>JZKD02S1729104.1:29343-53674 GCA_000966675.3 Picea glauca
CAAATTTAGTAAGACCAAATGTATTGGTTAGAGTACAGTCTTTAGTATTATTTGTACCATTTTTCTATCTATACAACAAACATTCTTTTCGGGGCATTCTCTACAAGTTCGATCTCTAGAATAAGCCAGAATTCAACAAGGTATGACATTTTTGCTATAACTTCTTTTATGAGAGGTTCCAAGAAATGAAACCTAGAGGAATTGCATAAACAACACTAAAGAACATTGTGTACTATTTTCAGATCTTTATTCATTACAACAACATAGTTATGATTATTTCAAGCTAAGGTTGTTGACTAATCCAAAATTAGTCACGTGGGACTAAAGTAAAGTTTGATGAAAATGATAGTCTCTTGTTGTTAAAGTTAAGGAAGGTTTGCAGGTATGTGATCATATACACTAGGTCTATTACAGAGTTACAAATCATATTTTGATGATGAAATTGATGAGGGATTTTGGTTGAGGTACATGTTGGGTACATGGTTGAGACAAGTAGATGATGAGTTGGCACATGCATGAGGGGTATAGATGACGATGTTGGTACATATTGATAAGTCATATTTTATGTGTATTTGATGCATGATTGGTACATATTTGGTGCATGGTTGTTGCACTCATTGATGGTATAGTTTGAGGTATAGGATGGTGCATGGTTGATACAATTGTTTATGGTACAGGTTGATTACATGTTTTTTTGTACATATTGTTCCAGGTTGATTGGTACAGGTTTACAACAATATATCTCATAGTGATAGTGTGACAGTGGTTCCATCATTTTACTTCTACCACAAGGCGGTTGGATGGGGTAAGGATATGTGGTTGTAGCCACCTTATGGTTGTAGCTAGAGAACATAGGGGGTTGTAGCCTCCTTCTAGTTGTATTCAGGGAATTGAGGAATTGGAGCTTCCCTCAGGTTGTAGATTGAGAAACTAGCGAGTTGGAGCCTCCTTCCAGTTGTCGCTAGAAAAAAAAAGAAGTTGGTGCTTCCAATGAATGTAATTATTAAAGACATATAAGAAAAAACATTCCTTAGTTTTCTCTCGCTTTGGGTTTCCACATAAAAACACTAGTGTACTATGTATGTTTATGATTTATCATTTGTTCATTGTTTATTTACTATGAAACTATTAGATGATAATGATACATTGATATAACAATTTCATTTTATGGTTAAAAAGAATTAAATTTCTCTATTATTGATTCACCCGACCTCTCAGTAATCCAACAATTGGTATCAGAGCAGGTTCCTTGAAGAAAAAGTTTAACCACTGGAAGGAGATCATGGATTAGTCTGAGAATGGAGTACCAATGTTTAATGGTCATAATGGTTTAAATTATGAGCTATGGAGTCAAATGAATAAATTATTTTTACAGGCACAGGGGTATGGATTCTTAGAGAGCTATTGATGGCAAATCAATGCTAGATATGAGTTAATTTTATGTGCTAAGTGATTGGAAGCGTTTGATTTGATCATTACTGTGTTGTTCTGTATTTAGGGTTTAATTTGTGATGTGAATGGGATTCGTGAACTAATGTCTATTGATTAGCTAAAGTTCTCTATCAAGTGTTCAAATCATAGATTTGTGTCCCAGCTAGGTTGTAGACACCTGAGTCCTACAACCCCCCCTGTCTCTACCTTGGCCGAGACTTCATATACTTTGGAGGTGTTGCCAAAAGGGCCGATAGTTAGGGTTTTGTTGGTGCACTATTGAAGCATTGAACCCTGGGTCTACCCCTGTGCCAAAAAATGGTTCTGTAGCTGGGAACTGAAGAAAAGATAAATCTATGTGCGTAGATCTGTTGTTGTTGTGCACAATATTCTAATTGTTGGTAGAGGGAACACCTAGAGTTCAATGCTCAATAGCACACCAACAAAACCCTAACTACCGGCCCTTTCGGAAACACCTGCGAAATAGATGAAGTCTCACCCGAGGTAGAGGGAGGGGGGTTGCAAGACTCAAATGTCTACAACCTAGATGGGACACATATCTATGATCACAGTACTTAACAAAGAACTTATCCAATAAAATTCATTAGTCTTTAACCCTTATTCACATCGCAGATTAAACCCTAAATATAGAGTGACGATGTAATAAACAGATCAAACACATCTAATCACTTAGATAAGTTCATATCTAACATTCATTTACATCATAAGAACTAAGCATTCATAGATATGTCTCCCATACATAAATAATAGTGCACTAAGAAAATGGATACATAAACACCATGAACTATATTGCACAAAGGACATCAACAAATGATATACATGATTCACCCCAATGTGGGGCTACGCCCACCAATTCTTCTTCTTCTTTATTAGCTTCTTCCAATCTTCTTACATGCATAGAACCATAGATCCAACTCTACAAAGGACAAGAGCTTTGTGTGCACCTCACCATATCCTCCTTCCCCAATTTAGGTTAAATCACAAAGCCTTACATAGTCTGTCCACAAAGCACCTAAAAAATGCTAGCACTTAGCTCTGCAAGCCTTAACACATTCATGCACTAATCCAACTAGCCATGCACTAATCTATATATCACTACTCCTTACATCACCTAGCTTCTTATTTATACATTACAAAAAGGGGCCTAAACATGGGAAACCCCATGGGCTGACATCCCGTACCCATTACATAAATCCCAAAATCCACAAAAATCCCAGAAAATGGACGAGATCCCACAATATCTGGTTTACCTTGGCACACCGTCTTCGACCAGCCTATCGAAGCACCAAAAATAGTCAAACATGACTAGTGTTTCCTCAAAACCTAGTGGATGGCCAACAAGCCCCCAAAACTCACCTATGACTCGTCCCGAGTCACTTCTATCTGGGCAACTCTTCTTCGAAGCCCTCGAGCTTAACTTGAGCTACCTCGACTTGCTTCTTTTCTAGAGCCTCCTGCTCGGTTAACTACTGGATTAATTTCTCGGTGGTAGGCCCTTCTAGGTGTTGTTCTACTATTGTGACCACCTGTTCCAGATGTGCGAATTTTCCCTCGATCTCTTCAAAATGTGTGCAGGATTTGTCCTTCACCAGCTAGAGTCACTATGTCAGCTCCATAACTCTTCTCTGGATGGTAGTGACCTATTGTTGAACTCCATGTTGATCCTACGACCTCTTCATCTTCTCAATGGTCATGATTTGTTTCAGCTGCACTTGCATAGTCGATGCTTGTTTCTTCACTTCCTGGAACTGTGCCTCCAATCTCCTCAGCTCTGGGTCTTCTGCAAGGCACTCATAGGTCTGCACACTTTTGTCACTGATTTTATTTCATTCTAAGGCCAATGCCCTGATTATGTCTACTGTGCTCCTGGAAGTTTCTTCCCTTTTATCTCGTACTTATTGCAAAGTGTTAGCCACTGCTTGAAGTTTTATCTCTACTACTCTTGTTTGGAGCTGTTGAATAGCCTCAATGAGCTTCCCCACTTCTCTCTCATATATCTCTTTTTCCATCTGTTCCAAGCCCAATAAAGAGAGAAGTGATCTAGTCACTTCCTCTCTGACCACTGTCTCCTATGCAAGCAGTTGGTCATTCCCTTTCTAGATTTTCTCCTTGTCTTCTTCGTGCTTCACCCGAAGGTCATCTTTCTTTTGCTGAGCAAACCAAAGTTTCTCTAAGGAATCCTCTTTTTCTTGCCTCAAGGCCTCTGTGGACTGCTCCTTTTATTCCTGTACTCGATGAAGTCGAGTCTCTGTTACATCTGATATCCCTCACATTTGGGTGGGCTCGTCCCCCAATTCTATATTTTTTGCTGAGGATGGTGCAGTAGACATTGTGCGGCTCGATTGGATCACTTATTGTATCCCCTTCATCTCCTCCTCTATTCTATCATACATTGTCTCCTACTTTCCTTCATGTCATTGTAAGAAATCCTCTAAAGCCTCTTCTACAGTTGGGATGATGAGGTCGACATCATCCACTATGAGCACGTTCTCTGGCTGAGGTTTATTGGCTTGCGTCTTCTTCTGCACTGAGGGTTTCTGTGGAGAAACCTTCCTTTTATTGGACATTTCGACCTCTATAAGGGGATCCTTTGGTAATGTTACTTCACCCTCTTTTTTCTTGTCTTCTTCCCCTTCCTCTTCTTGGTTTAATTCATTGCCTCCTCCTCCTCCAGGTGAGTCAGATGTTGTTTCTTTTGATGTGTTTTTTATGTCTTGGAATTCCTCCTTCTTCTTCTTTTTCTTGTCGCTGCCCTGTCCATCATGTTCAACTTAGGTGACTAATGGGCTTCCAATGATATCAGGGTACGATATTTATGTATCCTCCACTCGTACAAGGAATTTTGCAGGCCAGTCCTTGGTTATGTCCTCTACATATTCCTCAGTCAACTTGTAGTAAGATTGGAGCTTCTCCTCGCTTTCATCCCCATGTGTGGTGATATATATGAAGTGTTAGTCTGTGTGGAACTTTGCAAGTGGCCTGAACCGATGGAGTGTATTCAGCGTCATTCGGGGGAAGGATTCAATGGCCCTCTTAGGATGTAAGTAGTAGGTGTGGAACACCGCATTTGATTGCCACTGCTTCACCATGTCGCTCGAATATCACAAGGTGGCGAACCTTGCAACCGATGGTTCTGATGGCTCAAATTCCAAGAATGTCGCTCCCTCCGACATCTCCCAAGAGACAAATTTTATTAATATCAACAACCAGCTAAAGTGGAACTCATAGCCTTGGTCCTATGCTTCGTGGTAGTCCTTCTCCAAATCATAAAGGAGGTAGCTCACCCAGCTCATCTGCATGCCTTCGAGACACTTTCCTGTAAGGTCGACTAAGAACCCTGTCTTCGTCAGATAGATATCCGGTGCGAGCATTGCATAATTCTTTCTTTCACCGAGGTTGAAATCATTTATCTTGATATCTGGAATCAGTCCCAGCTACGGTCCTACTGTGCGTATCCCTTTAGAGAGGTACACAGTGATGATTGTGTACTCTAAATCCCTCAGGACGCTATCATGACTAAGCGCGCTAGCCAAGGGCGGGATCTAGTCCAGAAAGACCAACGAGATCTTCTTTTCATTCAAAAAATCATCGTGGTACTTGCTTATCTTTTCCATCGTGGTTCTAGATGGCTCAGATCGACGTTTAGTCGAGGAGGATTCTTACAATCCTCCCATTGATGAGGCCTGTACTCCTGTGGACATAAATTTCTTAGCCATAAGGTCTATTAGGATCTCCTCCACAAACTTCTCTACTACACTGTGTTCACCCGACATACACACTCATGGTCAAATCACTCAGGTAAGAAAACAGATACTCAAGGTAATCAAATCAATGGTGATGTCTAGACAACATAGCATAGTACACAATCACTTCTCTATTAGGTCGAATATATCAATTTTCAAAAGTGGTCCCCATGCCTCATTCAAAGGAATAAATAAACAACATTGTAACGGATTCCTCCAATGGGTCGAAATGCCTTAATCCATCCATTATGACGTGGTCTCCATGGTCCAATGGTGATCTTTTTGGAATTAATTGCAGTTCTATCTATTCTGAAGAGTTGTTCTAATGGTTGGGATGCCTCCGACGATCATATAGCTTCGTCATTGTGAAGTTCCATTCAGTGTTTTTATCCTATTCCGACGAGGTTCAAATTCTGCAAGCTTTCCTCCTGCAAAGTCTTCACTGGAACTTTATGTAGTTTTTCTAGTTTTTCTTTCTTCTTACTGAGATTTCTATCCTTCTTTCCTAGGATGTGAGTATCTGGGTTCCTTTTTCCATTCATATTCTTATCTTCTCTCAGCATAATAACTTTTCACTACTGAGGGTCTGTCAAAGGGTTCAGATGTGATACTTCTTCTATTACTACTTCTGGGGTTGGTGCTCTTCTCTTTTTCATGGATAGATTCTTTAATCCTTCTTGTGTTCTTCCAACTTTGATAGCTAATTCTGTGGACTTCAATTTCTTCGACTTGTCCTCATGTTCTTCTATTAGTCGCTCTAGTTTGTTGGCTATAAATTCCCTTAATTATTTCTTTTTCTTTTCTATGTCTGCCTCCTCTTCTTTCCTTCAAATCTGATCTTTCTCAATCTAGGTATTTCCTAAAAAAAGTGAAAAGGGATTATTGCTCTCAAGAAACTTAATCAATTCAAATTCTTCTTCGGTCGATGTTCCATGAGAAATCATAGGTACATTAGTAACTCTTCCACATAGGGTTATCATTTTTTCTTTAAACAATCCTATCCTTCCTAATGAAGGAATCATAGTAGGCTTTCCCAAAATTTCCCAAGTACTCTTTGGCATAAGATTCACATGGGTTTCCTCATCTAATACACAATCTATGTCGAAGTCTCCTATATTTTTTTTCTATGCACTGCTTTCCTTTTAAGATCTCTGGTAAACTAATGTCTCTGTGATCATTCAGGGTTTCTTCCAGCTGTAATAACATAGCTTCTGATTTTCTCTGGTTTTCTATCATATCCTTGGTTTCTTGACATTCTTCATGGTTTTCTTGTCTCATGTTCATATTTTCAACTTTAACAACCATTCTATGGCAATCCAAAACCTCGTGATCAACAGATTTACAACAAAGACAAGTAGGACCTACACCAGGGCATTCCTTAGCAAGATATCTTGGTCTTCTGTAGTTATAACATAGTGTCAATCCTCTCTTTCTTTTAAACAATCCCCAACCTTTTTTGTACTATGCACTAGGATGACTGTGATGGACCTGCAATCTATACAAATTCTTTCTAGGATCCTACCTCCACTTGTTAGTACAAAAATTCTTTCTATCAAATTTATTCAGATCTTTCACTATTTCTATCAAATTTATTCAGATCAAATCTTCTTTCTTCTAGTTGTGCCCTAGTTTTCAAACTAGGACCAAATCTATCAAACATACCTCGATTCATACTTTCGAAGACAAAATTTCCACTTATCTTACCTTTACTAGATCCCAAAGCTTTAAGATCTTACCTTTTTCCTTCATACCAGGCTCTCTTTTAGCACAGATCTTCGCAAGTCAAGTAGAATATTGCACACTACAACAACAGATCTACGCACATAGATTTTTCTTCCTTTCAGTTCCCAACAAATCATAGTTTCAAGTCTTGACAATGGAACCATTTGTTGGCACAAGGGAAAAATCAGGGTTCAATGCTCAACAACGCACTAACAAAGCCCTAACTATTAGCCCTTTCAGCAACACCTGCGAAGAAGATGAAGTCTCACCCAAGGTAGAGGCAGGGGGGGTTGTAGGACGCAAGTGTCTACAACCTAGCTGGGATATAGATATGTGATCACAGTACTTAACAAAGCACTTAGACAATAACATTCATTAGTCTTTAACCCTTATTCACATAACATATTAAACCCTAAATACAGAGTGACGCTGTAATAAATAGATCAAACACATCTAATCACTTAGCATAAGTTCATATCTAACATTCATTCACATCATAAGAACTAAGAATTCATAGATATATCTACCATACATCAAGAATAGTGCACTAATAAAATGGATACATAAACACCATGAACACTATTGCACAAAGCACATCAGCACGGGATATAGATGGTTCGCCCCAGTATGGGGCTACGTCCACCAATACTTCTTCTTCTTTATTAGCTTTTTCCAATCTTATTACATTCACTGAGCCATAGATCCAACTCTGCAAAGGAAAGGACATCTGCGTGCACCTTTCTATATCCTCATTCCTCGAGTTATATTAAAGAATAAAGTATTACATAGTATGTACACAAAGCACTTACAAAACGCTAGCGCTTAGCTCTGCAAGCCTTAACACATTCATGCATTAAGCCAACTAGCCATGCACTAAGCTATATATAACTATTCCTTACATCACCTAGATACTTATTGATACATTACAAAAAGGTTCCTAAACATGGGAAAACCCATAGGTCAACATCCCATACCCGTTATATAAACCCTAAAATCCCCTAAAATCCTGTAAAATGGGTGAGATCCCGCGATCTCTGCTTCACCTGGGTGCTCCGTATTCGACCAGCTTGTTGAAGTCCCAAAAATGGTCAAACATGACCAGTGTTTCCTCAAAAGTTGGTCAAGGGCCAACACTACTTGACTTGCAAAGCTCTGTGCTAAGGAAGGAACCAGACATGAAATAAAGAGGTAAGATCTTAAATCTTTGTGCTCTGATAATGGTAAGATAAGTGGAATTTTTTTTCTTAAAAAGTATGAATCTAGGTATGTTTGATAGATTTTTTCCTAGTCTTAAAACTAGGGCACAACTAGAAGGAAGAATTGATTAGAATAAATTTGATAGGGATAGTGAAAGATATGTTATTCCTATGCATAGAAAGAATTTTTGGACTAATAAGTGGATGCACACATCTAGAAAGAATTTTTGCATATTATAGGTCCGACACTATCATCCCAATCCCCAGTATAGGAAAGGTTGGGGATCATTTAAAATAAAGACAAGATTGACACTGTATTATAACTACAAAATACCAGGACATCTTGCTAAGGAATGTCGTAGTAAAGGTCCTATTTGTCTTTGTTGTAAAGGTATTGGTCACAAAGTTGAGGATTTCCCTAGAATGATTACCAAAGTTGAAAATATGAACATGAGAAAAAAAAACTATGAAGGTCAAAAGACTAAGGATATGTTAGAAAACAAGAAAGAATCAAAGACTATGTTATTACAGATGAAAGAAACATTGAATGATCACACAGACATCAGTTTACTAGAAATTTTAAAAGAGAAATAGTGCATAGATACAAGAATATGAGACTTAAACATAGACTGTGTCTTAGATGAGGAAACACGGGTGAATATCATGCCAGAAAGAACTTGGTAAATCTTAGGAAAGCTTGCTATGGTTCCTTCATTGGGAAGGATAGGCTTGTTTAAAGGAAATATGATAACCCTATGTGAAAGAGTTACTAATGTACTTATGATTTCTCATGACACATTGACCGAAGAACAATTTGAAGTCATTACATTTGTTGAGAACACCTTTTTTAGGAAACAATTGGATTGAGAAGGACTAGATCAGAAGGAAAGTAAAGGAGAAAGATACAGAATATAAAAAGAAAGAATTAAGCGACTTCATAGCTAGACAGATTGAGGGACTTGTTATCTCTCCAAGTGTCCTTCTAGGTTGTAGTTCAAAGAATCCTGGTAACTTAACTATTTTCTTAATTATTATTTCAATTGGATCAATTTAGATGACTAAATCAGACCTGCTTTCTCAAGACATGGAAAAACATAACCAAATGACAAGGCTTTTAACTCTCACTGTTCAGAGGGTTTGTAAATAAGTCAATGTATGGAGAATTATTACTATGTTAGCAGACTCACACATAAAGATACATGAATGGCTAGTCACAATGAGTAAATGGTATTTGGAATTCAACTCATCAAAGCAAAGATAGGATGACAACTATCAGGATTTAGACAAACAGAATAAACATGAATTAAACATCCATGTGAAAATATAGAATAGACAAGAAGGTGTAAAGCTGAACAGGCAATTGCAAAAGAAGCTTGTATGAACTGATTTGCAAATGAGAGGCTTAAGTACAGAGTATGCAAAAGTCCCTAAGGTCAAACCCTTTCTTCTTCAAGATTCACAAGATTTATAGCCTATACAAATCAGTTTCAGATCCTAAAAGAATGGATCTCATATGCTAATAGTAGAAATAACACAATGAATTTCCTCTATCTATCTTTCCTCAAGCTCAAAATCCATCTTTCCTCTGCTTCTGCAGTTTCAATGGCTTACTATCTTGTGATGGGCGGAATTAGCCACCGAAATTCCAGGGATTCGGCAACTTATTGCTTGTTTTAAAATTGTTTAAGCCATCAAAAGTGCAGGCTTTGAAAAAAGGCAAAATTTACAAAATTTTGGAATTGATCCCCTGTATCTGGAAGAATTATAGTGTAGCTTTTTAGCTACATCAGCTAAAGCCTCAAGATCTAAACGAGTAGTAGGTTTGGTTTTCAGGAGTTTGATTTTGACTTTTATATATTTGGTTGTCTTCCTTAATTTGTAAATCTGTCTTATTATCTTATTCTTCCTTCTTTCCTATTTCACATACTTCAGTGCCAATTTATCAAAAGAAGCTCTAGTTTTTGCAACATTATTGGTCAAGTTTTCATACCTGGATTTTATAACTCTTTCTAATACTTCGTATTCTTCAATTTTGTATTTCAGTTTTTGGATCTTAACTGATTTCTTTGCTTTCTTTATGCATGATGATTTAGCTTTTTCAAGACTGGGAGATACTTCTGTCTATGGTGTGTCTTCCATGGCTGGCTCCATGTCTTGATACGCTGGAGTTTCTTCTACCATAGGTTTAGATTCAGAGTCAGAGTAAGGCAAATTTAGAATGTTTTTATCTTTGAATTTACCTTGATCTGTTTCTTCACTGAAAACCAATTTCTTCTTTGCCTTTTCCTGCTTTGAACTAGATTTTGGTTCCTCTACTTGTAGTGGAGTAATGGCCTTCCTTCTTATTGAACTGCTCTGAGGTGTCAGAGACTTATTTTTGGTTCTCTTCTTCTTATTCCCGAGATGAGTTTCCATCTCAAATCCTCCCCAAAAGAGAAAATTCTCCCATGAATTTTCCCTTTTCCTAAGCTCTTCCAAAACTATCAACTTTATAAGACCGAATTGGAACAATGTGTTCTTGATCTTATCTCGTTTAGCCTGGACCTTGTGAGAAATTTTGGTAAGACTTCTGTGAAAGTAATAAGGCAGGCTCAGGGGATTCTTTCTTGTGAAGTGATCCATCAGTATAAAATGATAGAGCATTACTCTGTCATACCTACCCTCACAGGTGATGTAAACTTGTATGGCTTTCAACAAAATCTACCATTTCTTCTCGAGGTGGAATGTAGGAATGTCTCTCTTCCAGATAATGTCCTGAAACTTTGATTTGAGGTAAGGTAAGAATTCAAGGTTTTTGGTGATGGTTGTTTTGAACCATATCTCCCCTTCTCCAGGAATTTATGTAGTAGTTGTAATGCTGGCTTCATCAATTTGCATCTCCAGTGGTCCAATTTTCACCGTGCATCCATCAAAAGTCTTGGCAAAAACTTATGTCACTCCCTGATGGTAGCCTTGCAATTTCTGAACGTATCTAAGACAACCTGCATCAACAAACATTTGATAAATCTCTGGATGAGATTCCAGATACTTAATATCATCCATCTCTTTCCTTAGAGGAGCACCACCTCAACCCATCTGTAATACTATTAGTAACTGTAATCAACAATGAAATAAATTTTAAAGGAGAGACTCTCAATGATGAAGGAGAAAAAAATTATATCGAGCAGGGAAATATTTATATGTGCCCAAAAGGTGGAAAGAAAAAAACTTAAAGGATATCCCGGTGTCAAAACGGTTTGAGTTGTAATAATTACCACAAAATTGATAGTGGCAAAAATATGGTAGGATGTCAGAGGAAAGAAATGATTATGAGAGAAAGGTTTTGGAGTGACAGAGTTTCAAATTTAACATGGGGCTTATAGATCTGTTGGTAATGATAAGTATAAATATGGAGGTTTCGATCATGTGAACATGTTACTTTCCACTTCAAGTCGCTTACAAAAACATAATGACACCTATACCTTTTACCATTTCAGGCTGTAGAAGATGCACTGGAGAAAATCATTTTCTTCAATTCTGGGGGCTAAGTGTGCCTTGTACCTGTCTATTAAGCTGCCGAAAGTGAAAACTTTCGGTGACTTATATCATGCTAGAAACTAACTGTTAGCCGCCAAAAATCATTTTTTTGATTTTATTACACTTAAATGGAAAACTCATTTATTCTTTGGAATAATAAGACTAAAAACTAATCTTAGGACTTCAAACTAAAAAATTATTTATTTCAATTTCAAAAAGTGATCATCCTATCACCTAAGACTCAAAATTTACAAATTTTATTCTAGGACATAACATCTAGCTCCTATTGGGCATGAAATCCTCCTTGTGAGGTTTCAAGAACCCTTATGAATCAATAGCCTTTCCTGTCACTTAGCACTCAAAATGACTTGACTTATAGTATTCCATTGGGCATGGATTTATTCTGACAAACAAACTGAAAATGACAAACTGCAAATAAATATTTTACAATGAAATAAGGCTTGAAAAAGCCTTATGACGCTTGAAATAAAGTTTTAGAAAACGCTCATTGATTGGGCAACCTGTTAATTCTTTACCTTCCAAATTTTGTAAAATGAAAGTGTTGCTATGCTGTACTGATGAAATGATGAATGGACCTATCTACAGAGCATAAAATTTTCCATGCTTTCCTTTCTTATGTCTTGCTGCATCTCACTTTAATCCAAAATCCCCTGCTTTGAAAATTTCTTCCTTCACTTTCTTGTCAAAAATTTATTTCATCCTTCTCTGATGTAATTCTGTTTTCTCCAACAACTTTTCTCTGACTTGCTATAATTCCATCAAATGAAGAATTCTTCTGGTAAGGAAATTAGGTTTATAATCCACTTCTTTGAGAAATTTAGCCACTGGTAATGCAAGATGAATTGGAAAAACAACTTCAGTGCCATATACCAGTTTAAAGGAGATGTGCCAATAGATTTTTGTTGGTCACCCTATCAGCCCACAATGCAAACTTTAGTTTTGAATCCCAACTCCTTTGATTTTTCTCTAACATTTTTTTTATTATCCTAACTAGACTTTTGTTGGATGACTCAACAAGGCCACTTCCTTCAGGATAGTATGATGTAGAGTGTACCATCTAAATGCCCATGTGTTCACAAAATTTGACCAAGGCTTTGTCATTAAAAGGAACAACATTATCTGTAACCAATCTTTTCAGGAAGCCAAATATAGAAAAAATGTGATCATATAAAAAAATTGTAATCACAGTATGGTTAGCATTCCTAACAGGAATAGCTTCAGTCCATTTTGTAAAATAATCAGTGGCAACTAAAATCCATTTTTGTTGATTACTAGATGGTGGATGTATCTCTCCTATAAAATCCAACCCCCATTTTTGAAATGGGCCTGTGACCACAACAAGCTTTAGAGGAAGAGATTTCAACTGTTTCTTTCCAACAAACCTTTGACATTTATCACATTTCTTAACATAAGCACATACATCAGAAAACAAGAAGGCCAATAATAACCTACTCTTAGAATTTTGTGGGCAGTTGTTTTCCAATAGTGATGGACACCACACTCACTACTATGAAATTATCTCATGATATGAACTGATTCTTCTTCATCTAGGCATCTCAAAAGTAAACCATAGGGAACCTTCCAAAAGAGAATTTTATCATTTCTGGAGTGTTACACGTCAAAATTACTCAATTGGATAAGTGCCACATGTTCCTCTCAATCCTCGTAAGTGTCACATCTTCCTTACAACTTTCGCAAGTGTCGCAAGTTGGTCACAAGTGTCACAAATGATGTTCAAGCATATTTCCATGTCGACGACACTAAGGAGGCACTTAAAAAATCTCATGTGCTTGATTTGAAGAAGAAGAACTGGTTTACTGAAGTCAAATAACTCTTGACACCTGAAGAGAGCTTCGAAACAGAGGTTTTGAGGGGGAGCGCTCCCCTATATCAGCCCTAGGAGCGCTGACGCTCCCCTACAAGGCTTCAGGGAGCGTTATAACGCTCCCCTACCCCCTCTGAAGGAGCGTTGCTCATCTTGAGAGCAATGGCGTCCCTCCAAAACTTATCAAGGAGCGCTACAATGCTCTGATGCCCCTTCTAAGGGAGCACTGCCTAATCTGAGGAAATAGTTGGCCTGTTGAGGAGAATAAGGGGTGGATCTTTCGAGATTAGGAGGCATTTGTGTTCGAATTCTTGGTTTCATCAAGAGATCCCTGATCTGAGGAGGAAGTTCCCAACATGTTATAAAGATAACCCAAGAGGTTAAGCTCCTATTAACCTATATAAGTAGGCTCTATGATGGTGGAAAGGGGGAAGAACTACTGGTATGAAACTTATGATCTTGGAGAAAACACACAGTCAGCCAAAGGAGAGTGATCAGTGAAGCTGTTGTTGTCCAGGTTGTGGATATTTTAGGCAAGGGTTAGACGAAGAGGACTTGACGAAGCTGTCGCATTTGCATCTATGATTGTAAGTACTACTGTCGTTATTCTCATCAATATGACACGCTTGGCTTGTTTCTTTCTAGTTTCTGTCTAATGTTACATGAACTTATCATTAATTGATAGATCTGTTTTCAAGCTAATATCAATAGAGTAGGAAGTGGTCGTATCTCGTTTTTGCCACAGGATCCATCGAGGAGCAAAGGATCGAAGTGCAATTAGGAGCGTGCAGGGACAAACATAGATAAAGAGGTACTTATGTTATCCTTCCTTCCCATGCATTAGCTTAGATAGATTTGAAACGATGTCAGTGTCCACGTTAAGCATTTTCTGTCTAGAGTTAGGGTCAAGCTCTTAGAGGTGATCTACCTGTCCACAGGGAGATTTTCCTACAACAGAAACTGGCGACTCCACTGGGGATTGAACCCAGAATCTCTGGAAAGTAACATGTTCACACGATCGAAAACTCCATATTTATACTTATCATTACCAACAGATCTATAAGCCTCGTGTTAAATTTGAAACTCTGTCACTCCAAAACCTTTCTCTCATAATCGTTTCTTTCCTCTGACATCCTACCATATTTTTGTCACTATCAATTTCATGGTAATTATTACAACTCAAACTGTTTTGACACCGGGATATCCTTTAAGTTTTTTTCTTTCCACCTTTTGGGCACATATAAATCTTTCCCTGCCCGATATAATTTTTTTCTCCTTCATCATTGAGAGTCTCTCCTTTAAAATTTATTTCATTGTTGATTACAGTTACTAATAGCATTACAGATGGGTTGAGGTGGTGCTCCTCTAAGGAAAGAGATGGATGATATTAAGTATCTGGAATCTCATCTAGAGATTTATCAAATGTTTTTTGATGCAGGTTGTCTTAGATACATTCAGAAATTGCAAGGCTACCATCAGGGAGTGACATAAGTTTTTGCCAAGACTTTTGATGGATGCACGGTGAAAATTGGACCACTGGAGATGCAAATTGATGAATCCAGCTTTGCAGCTACTACATAAATGCCTGGAGAAGGGGAGAGATGGTTCAAAACAACCATCACCAAAAACCTTGAATTCTTACCTTACCTCAAATAAAAGTTTCAGGACATTATCTGGAAGAGAGACATTCCTACATTCGACCTCGAGAAGAAATGGTAGATTTTGCTGAAAGCCATACAAGTTTACATCACCTGTGAGGGTAGGTATGACAGAGTAATGCTCTATCATTTTAGACTGATGGATCACTTCATAAGAAAGAATCCCCTGAGACTGCCTTATTACTTTCACATAAGTCTTACCAAAATTTCTCACAAGGTCTAGGCTAAACCAGATAAGATCAAGAAGACGTTGTTCCAATTCGGTCTTATAAAGTTGATAGTTTTGGAAGAGCTCAGGAAAAGGGAAAAGTCATGGGAGAATTTTCTCTTTTGGGGAGGATTTGAGATGGAAACTCATCTCGGGAATAACAAGAAGAGAACCAAAAATAAGTCTCTAACACCTCAGAGAAGTTCAATAAGAAGGAAGGCCATTACTCCACTACAAGTAGAGGAACCAACACCTAGTTCAAAGCAAAAAAAGGCAAAGAAGAAATTGGTTTTTAGTGAAGCAACAGATCAAGGTAAATTCAAATATAAAAACATTCTAAATTTTCCTTACTCTGACTTTGAATCTAAACCTATGGTAGAAGAAACTCCAGCGTATCAAGACATGGAGCCAGCCATGGAAGACACACCACATACATAAGTATCTCCCAGTCTTGACAAAGCTAAATCATCATCCATAAACAAAGCAAAGAAATCAGTTAAGATCCAAAAAATGAAATACAAAATTGAAGAATACGAAGTATTAGAAAGACTTATAAAATCCAGGTATGAAAACTTGACCAATAATGTTGAAAAAACTAGAGCTTCTTTTGATAAATTGGCACTGAAATATGTGAAATAGGAAAGAAGGAAGAATAAGGTAATAAGACAGATTTACAAATTAAGGAAGACAACCAAATATATAAAAGTCAAAATCAAACTCCTGAAAACCAAACCTACTACTCGTTTAGATCTCGAGGCTTTAGCTGAGGTAGCTAAAAACCTACACTATAATTATTCCAGATACATGGGATCAATTCCAAAATTTTGTAAATTTTGCCTTTTTTCAAAGCCTGCACTTTCGATGGCTTAAACAATTTTAAAACAAGCAATAAGTTGTCGAATTCCTGGAATTTCGGTGGTTAATTCTGCCTGTCACAGGATAGTAAGCCGTTGAAACCGTAGAAGCAGAGGAAATACGGATTTTGAGCTTGAGGAAAGATAGATAGAGGAAAGTTATTGTGTTATTTCTACTATTAGCATATGAGATCCATTCTTTTAGGATCTGAAATTGTTTTGTATAGGCTATAAAGCTTGTGAATCTTGAAGAAGAAAGGGTTCGACCTTGGGATCTTTTTCATACTCTGTACTTAAGCTTCTCATTTGAAAATCATTTAATACAAGATTCTTTTGCAATTTCTTGTTCAACTTTACACCTTCTTGTCTATTCTATATTTTCACATGTATTTTTAATTCATGTTTATTCTATTTGTCAAGCTCTTAGAGGCGATCTACCTGTCCACAGGGAGATTTTCCTACAATAGAAACTAGCGACTCCACTGGGGATAGGTAGATCGCCTCTAAGAGCTTGACCCTAACTCTCGAAAAAAAATGATTAACATGGACACTGACTTCCTTTCAAATCTATCTAAGATAACACATGGGAAGGAAGGATAACAAAAGTACCTCTTTATCGACGTTTGTCCCTGCATGCTCCTAATTGTGCTTCACCAGTGGAGTCGCCAGTTTCTGTTGTAGGAAAATCTCCCTGTGGATAGGTAGATCTCCTCTAAGAGCTTGACCCTAACTTTAGATAGAAAATGCTTAACGTGGACACTGAATTCCTTTCAAATATATCTAAGCTAACACATGGGAAGCAAGGATAACAAAAGTACCTCTTTATCAGTGTTTGTCCCTGCACATTCCTAATTGTGATTCAATCCTTTTCTCTTCTCTAGATCCCGTGGACAAAACAAGATACAACCACTTCCTACTCTATCGATATTAGCTTGAAAACAGATCTATCAATTAATGATAAGTTCATGTAACATTAAACACAAACTAGAAAGAAACAGGCCAAGAGTGTCATATTGATGAGAATAACGACAACAGTACTTACAATCGTAGATGTGAATGCGACAGCTTCGTCAAGTCCTCTTTGTCTAACCCTTGCCTGAAAGATCCACAACCTGGACAACAACAACTTCACTGATCACTCACCTTTGGTTGACTGTGTATTTTCTCCAAGATCATAAGTTTGATACTAGCAGTTCTTCCCCCTTTCCACCATCATAGAGCCTGCTTATATAGGTTAAGAGGAGCTTAACCTGTTGAGTTATCTTTAGAACAAGTTGGGAACTTCCTCCTTAGATCAGGGATCTCTTGATGAAACCAAGAATTTGGACACAACTGCCTCTTAATCACGAAAGCTCCCCCCCTTATTCTCCTCAACGGGCCAACTACTGCCTTATATTAGGCAGTGCTCCCTTATAAGGGGCATCAGAGTGTTGTAGCGCTCCCTGGTAAGCTTTGGAGGGGAGCCAACGCTCTCAAGATGAGAAACTCTCCTTTAGAGGGGGAAGGGGAGCGTTTTAACACTCCCTGAAGCCTTGTAGGGGAGCATTAGCGCTCCTAGGGCTGATATAGGGGAGCGCTCCCCCTCAAAACCTCTATTTTAGAGCTCTCTTCAGGTGTCAAGAGTTATTTGACTTTAGTAAACTAGTTCTTCTTCTTGAAATCAAGCAAATGAGATGTTTTAAGTGCCTCCTTAGTGTCGTCAGCATGGCAATATGCTCAAACATCATTTGCGAAACTTGTGACCAACTTGCGACACTTGCGAAAGTTGTAAGGAAGATGCGACACTTACGACGATTGAGAGGAACATGCAACAATTATCCAGCTGAGTAATTTCGACGTGTAACAGATTGCCCCCCAAAGTATGAAGTTAGAAGATGACAACTGATAACTGAAATACTTTGTAGACATCCAAGGAAGGGTATAGACTCGGAGAACCTGACAGAAGCTGCACACAAACATACAACAAATATCATGACATATTTCAAAACCCAAGGCGGGCATACCTATGCTTGGGTGATCAAGACTTAGCAGGATATGGCCGCCATAAAATACACTACGGATCCATAATTGTATTGATAAAAAAGGTATAGCCACCAAAAATACACTGTGGATCTATACTCTGATGAGTCGAACTGATCATAGCCATGAAGAATACACAGTGGATCTACAAGATGACAAGACATAGCCACGACCAATACAAAGTGGATCTATGTTACAGTGTATGTGTTTTTTGTCCGACAGTAATTCCTTCACAGCCTGGGCAAAGCATATATCAAAGTGATCGCCCAACCCAGGGTCTTCTTACCAATCCCAATATGGTACAAATCCGACCATGCGAATAGAATTATTGAAGTCGAACATGGAAGAAACCACTTGATTACCGGTCAATGGCATGAACCGTTAACAAGTGCAAGGGAGATCACCATTAATGTCAATGATTCCCAAGGTACCCTAGTACATTCCAGCGAATGTGAATAGATAATCTGAAGTCGAACATTCATGGAATCATTCAATCAGGGGTCAATGATGTAAACCCACTGTCAAACGTGAGGAGGCCTGCCATTGAGGCATGCAGGTCCCAAAGTACTAACTGGTTTCTAAGTCTGATTCCTAGATAATGTGTTGGAGTTGACAGGAATAGACTCGTCGAGGGAGGGCCTTGATGTATCTCCCATCAACGACATGAAACAGACATGGAGATGTAATTGGAAGATCAAACGGACATGGAATGACACATCGTTTTAGGCAAGATATTTGGGATGGCTGACTCCCAAGATGGATACTTCCCTTGAACACTGAGGCACAACAACAAAACGTGACATGGACCAAAACTATGCAGTGGGTATCGTGACTTGCGTCGGGTGACCCAAAGGAGAGAAAGGAATTCATAGGATTGTCTTAGTGCAGCGGTTCAACGGATGATGATATGTGCAAATAACAAAGTGTCGTGTTCAAGGGCGACTCTAAGAAGTGTTGGATGATGTTCTCAAGAGACTGCTTGTCTTGCTCCTTTCAATTTTTTCCCCCATCCAGATAGATGAGTACCTCTTTTTGATTTAATGAGCTCGAGGAGGAAAACACATGCTCGATATAACTCACCTTCGGTAAGTTCCTCTTCCTTTGTTTAATGAATCGGAAGAAGTAAGGGTTCGGTCCCACATGGGTCTGTCGATGTGTGCTTTAACGAGTCCAAAGACAAAAAACTCGAAGGTTTTTCAGGATAATAGAGTTTGGAAAAACACTTAAAAGAGAACTCTCTCAGTTCCTTTTTCATACAGTAGTCCAACGAGACCGAAAAAGGGTTAAACTATCACTCGAAAGACGCCCTTTCTGACCTTTTAACGAGTGTGAAAGGAAGCAAGATCACTCGACAATCTTTTCATATTTAGAGAGTCTGAAAAGGGTTTAAAGAAGACTCCATGGGGGTTCCTTTTTCGTGTGTTCGTATCCGTACGGCTCCGAAAAAAAGATAAAAGTTTACCCCGTTACGTTCTCATATTGTCGAGCTCGAGAACGAACTAAGACTATGCTCATAAGTGCGACAAGGTGAATAATCCATTAAGACTGCCAGGAAACCTGCGATGCCAAAACTACAAACCAGGGTTTAGTGAAGCCATTATATCATTAGAGAAACCCAAAAAATGACCATACCTTATAAAAAATGAAAATTTATAAATAAGAATTGATTTGAAATTTTATTTACCATTTCATTTTGCAAGGAGTTTTGGAGTAGTGGAGAATCTCATTTTGAAGCAGATCTTGTTTTTCTCGCTGCTGGAGATACGGTTCACCATTTTTCTCGTCGTTTGGACCAGGTAGGTGTCCATATATTGCTCTTTCAATTGCATGGTTTCACATCCATTTTCATAGCATTATTTATTTTAAAACACGAAGCCCTAAGTCGCCCCAATTAGAACCAAATCGTCCTCTTTTAAAAATTAATGGAAAAGCGGAATTCTTTTACAAACAATTCTTTAAAGAAGGAAGGTTAAGATGTCAAAACCCTTGTGGTCAATTAGATAGGTCGTTTTTAGTAAAATAACTCATAAAAAAATCTCCCAAGTGCCCACGCAGCCCCCAAAGTCGTTTTGAATTTTTAAAACGTTTTTACCATTGTTTGATAAATGTTAAATGTTTAGGAGAGGGAATGGTGGTTAAAAAGAGTGAGTGGTTGATTTTATATGATGTGGGCATCTTATTTCATGTTTTAAATTTCTTTTGAAAATCGCCGAAATTGCCAAAACGTGGAAATAACGAATTTCTTGATTTTTTTGTTTTGTAGGTAACTTCGGCAATCATGATTGAATGGAAAGAGAGGGAACATGAGATGGATGACTTAGCCGCCTTATGGAGTCCTCGTACATGGGCCTCTTTGCGATCTTGTGGTTTTCTCAAGTTCTTCAAGTTGCAAAAAATGAAGAGAGTGATTTTATTGCTCGAGCATATGATTGGCCTCTGGGATGTTGCGGAACAAGGATTTTGAATCGGCACACAACTTTTAACCATTGAGTTAGAAGACGTGTACTTTTTGATTGGCCTCTCGAAAAGAGGGGTCCCCATATCTTTCACTGGGCAGAGGGTGCTACCTGAACAAGTGGACGTGTATCTGGCACGCCACTGCATCCCAGGAGCAAGGTTGGTAGGGGGCAGGATCCCTATCAAGGATATTCAGGATTTTCCCCTCCGGTCTATACTATTTGTTGTCACCAGCGTGACAGGTAGCACTAGTGCTCATCTGGAATCAAGATCACAGGTGGCTTATGGTGTTTAGTGTTTGGAACCAACACTGTTCAATCAGAGTGCAACGTTCCTTCGAAATGTGGAGCAGATTTCACGGTGCAAGACTGGTCAGAAGAAGTTTGGCTATGGCTCGTTTTTGGTCTCATTTTTTCTAGAGTGCATCCCTCAGATGTAGCCTCAGATAGCACTGGTGGTACGACCAGTGGATGAACCTAGGATGGAGAGGTGGACTATTCTGTCTCCAAGGCTGAGACGGAAGTACCTTTGGATAGAGGACTTCCCTTATGCTGATGTAGATTGCCACGGGAGCATGGACTTGATTTTTCCCGCGGGGGAAGACTAGGATGACTTAGGTAAGAGACTGAGCCATACCTTGTCTAGTTTTTATTTTTAATTTTTCGATGTATATATTTTTTTGGTATGTAGAAGATTTTTAACAGATGTATTGTTTCCAACATGCAGACAAGGGAGTAGTGCGCCCGACTGATATACCGGTACCAAGACGTCGCGGAGGCATCCCGGTCACAGCAGATCCAACAGTACCAGTAGTAGGTCTCCGGGAGGTTGAGAGAAACCTCCAAGGCCTTACGATGGGCATCCCTCCTCTGCAGAGGGGGGAAGTTCCTTTACATCTGCAGCGACACACTGTAGGAGTACCAGAGAATATTAATTCTCTATTGAGGCACGTAGTGCACACAGTAGTGTGTTACTGACAACACAATGTAGTGCGGGGAGATTAGAGTCTCTCCGGTGATCATGTTTTGTATGCCTTGTCAGGCGACGTTGTATGGGTGGAAAGGCCCAATATTTTTCTCTTCTACATACTTTTTGATGTAATGCAAAAATTTCAGTCATGCCATATATATATATATATATATACATTTTTGAGTTTTTATGATGCCAATGATTTTTACATGATGATGTCTTCCTTTCCTATCTTTTTTGGGTTTGCGGATGGCGCTAGCTGACATACCCGGAACATTGCTTCAGTAGCTTGGGTTATTTACCAATTTGACCAGGTGGTGAGTTCAGGAGGCATCTGTTTAGGACCATCAACCAAGAATATGGCAGAATGTCACGCTGTCATTGGACTGTTGACCCAAGCCTCCTCTCTAGGTATCCCTCACACCATTATCTACTTAGACTCCCAACTCATGGTTTATCAACTCAACCGCATCTACATGATCCGTAGTCCTATCCTGCTACGTCTACACTTGCAAGTTCGGTGTCTCGAAGGAATGTTCGATTACATTGAATATAAGCCACCGAGGATACAATGTGTATCTATACTCTAATGACTCGGACTGATCGTAGCCACGAAGAATACACAGTCAGCCAAAGGAGAGTGATCAGTGAAGTTGTTGTTGTCCAGGTTTTGGATCTTTCAAGCAAGGGTTAGATGAAGAGGACTCAACGAAGCTGTCGCATTTGCATCTACGATTGTAAGTATTGTTGTCGTTATTCTCATCAATATGACACGCTTGGCCTGTTTCTTTCTAGTTTGTATCTAATGTTACATGAAATTATCATTAATTGATAAATCTATTTTCAAGCTAATATCAATAGAGTAGGAAGTGGTTGTATCTTGTTTTGTCCACAGGATCCAGCGAGGAGCAAAGGATCAAAGCGCAATTAGGAGTGTGCAGGGACAAATGTCGATAAAGAGGTACTTCTATTATCCTTCCTTCCCATGTGTTAGCTTAGATAGATTTGAAAGGAATTCAGTGTCCACGTTAAGCATTTTCTGTCTAGATTTAGGGTCAAGTTCTTAGAGGCGATCTACCTGTATGCAGGGATATTTTCCTACAACAGAAATTGGCGAATCCACTGGTCTGCGAAACCAGAGATTCTGGGTTTGATCCCCAATGGAGTCGCCAGTTTCTGTTGTAGAAAAATCTCCCTGCGGATAGGTAGATTGCCTCTAAGATCTTGACCCTAAATCTAGACAGACTTCCTTTCAAATCTATCTAAGCTAACACATGGGAAGGAAGGATAACAGAAGTACCTCTTTATCGACGTTTGTCCCTGCACGCTCCTAGTTGCGCTTCGATCCTTTGCTTCTTGCTGGATCCTGTGGACAAAACAAGATACGACCACTTCCTACTCTATCAATATAATCTTGAAAACAGATCTATCAATTAATGATAAGTTCATGTAACATTAGACACAAACTAGAAAGAAACAGGCCAAGCATGCCATATTGATGAGAATAATGACAGCAGTACTTACAATCGTAGATGTGAATGCAATAGCTTCGTCAAGTCCTCTTAATCTAACCCTTGCCTAAAAGATCCACAACCTGGACAACAACAGTTTCATTGATCACTCTCCTTTGGCTGACTGTGTGTTTTCTCCAAGATCATAAGTTTCATACCAGCAGTTCTTCCCCCTTCTAGCACCACTTATGAGATCATAACTTTGGTGTAATTCTCCATTTCCCCCTCAGAGAGAGTATCTTGTGTGAGGATAGTAGATTGCAGGGTTTCGGTGACATTGGGAGGGAAGACAGATCGTATGTCTTGGTGGATTTCTTCCAAAGGCGGAAGAAAAGAGGATCGATGGTGGTTATCATCCCAGGGTAGATCTTCAATGCTAAGCATTTCCATGATGGATTCGTCCAAAGGAAAAATGTGGGAAATGTAATCCACGGCATATGAGAGGGAATCCAACCATGAGGGCACCGATTAAGTATTGGGTGCATGCCTTCTTGTTAAAGATTTGGCAGGGTGGGCATTTTTTGATGGCCTTAATGCAATCTTTGAAAATCGAGGGCCAAAAGTAGCCGACACGTAGGATTTTTTGGGCTGTGGCCATCCCAGAAAGGTGACCTCCATAGGCGCCAAGGTGACAATCGTTCAAAATGTGTTGACGCATTCGTCATCACTCTCACTGTTATATCATTCTCGGTGACACTTTGTATCGTCGTGGTATTGACACCATCCTTCGGCGATGCCTGATTCACGAAGAAATAACGTGGAAATAACAAATTTCTTGGTTTTTTTTGTTTTGTAGGTAACTTTGGAGATTTTCAAAAGCATTTTAAAACATGAAATAATATTCCCACATCATCTAAAATAACCCACTCACTCTTTTTAACCACCACGCCCTCCCCTAAACATTTAACATTTATCAAACAATGATAAAAACATTTTAAAAATTCAAAACAACTTTGTGGGCTGCGTGGGCACTTGGGAGGATTTTTTATGAGTTATTTTACTAAAAAACGACCTATCTAATTGACCACAATGATGTTGACATCTTAACCATCCTTCTTTAAAGAATTTTTTGTAAAAGAATTCCCCTTTTCCATTAATTTTTAAAAGAGGCCGATTTGGTTCTAATTGGGGCGACTTAGGGCTTCATGTTTTAAAATAAATAATGCTATGAAAATGGATG
>JZKD02S1729104.1:53684-68705 GCA_000966675.3 Picea glauca
GTGTCACTGATGGGGGATACATCAAGGCCCTCCTGTGATGAGTCTTGTTCCGTCGACTTCAGCACATTATCCAGGATTAAGACTTAGAAATCATTAAGTACCTTGAAGCTTGCATACCTCAATGGCAAGTTTCTCGCTTTCGACAGTGGGTTTACATCATTGACCTCTGATCGAAAGATTCCGTTGGGTGTTCGACATCAACTCATTTATTCACAGTCGATGGATAGTACTGTAGTACCTTGGGAGTCATTGACATCAATGGTGATTTCCCTCGTGCTTGTTAACGGTATACATCAATGATCGGTAATCAAGTGGTTTCTACCATGTTCGACTTCGACACATGTAATCACATGGTCAGATTCGTACCTTTGGGTGATAGGTTTGAAGACCCTGGATACATCCAGGTTGCGATGGAATATGTATATTTTGTGACACATAGATCCACTGTGTATGGTTCATGGCTATGTCGTCTTGATTACACATTTGTCGCACAGATCCATAGTGTATTCCGGTGGCTGTGCTATATTATGACTACATGGATCCACTGTGTATGATTGGTGGCCATGCCCTTTATTTTTGATATCATCAGTATATGATCTGAGTATGGGGATGCCTACCTCAGGGTTGGTATATTTGATATTCTGTTGATGCTTGGTCGTTTGCAGGTCTCTGATTAGATGTGCTCTTGGTTCTTGACACACACATGCAGCTTACAAAATCTATCAACTGTCACTCGTTCCACTCTCAGATTTTGGGGGGCATTCTGTTATCCACATTTTTGGTCATCGGGATGATGTCATGACAGTGTCATGATAATAGGAAATCAACCTCTTTATTAAGAACATTTTTCATGAGAAAGGTTACACTTGTCAGTTTCCAAAAAGCATAGTTTAAAAGGTAGTTCGCAGGCTGCATATATATTCACCTGCGGGAATCCTTAATTCCCGCAGGTTGCCTTCAGCTTGACTACGAACTTCTCGCACTGTACTTGAAGTCAGGGTGTGGACATGTTTCTAAAGAAGGAAAATGGATGAGTTCTCGATCCTTCTAGAAAGAATCTTCTAGAAGGATGAGTTGGCTTTCGAATGGTTGGAAAAATACTGACTTTCCAGATATCTTGGGATCATTCTCTATCCAAGTAACTAAGTTTTCTTCTACTATATATTGAAGAGATTGCTCATGGAAAGGGTTAACAAGAACAATAATAAGAAATACTAGAAGCAAGCTAGTAAGAGATTGATTGGAGAACCAGGGAAAGACTGTATGGAGGACTGAAGCTACAGCAGAAAAGGACAACAGCAAAGTCATCTTATGTGGTTGATTTTCTTCATGCATGAGCAAGTGTGTGTGTCAGAACTAAAAGCCATTGAAAGGAGATCTATGACATCAAGGCTCAGGTTGTATATTTCTATTTCAGTTAATTCAATACATGAATATGTCCCTTTCCCATAATGATGATGTCATCTTATTACATGATTCCTTGATCACATGTATAGACTAGATATTGAATACATTAATTTGCTTGTACTTCGATTGGTTTGTACTGTTGTGATTGGACGACACAAGAGAATTGAAGCGAAGCAAGGAACAACAGAGATTTAAGGAGAGCGTTCACAAGGTATGTCCACTATCCATTTCTCTTAGTTCGTTCAATAATCTAGATCTAGGGAAAGAGTAGTATTCTGTCTTCTTTTGTTCTAGATCCAGGTGGATCTAGGGAGATTGGTCTGTGTTCGCACTCACGAATTTATCTGTTAACAAAATGAAATGGTAAATGAATTTTCAATCAATTGTTACTTATAAATTTTCATTTTTTAAGGTATGGCCATTTTTTGGGTTTCTCTAATGATGTAATGGATTCACTAAACCCTGGTTTGTAGTTCTGGCATCGCAGGTTTCCTGGAAGCCCTGATGAATTATTCACCTTGTCACACTAATGAGCATAGTCTTAGTTCGTTCTCGAGCTCGACAATATGAGAGCATAACCAGGTAAAATTTTATCTCTTTTTCGGACCCGTACGGATACGAACACATGAAAAAGGAACCTCCCCGAAGTCTCCTTTAAACCCTTTTCAGACTCTCTAAATATGAAAAGATTGTCGAGCGACCTTGCTTCCTTTCACGCTCATTAAAAGGTCAGAAAGGACGTCTTTCGAGCGATACTTTAACCCTTTTTTCGGTCTCGTTGGACTACTGTACGAAAAAGGAACTGAGAGAGTTCTCTTTTAAGTGTTTTTCCAAACTCTATAATCCCAAAAAACCTTCGAGTTTTCTGTCTTTGGACTCGTTAAAGCACACATCGACAGGCCCATATGGGACCGAACCCTTACTTCTTCTGGTTCGTTAAACAAAGGAAGAGGAACTTACCGAAGGTGAGTTATATCAAGCATGTGTTATCCTCTTCGAGCTCATTAAATAAAAAAGAGGTACTCATCTATCTGAATGGGGGAAAAAATTGAAAGGAGCAAGCCAAGCAGTCTCTTGAGAACATCATCCAGCACTTCTTAGAGTCTCCCTTGAAGACGACACTTTGTCATTTACACATATCATAATCCGCTGAACCTCTGCACTGAGCCAATCCTTTGAGTTCCTTTCAGTCCTTTGGGTCACCCGACGCAAGTCACGATACCCACTGCACAGTTTTGGTCCATGTCACGTTTTGTTGTTGTGCTTCAGTGTTTAAGGGAAGTGTCCGTCTCGGGAATCAGCCATCCCAAATATCTTGCCTCAAAACCTATGTCATTCCATGTCCGTTTGATCTGCCAATTATATCTCCATGTTTGTTTCGTGTCGTTGATGGGGGATATATCAAGGCCCTCCCTCGATGAGTCTATTTATGTCGACTCCAACACATTATCCGGGAATCAAACTTAGAAACCAGTTAGTACTTTGGAACCTGCATGCCTCAATGGCAGGCCTCCTCATGTTTGACAGTGGGTTTACATCATTGACCCCTGATCGAATGATTCCATGAATGTTTGAATTCATATTATCTATTTACATTCGCTGGAATGTACTAGGGTACCTTGGGAATCATTGACATTAATGGTGATCTCCCTCGCACTTGTTAACGATTCACCCCATTGACTGGTAATCGAGTGGTTTCTGCCATGTTCGACGTCAAGACATCTATTCGCATGGTCAGATTCATACCATATTGGGATTGGTAAGAAGACCCTGGGTTGAGTGATCACTTTGATATATGCTTTTCCCAGGCTGCGAAGGAATTACTGTTGGACAAAGAACACATAGACTGTAACATATATCCACTTTGTATTGGTCGTGGCTATGTCTTGTCATCTCATAGATCCACTGTGTATTCTTCGTGGCTACGATCAGTCCAAGTCATCAGACTATAGATCCACATTGTATCTTCGGTGGCTATACCCTTTTTTATCAATACAATTATGGATCCAAAGTGTATTTTATGGTGGCCATATCCTGCTAAGTCTTGATCACCCAAGCATAGGTATGCCTGCCTTGGGTTTTGAAATATGTCATGATATTTGTTGGATGTTTGTGTGCAGCTTCCGTCAGGTTCTCCGAGTCTATACCCTTGCTTGGATGTCTACAAAGTATTTCAGTTATCAGTTGACATCTTCTAACTTCATACTTTGGGGGGCAATCTGTTACACGTCAAAATTACTCAGCTGGATAAGTGTCGCATGTTCTTCTCAATCGTCGTAAGTGCGCATCTTCCTTACAAATTTCGCAAGTGTCACAAGTTGGTCACAAGTGTGGCAAATGATGTTCGAGAATATTTCCATGCCAATGACACTAAGGAGGAACTTAAAACATCTCATGTGCTTGATTTGAAGAAGAAGAACTGGTTTAATGAAGTCAAATAACTCTTGACACCTGAAGAGAGCTCTGAAACAGAGGTTTTGAGGGGGCGCTCTCCCCTATATCATCCCTGGAAGCGCTGTTTCCCCCCTACAAGGCTTCAGGGAGCGTTATAACACTCCCCTTCCCCCTCTGAAGGAGCGTTGATCATCTTGAGAGCATTGGTGCCCCTCCAAAGCTTACCATGGAGTGCTACAACACTCTGATGCCCCTTCTAAGGGAGCGCTACCTAATCTGAGGCAGTAGTTGGCCCGTTGAGGAGAATAAGGGGGGGATTTTTCGAGATTAGGAAGCATTTGTGTCTGAATTATTGGTTTCATCAAGAGATCCCTGATCTAAGGAGGAAGTTCCCAACTTGTTCTAAAGATAACTCAAGAGGTTAAGCTCCTCTTAACCTATATAAGCAGGCTCTATGATGGTGGAAAGGAAAGAACTATTAGTATGAAGCTTATGATCTTGGAGAAAACACACAGTCAACCAAAGGACAGTGATCAGTGAATTTGTTGTTATCCAGGTTGTGGATCTTTCAGGCAAGGGTTATACAAAGAGGACTTGACGAAGCTGTCGCATTCGCATATACGATTGTAAGTACTGTTGTCGTTATTCTCATCAATATGACACGCTTGGCCTGTTTCTTTCTAGTTTGTGTCTAATCTTACATGAACTTATCATTAATTGATAGATCTGTTTTCAAGCTAATATCGATAGAGTAGGAAGTGGTCATATCTTGTTTTTTCCATAGGATCCAGCAAGAAGCAAAGGATCGAAGTGCAACTAGGAGCATGCAGGAACAAACATCGATAAAGAGGTACCTCTGTTATCCTTCCTTCCCATGTGTTAGCTTAGATAGATTTGAAAGGAAGTCAGTGTCCACGTTAAGCATTTTCTGTCTAGAGTTAGGGTCAAGCTCTTAGAGGTGATCTACCTGTCCGCAGGGAGATTTTCCTACAAAGCTTGTCCCAAGGACAATTACCCTACGCCCTTCATCGACCAAATCATCGATAATTGTGTGGGGAGCGTAATCTTCTCTTTCATGGATGCTTTTTCTGGATATAACCAGATTGAAATCTTACCCGCTGATCAACACAAGACAACCTTCATCTGCCCTTGGGGTACCTTTGCCTACCAAAAGCTACCTTTTGGCCTTAAAAATGGTGGTGCTACTTTCCAGCGAGCAATGTCGCACACTTTTCATGACACCAAACATATAGCAGAACCGTATCTCGACGATTTACTGACACATTCGCTAAATCGATCCGATCACATTGACCATTTACGAGCAATTTTTCTTCGATGTCGGTTCTATCATATTCGTCTAAACCCACACAAATTCATATTCACTGTCGAATCCGGCCGACTCCTTGGTTTCATTGTCTCCAAATATGGGATTAGGGTGGATCCCTTAAAGATCAAGGCCATCATAGCCTTACCTCCACCTACCAATTTAACACAACTCCAAAGTTTGCAAGGTAAAGAAAAATTTCTTCGTCATTTCATCTGCAATTATGCTGAGATCACTAAAGGATTTATGCGGTTACTGCAAAAGAACGTACCTTTCATCTGGGATGATGCCACTCAACGGTCATTCGACGCTCTCAAGCATGCTTTGACCCAGGCACCTTTGTTACACCCCCCTGAATATACAAAGGATTATATCCTTTACTTGGCCGCTTCCACTTACACCATCGCAATGGTGTTAGTTCAAGAAGACCCGAATGGTGAAGAACACATGATTTATTATCTGAGCAAGAGTTTATCTGGACCCGAACTCAGATATTCACATGTTGAGAAACTAGCTCTGGCAGCCATCATCACTGTCCAAAGGTTCTTCCACTACATCTTATTACGCACCACCATGGTAATCGCAGACTCCAACCCAATGTATCACGTCTTGACATGTCAAGTACTTGGGGGCAAATATTCAAAATGCATCGTTATTCTTCAAGAATTTGATCTCGAGTTTATGAAGGTTAAAGCCAAAAAATCCCTGGTGTTTGCCGAGCTCATCTGTGCCCTCCCTTGTGTCGATGAAAACATTGAACCTAGAGATTCTCTCCCCGATGAATCTCTCTTCCTCATCAGCAAATCTGATCCTTGGTATGGAGACATTCTCCTATACCTCCAAACCCAACGTTTTCAGCCCAACATCTCTCGTGAAGAGCGTGGACGCATTCGTCATCACTCTCACCGTTATATCATTCTCGGTGACACTTTGTATCGCCGTGGTATTGACACCATCCTTCGGAGATGCCTAATTCACAAGGAGGTTGAACGCATTTTGAACAATTTCCACCAAGGCGCCTGTGGCGGTCACCTTTCTGGGATGGCCACAGCCCAAACAATCCTACGTGGTGGCTACTTTTGGCCCTCAATTTTCAAAGATTGCATCGAGGCCATCAAAAAAATCCCACCCTGCCAAATATTTAACAAGAAGGCATGCACCCACCCTATGGCACTGCATCCCATTATCGCCATCGGCCCCTTTTCCAAATGGGGCATCGATTTCATGCAGTGTAAGCCTACCTCAGCCGGGGGGCACGGTTACATCATCATCGCCATCGACTACTTCACCAAATGGGCTGAGGCTATGCCTACCTTCCTGAATGATGGTTGTAATGCAGCTCTTTTCCTCTTCAACCACATCATAACTCGTTTTGGTGTACCACGTGCCATTTTCACTGACCATGGTGCACACTTCAAAAATCAGATGATGAGCGAATTACATGTCAAATTGGGTTTTCACCATGAAAACTCAACTCCTTACTACCCTTAGGTGAACGGACAAGTTGAGGCTATCAACAAAGTCCTAAAAACCATGATCCAATGCATGGTAGGGTAAAACAAAACATCATGACATATACAATTGTTCTCCGCTCTCTGGGCCTATCGCACCTCTGTGAAAAATTCAACTAGATTTACTCCTTTCCAGTCGGTCTATGGCATTGAAGTCATCCTACCAATCGAGTGTGAGATTCCATCACTCAAATTGAAAGTAGAACTCCTAACCCATACTTCTGCTAAAGAAGAACGATTCTTATATCTATCCAAACTGGACAAAATGTCTCGCGATGCTGCTCTCGCCAATGAGGCACATCAAAAATGAATTAAAAGTCAATATGACAAATTCTTCCACCCTCGAACTTTCGCAGAAAGAGACTTAGTCCTTGTTTACGACCAAGATCACGATAAATTGGGGATAGGAAAGTGAGAACCCATGTGGCACAGTCCTTATATCATGAAACGTGTCCTACATAAAGGTGCCTACGAATTAGTTGATCATGATGGAATTTCCCTGGGAGAGCCTCGAAACGGGCTCTACCTGAAGAAGTACTATGCCTAGATCACCTAGCATTTGTACTTTGTACATTATTGTATTTAGTTTGGTGTGTCTATTTCTTTCGTGTGCTTGAGTCTTTATCGTTGCCACTCATGACTGTGCCTGTGTTTTCATGCGCAGATGACGTCTTCCTTTCCTATCTTTTTGGGTTCGTGGATGGCGCTAGCCGACATACCCGGAACATTGCTTCAGTAACTTGGGTTATTTACCAATTTGACCAGGTGGTGAGTTCAAGAGGCATTTGTTTAGGACCAACAACCAACAATATTGCAAAATATCATGTTGTCATTGGACTGTTGACCCAAGCCTCCTCTCTAGGTATCTCTCGCATCATTATCTACTTAGACTCCCAACTCGTGGTTTATCAACTCAACCACATCTACGCGATCCGTATTCCTATCCTACTACGTCTACACTTGCAAGTTCGTCGTCTCGAATGGATGTTCTATTACATTGAATATAGACACATTCCGAGAGAACTTAATAGTGTTTCGAATTCATTAGCTAATTATATCATGGATCGGTATCTTGCCCACATATAAGATTTAAAGAAAGCAAAACTATACATTACGTGTAAATTAAAACACATCACAGACATCATCATGTACAAATCATTGGCATCATAAAAACTCGAAACTGTTATATATATATATATATGGCGTGACTGAAATGTTTGCATTACATCAAAAAGTATGTAGAAGAGAAAAATATTGGGCCTTTCCACCCATACAACGTCGCCTGACAAGGCATACAAAAACACGATCACCAGAGAGACTCTAATCTCCCTTCACTACATTGTGCTGTGAGTAACACACTACTGTGTGCACTACGCGCCTCAACAGAGAATTAATATTCTCCGGTACTCCTACAGTGTGTCACTGCAGATGTAAAGGCACTTCCCCCCTCCGTAGAGGAGGGATGCCCATCATAAGGCCTTAGAGGTTTCTCTCAACCTCTCGGAGACCTACTTTTGGTACTGCCGGATCTTCTGCGACCAGGATGCCTCTGCGACGTCTTGGTACCGGTATATCAACCGGGCGCACTGCTCCCTTGTCTGCATGTTGGAAACGATACATCTGTTAAAACTCTTTTACATACCCCAAAAAAATACATATACATCAAAAAATTAAAAACAAAAACTAGACAAGGTATGGCTCAGTCTCTTACCTGACTCATCCCAGTCTTCCCCCATGGGAAAAATCAAGTCCATTCTCCCGCGAAAATCTACATCAGCATAAGGGAAGTCCTCTATCTAGAGGTACTGTCGTCTCAGCCAGGCGAAGAAATTGCCAGTGAAATGGAACTCTGACTGCGACACTAGCCTTGGAGACATACTAGTCCACCTCTCCATCCTAGGTTCATCCACTGGTTGTACCGCCAGTTCTATCTGAGGCTGCATATGAGGGATGCGCTCTAGAAAAAATGAGACCAAAAACAAGCCATAGCCAAACTGTTTTTGACCAGTCCTGCACTGTGAAATCTGCTCCTTCACATTTCAAAGGAACGTTGCACTCCAGTTGAACAGTGTTGGTTCCAAACATTGAACACCGTAAGCCCCCTGCGATCTTGGTGCCAGATGAGCGCTAGTGTTGCCTGTCATGCTGGTGATAGAAAATAGTATAGACTGGAGGGGAAAATATCGAATATCCTTGATAGGGATCCTGCCCCCTACCAACCTTGCTCCTGGAATGCAGTGGCATGCCAGATACACACCCACTTGTTCAGGTAGCGCCCTTTGCCCAGTGAAATATATGGGGACCCCTCTTTTCAAGAGGTTGGTCAAAAAGTACACGTCTTCTAACTCAATGGTTAAAAGTTGTGTGCCGATTCAGAATCCTTGTTACGCAACATCCCAGAGGCCAATCATATGCTCGAGAAATAAAATATCTCTCTTCATTTTTTGTAACTTGAAGAACTTGAGCAAACCACAAGATATCAAAGGGGCCCATGTACAAGGAATCCGTAGGGCGGCTAAGTCATCCATCTCATGTTCTCTCTCTTTCCATTCAATCATGATTTCCGAAGTTACGTACAAAACAAAAAATCAAGAAATTCGTTATTTCCACGTTTTCGCAATTTTGGCGATTTTAAAAATCATTTTAAAACATGAAATAAGATGCCCACATCATCTAAAAGCAACCACTCACTCTTTTTAACCACCACACCCTCCCCTAAACATTTAACATTTATCAAACAATGGTAAAAACGTTTTAAAAATTCAAAACGACTTTGGGGGCTGTGTGGGCACTTGGGAGGATTTTTTATGAGTTCTTTTACTAAAAACGACCTATCTAATTGACAACAAGGGTGTTGACATCTTAACCATCCTTCTTTAAATAATTTTTTGTAAAAGAATTCCCCTTTTCCACTAATTTTTAAAAGAGGCCGATTTGGTTCTAATTGGGGCGACTTAGGGCTTCATGTTTTAAAATAAATAATGCTATGAAAATGGATGTGAAACCATGGAATTGAAAGAGAAAGAGATGGACACCTACCTGGTCCAAACGGTGAGAAAAACGGTGAACTGTAGCTCCGGCAGCGAGAAAAACAAGATCTGCGTCAAAATGAGATTCTCCACTACTCCAAAAATCCTTGCAAAATGAAATGGTAAATAAAATTTCAAATCAATTGTTATTTATAAATTTTCATTTTTTTATAAGGTATGGTCATTTTTTGGGTTTCTCTAATGATATAATGGCTTTACTAAACCCTGGTTTGTAGTTTTGGCATCGCAGGTTTCCTGGCAGTCCTGATGGATTATTCACCTTGTCACACTTATGAGCATAGTCTTAGTTCGTTCTCGAGCTCTACAATATGAGAACGTAACCGGGTAAAATTTTATCTCTTTTTTGGACGCGTACAGATACGAACACACAAAAAAGGAACCCCCCTGGAGTCTCCTTTAAACCCTTTTCAAACTCTCTAAATATGAAAAGATTGTCGAGCGACCTTGCTTCCTTTCACTCTCGTTAAAAGGTCAGAAAGGGCATCTTTCAAGCGATAGTTTAACCCTTTTTTGGTCTCGTTGGACTACTGTACGAAAAAGGAACGGAGAGAGTTCTCTTTTAATTGTTTTTCCAAACTCTATAATCCTGAAAAACCTTCGAGATTTCTGTCTTTGGACTCGTTAAAGCACACAACGACAGGCCCATATGGGACCGAACCCTTACTTCTTCCGGTTCGTTAAACAAAGGAAGAGGAACTTACCGAAGGTGAGTTATATCGAGCATGTGTTATCCTCCTCGAGCTCATTAAATCAAAAAGAGGTACTCATCTATCTGGATGGGGGAAAAAATTGAAAGGAGCAAGCCAAGCAGTCTCTTGAGAACATCATCCAGCACTTCTTAGAGTCGCCCTTGAAAACGACACTTTTTCATTTGCACATATCATAATCCACTGAACCTATGCACTGAGCCAATCCTTTGAGTTCCTTTCGCTCCTTTGGGTCACCCGATGCAAGTCATGATATCCACTGCATAGGTTTTCTCCATGTCACGTTTTGTTGTTGTGCCTCAGTGTTCAAGGGAAGTATCTCTCTCGGGAGTCATCCATCCCAAATATCTTTCCTCAAAACCTGTGTCAGTCCATGTCCATTTGATCTGCCAATTACATCTCCATGTCTGTTTCGTTTCGTTGACGGGGGATACATCAAGGCCCTCCCTCAACGATTCTATTTCTGTCGACTCCAACACATTATTCGGGAATCAGACTTAGAAACTAGTTAGTACTTTGGAACCTGCATGCCTCAATGGTAGGCCTCCTCACGTTTGACAGTGGGTTTACATCATTGACCCCTGATTGAATGATTCCACAAATGTTCAACTTCAAATTATCCATTCACATTCACTGGAATGTACTAGGGTACCCTGGAAATCATTGACATTAATGGTGATCTCCCTCGCACTTGTTAACGGTTCACACCATTGACCGGTAATAAAGTGGTTTCTGCCATGTTCGACGTCAAGACATCTATTCGCATGGTCAGATTCGTACCATATTGGGATTGGTAAGAAGACCCTTGGTTGAGCGATCACTTTGATATATGATTTGCCCAGTCTGGCAAGGAATTACTGTTGGACAAAGAACACATACATTGTAACATAGATCCACTTTGTATTGGTCGTGGCTATGTCTTGTCATCTCGTAGATCCACTGTGTATTCTTCGTGGCTACAATCAGTCCGAGTCATCAGAGTATAGATCCACATTGTATCTTCGGTGGCTATACCATTTTTTATCAATACAATTATGGATCCGCAGTGTATTTTATGGTGGCCATATCCTGCTAAGTCTTGATCACCCAAGCATAGGTATGCCTGCCTTGGGTTTTGAAATATTTCATGATATTTGTTGGATGTTTGTGTGCAGCTTCTGTCAGGTTCTCCAAGTCTATACCCTTGCTTGGACATCTACAAAGTATTTCAGTTATTAGTTGACATCTTCTAACTTCATACTTTGGGGGGCAATCTGTTACATGTCAAAATTACTCAGCTGGATAAGTGTCGCATGTTCCTCTCAATCGTCGTAAGTGTCACATATTCCTTACAACTTTCGTAAGTGTCGCAAGTTGGTCACAAGTGTCGCAAATGATGTTCGAGCATATTGCCATGTTGACGACACTAAGGAGGCACTTAAAAAATCTCATGTTCTTGATTTGAAGAAGAAGAACTGGTTTACTGAAGTCAAATAACTCTTGACACCTGAAGAGAGCTCTAAAACAGAGGTTTTGAGGGGGAGCGCTCCCCTATATCATCCCTAGGAGCGCTGGCGCTCCGCTACAAGGATTCAGGGAGCATTATAACACTCCCTTGCCCCCTCTAAAGGAGCGATGCTCATCTTGAGAGCACTGGCGCCCCTCCAAAGCTTACCAGGGAGTGCTACAGCTCTCCGATGCCCCTTCTAAGGGAGCACTGCCTAATCTAAGGCAGTAGTTGGCCCGTTGAGGAGAATAAGGGGGGGATATTTCACGATTAGGAGGCAGTTGTGTCCGAATTCTTGGTTTCATCAAGAGATCCCTGATCTAAGGAGGAAGTTCCCAATTTTTTCTAAAGATAACTCAAGAGGTTAAACTCCTCTTAACCTATATAAGCAAGCTCTATGATGGTGGAAAGGGGGAAGAACTGTTGGTATGAAACTTATGATCTTGGAGAAAACACACAGTTAGCCAAAGGAGAGTGATCAGTGAAGCTATTGTTGTCCAGGTTGTGGATCTTTCAGGCAAGGTTTAGACGAAGAGGACTTGACGAAGTTGTCGCATTCACATCTACGATTGTAAGTACTGTTGTCATTATTCTCATCAATATGACACGCTTGGCCTGTTTCTTTCTAGTTTGTGTCTAATGTTACATGAACTTATCATTAATTGATAGATCTGTTTTCAAGCTAATATCAATAGAGTAGGAAGTGGTCGTATCTCGTTTTGTCCACAGGATCCAGCGAGGAGCAAAGGATCGAAGCGCAATTAGGAGCGTGCAGTGACAAACGTCGATAAAGAGGTACTTTTGTTATCCTTCCTTCCCATGTGTTAGCTTATATAGATTTGAAAAGAAGTCAGTGTTCACATTAAGCATTTTATGTCTAGAGTTAAGGTCAATCTCTTAGAGGTGATCTACCTGTCCGCAGGGAGATTTTCCTACAACATGGAGAATTTAATTTCTTTGAGTTTTAGGGCTCTCACCTATGTTTTTCTCATCTCTGCAGGAGCTAAAAGGTTCTGTAAGAATTAACTTATGCTTTTTTACCAATCATAGTTAGCCAAATGTGTTTGAAAACATAGGTATTCCAACAGAGGATGAACACCTTCAGTAACCACTCAGATAACCAGATCAAAGATCAACACACTAATGTTTTCACGTGGTAAAACCCCTACGGGGAAACATCCATGGCCCCAGCCAAGGCGGCCATTTGGAGCAGTTTATTAATGCAAAGAAAAATATTATAGAGAGATTTTACAAGAGAGTTTCTCACAATCTGTTAGCAACATTACTTTTCTTCGGCATCGGGATATCCAGGTCTGCAGGTTGCACGAGGAGCGCCCAAGCGCGACGCATAGAAGAAGTTCTTTTCAGACTTAAAATCAAGCGAGCGGGATAAATTATGGTGCCAATGGTCCGGATCCGTCCATATGGGCAGATCAATGGTCGACGGGAAATCGATGGTGGTAGAGTTGCACCAAGATTAGGCATGATGGATAGTGCCTATACTGCATGCAGGAAAGATAGCAGCCATCCATCCAAAAGATGCGTGGCGCGAGATCTAGTCGCATCGGCGATTTGGCATTCAGGAGTTCAAGGGGTGAGGATTCTATGTTGTTCTACATATCGAAAACCTAAACCCTAAAAGCCCCGAAAGCACCCAAATTTGGGCCCACAGTATCATGAAGAAACCTTAGCCGTTCATCCATAGAAGACACCTGGCACACAATTAGGTTCCTTACCGTTTCGCTCCTCACGATTTCAAGGCGCAAAGATCATCTCCATTGTATCCCGATGCGCGAGGTACCGGGAGTGTCCAGGACCCGAGCCCACAGTATCGCCGAGTGGATTCAGGGTCGTCAGATCTCAGAGGGATGCATGGCACTAGATTGAGCCTTCTTGGTGTTTCACTCATCAGGATTTCAAAAAGCATGGATTATCTCCCCCCCATTCGGGAACGCCGAAAGCGCCTTGGGAATAAGAACATGGTCACAGCCCGTGGTCACTTGGGGAAAGAATGAAGCTGTGTAAAGAAGGCCAAAGGCATTGAGTTCAGTAACAGAGGGGATCATCACAATCTCCATGCACCATCTAATGTTCCATCGATCCTGGTGTTCGCTCAGAGTAAATGAAGATGAAGACGGGTAGTTGAATCCTCCTTTCAATCATTAAGTGTGAGTAATGGAAAGTTTGGCAAGAGGTCTTCTCGAAGAGGTCCTACGTGCTGATTGTTCCAAATAAACCATGCCAAAGTCCTCGACTAGACAGGGAAGTCTACACATGCTAGCTCAGCGCTTAATGGCTCAGCTACCCTCCTTGCAGGAGCCATGTGCAGTAAAGGTGGCGTCTGACAGGGATTATCCGTCCGAATTTGGCTGAAGGGACACCATACTTTGGATGACTGAACATGCCTCTGTGAGGTGAATTTTCTTGAGTATATAAACTCAGTCTTCATATTTTGTATCTATCGATGGTAGAGCAAAGCTCCCGATTGTAAAGTTTTAGCAAACACCCTAGTTCCCTGCTTATGCATATGTATGTAATATTTCTTGTTTAATGAAAGGTAGTTTCCTTATTCCATCTAGTTTTCATCTTATGCTGAGGTAGTTCATGATCGACTGATTCACATGAATTATGGCATTATGTTGTGATAAAGGATTTATTATGGCATTATTGTTTTCTACGGTTTTCTGCATTTGAATGTAAGAATATCTTTCATTTAGATGTCTTCTTCTACAGTATGTTAGGAACCTGATGTTTACGACAAACTTTAGCATCTCTCTGATATAAGTCTTCCCCATACTCACCCTTACTACAAATCGTGACATAAACTGATGGGTGTCGGGCTCTGCTCCTGCTGCAATCCAGGGGTGACTTCTGACGCTAACACAATCGATCATTGACAAATGACCCTCCATTCTCTTTAAATATATATCATGGACCAATCGGGTGTTAAGCCATGGATCAATGGTCATTAATATCGAGGAGAGTATGAACCGTCGGATCACTCTATGTCGAGAACATATCTTGACTGTCGGATTTCCTAACTACAAATGAATACTAATGCATACTAAAGAAACACACTTTTACCTAATGACATATTAGACCAAGTAGATCTTAACTAACTCCTAAGTGTCTAAATATCCTA
>JZKD02S1729104.1:81616-108761 GCA_000966675.3 Picea glauca
TCTAAATAAAAAAAATACTTTTATATGTCGGAAGTTGAATAACTTGTGAAAATACAGTTTTTTTTGTCATAAAACAAGCAAAAGTGTAACCCACCTTCATGATTTCACCCTGTAACCAATCTTTTCAGGAAGCCAAATCTAGAAAAAATGTGATGATATAAAAAAATTGCAATCACAGTATGGTTAGCATTCCTAACAAGAATAGCTTCAGTCCATTTTGTAAAATAATCAGTGGCAACTAAAATCCATTTGTGTTGATTACTAGATGGTGGATGTATCTCTCCTATAAAATCCAACCCCCATTGTTGAAATGGGCCTGTGACCACAACAAGCTTCAGAGGAAGAGATTTCAACTGTTTCATTCCAACAAACCTTTGACATTTATCACATTTCTTAACATAAGCACATACATCAGAAAACAAGAAGGCCAATAATAACCTACTCTTAGAATTTTGTGGGTAGTTGTTTTCCAATAGTGATGGACACCACACTCACTACTATGAAATTATGTCATGATATGAACTGATTCTTCTTCATTTAGGCATCTCAAAAGTAAAACGGAGGGATCCTTCCAAAAGAGCATTTTATCATTTATGGAGAATTTAATTTCTTTGAGTTTTAGGGCTCTCACCTGTGTTTTTCTCATCTCTGGAGGAGCTGAAAGGTTCTGTAAGAAATAAATTATTCTTTTGTACCAATCACAGTTAGCCAAATGGGGAGATACATGTAGTTTATAACTGTGCTTCTCTGCTAAAATCTCAGATTGCATACTCTCTACATTTATGCCAACACAATTTATCCCTAGTAGTTTGCAATTATCCCCTGCAAGCAATTTTGCTAGTCCATGACCTCTGACTAGTTTGATGGGTTTGATTTCAATATCAAATTCAATCATCTTGGAAATCCACTTAATTCTCTTTCCATCAATATCAGGTTGAATGAGAACATACTTTATGGAGCTGGAAGGAACATATGCTATCGCCTTGGCCTGCAATATGTAAATTCTGAAATCCTTTAAAGATTTAATCAATGCATAAGCATGTTTCTCAATAGGATCATATTTGATTTCAACATCTCTCAAAACCTTTCTGAAAAATGCTACTGGATTCTCATGCCCATCTTCATTCTTTTGTAATAACACTGTTGCAATTGTATCGTTAGAGGCAAATGAGAAAATATAAAAAACTTTATCAAAATTTGGGCTAATTAAGACAGGGGCAGTCATAATAGCTTCTTTGATATTTTAAAAAGAATGTTTGGCCTCCTCTGTCCACTTTAATTTAGAATCTTTTATCAACATGCATGTGATATGTTTAGTAAGCTCTGCAAAATTTGCAATAAACCTCTTGATGAAATTTATGGTTCCAAGGAAAGATTGGATATCTTTCTTGGATCTTGGGAGAGACAATTTATGAATTGCTTCTACTCTTGATGGATCAATCTTCACTCCATCTGTAGAAACAATATGCCCAAGAAACTTGTTGTCTCTGAGTGAAAAATGATATCTCTTGGGATTTAAAGAAATGCCATAATTTCTACATTTCAAGAAAGTCTTTCTTAGATGCTGCAAGTGGTCTTCATGGCTATGTGAAAAAACTGTGATATCATCAAGATAAAACAAAACAAATCTGTCTTTTTCCCCTACAAATGAAATGTCCATTGCCCTCTGAAATGTGGCTCCCACATTCATCAATCCAAATGGAATTTTTTCATACATGAATGTACCCCTTGGTGTGGTAAAGGCTGTTTTTTCCCTGTCATTTGCATGGACTGCAATTTGATTATACCCTGAGAAGCCATCAATTAATGACATGACACTAGCTCTAGAAACTTTTTGTAGAATATGTTCCATCTTAGGTAATGGGTAATTATCTTTTCTAGAGCATTTGTTTAAATTCCTGAAGTCTACACATAGTCTAATTTCACCATTTTTCTTTCTAACAGGAACAAGGTTGGCAATCCATTCAGAATATCTAAGAGGGATGATGATCTTCGCATCCAACATTTTTTTGATTTCTTTCTCCATAGTAGGCAACAACATTGGGTTGAATGATCTGTGTTTCTGTCTAAAAGGTTTTGTGTCTTTTTTCAAAGGAATTTTATGTTGTATGATATCTATATGGTATGTCTTCAAATCACTATACTGCCATGCAAATATATTAGAAAATTCCCTTAACAACTCACCATATTCAGATTTTTCTTTATTAGTCAAATGAGAGGCTAGATTAACATACTTTGGGTTCTCTTCATTTGCTACATTAAACTGAAAAACATCAAAATCTTCCTCCTTCTTTTCTAGTTTAATGGAAACATCATTATGATAAAAAAAATTCTTTAAGGGAACCAAACCTTTGGGGACACGGTTGGTAGAGAGCTGCACAATTTCATGGGATCCAATTTTATTTCTAAATTCGGGCTTTTGAGCCTCTTCATCATGCTCATTTTCCTAATCAATTTGTAAGTCTGAATAGTCCTCCATTACTCCTAGAAACCTACATAGCTCTACATCATCCTCAAATACCTTCAAGAATTTAACATTATCAGGTAAAGAACGCCTATACTTTACTTGAATTTCAAAATTAATCTTTGGGGGAAAAGGAGGTATGAAAGTACTAGATGAAACAACTAATGAATCAACAAATTGATTCATGGCCCTAGGAATATATGAGATATTGAATTCAGTGAAGGTAGTGTTAGCGACAATTCTTGTCTTGGGATCGAGAGCATCTAGGTCTACGGGTTGCATGAAGAACGCCCAAGTGTAGCACGTAAAGGCCCATTTCAGGCTAAAAATCAAGTGAGCGGGCGAAATTATGTTGTCAATGGCCCAGATTCGTCCATAGGAGTAGATCGACAGTCGACGGGAAATCGTGGTTAGCGAAGTTGCACCAGGATTAGCACAATGGGTAGCGTCCATATACATTCATGAAGGATCTCGACCGTCCATCCAAAAGGACACGTGGTGCACAATAATGTCATGGCAGCATTCGGGGATTCGAGGGGTAAGAGCTCCTTGTCATTTTACATCTCGAAACCCCGAACCCCGAAATGCCGATAAGCGCCCTTCAAAGTCGAGCCCATGGTCCTAGCGCCAGGTCACGTTAAGTGAGCCTGGGAATGGAGGTATCCCCCTTTAAATGACAAATCCATCTCGATCGTTCATATGAAGGACACACGACACAGATATGAGCCACAGGTGGGGCCTTTCGGGATTTTCATAGTGAAAGTGCCGAAGTCATCTCAGTCGTCCATCCATCGATGACACTCAGGCACATTAGACTTAAAGGGGGTATGGATCTGTGTGGCCAGGATCTGCGTTCTTAGATCTATGGTCAGGAGCGGATTCAGGAGGCCCCCCACCATTCTACCTTTAAGCGGAGGGGGGGGGTCCATAATTGAGCGCGCAACTCTCTAACGGTCAGGATCGAGGCACCTAAATCAATGGACGAGGCTTCATTCCAGACCCCCCTTGAATTTCTGTCTTTAATTAAAGGGGGGGGGGGGGTCCAGAATGATGTTTTATTATTGTGGGGCCCCTTGCCTGATGTGACACCTTTGGTATCGTCCTCCCTGTTGCCACCTGTTTTCCACCTACCGCCTCCCTCTTCCCCTGTCATCTATCCAACTTCCCTCTCTCCATCCACATGGCACCTCCTCAGCTCATCGTCCTCTTGTCTCCTGCCATGTGTCCCTCTCATTCCCAGTCACCTCCTCCTATACTCCCGTGCTCCATGATCCTTCCTCCTCTGTCTTATTCAGACCGCGTGGCATTCCTCAGCTGATGTCACAACTCCCATTTCTTCTTCATCACCTCCACAACATTCACTCCTTTAACCCCCATCACACCCTCATCCACATCCACCATAGGGATCCATCGCAGTAGTCCAGTGAAGTAGTATCCAAAGAAAGATCATTCGACTGATCCAGGTGGCTCCATTAGGAGACCTCCATGTCCCAGAAGGCAGAGTTGACTGAGGACGTCCCTAGTCCCAATAATGCAGTTATGGCGGTTATTGCTGGTGGTTGGGCGTCATATCCACCATAAAGAGGAAGGTCCGGAAAAGGACTAATTGACGTCGACTCGCCTATAGAAGGACAGTCTGAAATCTGATGGCGTCTATTATAGGCACACGATCATCCAGAGTCTGCATGCACAGACTGTCAAAATACATGCGGACGCAATGTTTTTAATGCAACGTCTTGTTTTTGCTGTCGTTGTTGTTTTTGAGTATATGTAGGCGTTTTCTCCATTTTTGTAATGATCGATGGTTGAGCAAGGCTCCCAGTTGTAAAAATCTAATGAAGCACTATTATTCTGGTTATGCATGGACTCTTGAGACTTCTTGTCTTATGAACATCGGTTTCTTTCACACCTTTGTTTACACTGTGTTAGAATGACTCAGAATTGGAGAATCTAGTCCAGTTGTAACTATTATAGGATGATGTAGATTGGAGCACTGTAACAATTGCATTGTTTCTAATCGGTCCTTGTTATTTTCTTAAGCGCTGAATGACTTGGAATTGGAGAATCCAGTCAAGTCCCCCTTTCAGTTTCTCGAAGCCCTGAACCAGAGGATATCACATTCAGAGTTTTTCTTCTACAAATTACTGAAAGTCCTGTTGCCTGAGGCAACTTGTCCACTCCTCTCACCAAGTCTTCAACCTGCTCATTTTCGAATCAACCCACTGACTGAAGTTAGATCAAGACCTCCTTTGTTCCTTACATGTTAGACCTAGTCCTTGAGTTAGAGTGATATCTTCTCAAGTCTCTACCCATTTGATAACCCATTAAAAACTACCGTGACATAAAATTGATGGGCGTCGGGCTCTGCTCCTACTGCAATCCAGGAGTGACTTCCATCACCGTTGTCGGGGATGAAATTGAAAATTTTCCCCGGGATTGAACGACAATGATTAACTGATTCTGAAGGTGCATCAGATATCAGAATTATCAAGATTTCTACTGTGCACCTGGAGACTCCACTATGGAGACTCCATTGTTTCCACTTCACTATTTCAGCTATGGCTATTGTTGGCACACCTGAAAGATAACCCAGAGGAGCTTTCTCGAGAAGGTTTCAACGGCTGCCTTCTCAGCCTGAGAAGCTTCCTGGGGTAACGACAACGTTAAGATCTGGCCTTTGATGGTGAAAAAGGACCAGGCACATTTGAAGCTGTGCATCTTTCACCTGGCGACTCCATGATTCGAGGATCGATTGGCGACTCCACTAGTTCGATATGGAGAAAATTTTGGCTCAAAGGTTTACTTTCTGTGACTTTTCTCAGATAGTTGGTTTTCCTAATGCACTTCCTGATAGAGACATATGGGAAAATTTCCTCCCTGCATTTCACGCAAAGAGTTGGGAGGTACCAACTAAGCATTTATTGGACTTTAATAAGGTTATTCATCGACTTAATATCATGCATGAAGATGTCCAGATTAAGATCTTCAGGTATTCATTGAAGGGAGCTTCTCTTGAATGGTGTCGGTCTCTTCCTGCTACAAGCATCCGCTCTTTAATAGGTTTTCATACATCTTTCAATTCATTTTGTAAAGATTATTTTCCAACTGATTGTTTGTATGAAAACTGTTGTGAGGAGTTTTCTTCGCTTCATGAAGCCTCTGCTGGCCCTGAAGACCAGGTCCATGGTGAAGCTTTTACTGTGGAGGAAAGCATTTTCCAGGAAAATATAGAGGTGTTGAATGATACTAATTGTGTTAGCCCTAGGACAGAAGCATCTGACATTATATCAGATGCCTCTATTGTTTTAGATATTCATAACGATCAGCATGCCTCTTGTGGAAATTGTGAGTTTATAGAGCAAATGTGGTCCATGGTAGATGACTCACCTGGATATCGGGTTGAAGCAGATGTTCCTAGCAGCTATTCTCATGATGACAAAGACCCTCTCTTTTTAAAAGAGGGGTTAGTTGTGGAAGATGATTCTTATCTTTTCCTCCAGGGGGTTTCTCACGATATATTTTTACCTGGGATTAAGAGAGAAATATTATGTATGAGCAGCCAGAATCAGCAGGTCCCACTATCCCTAAAACAAATTTTTTTTATGGGATCACTATCCTAGAGGAGGATCATATCAATGAAGGACATCCCCTTTTTGATATATATTATAGTGATGATGAGTAGAAAGATTATCCTACATTTGATCACTATAAATATACTGAAGAGCCATTCAGCAAGTAGAACCACCCCATGGTCCCTATTTATGATGAATATGAATCAGACCTGGGGGAGAGCCAAGAAGAGGAGCAGAAAGAACCAGTGGAACAGGTGACTTCTTTCCTGGAGCCTGCCCATTCACCTATGTAGACTCATGAAGTTCAGCCTTGTAGGAGTAGTTGTGGAGCAGAGCAGGCTTGTTGCTACCCTTTTCACAGGGTTTTCCACTCATTCTATGATCCTGTCAGCGAGTACATGGAGTGGCATGTCATTTATGCCTTGGAGCCCTCGTATTCCATATCAACTTCAGCCAGTGAGGAGAAGTTGAAGAGTGTAGTCGTTCTACTATCACAGTTACACCATTTGCTGGTGATCATCGACAAAAAGAAAGAGCTTCCCTTCAGGAAGTTACTTGATTGGCTATGGTGGAAGTCTTCTTTCACCTAGCCCCATGTAAAATGTTTTATTAGTTTAGGATTGTATATAAATAATATCCTTTGAGAATGTATCTTTATTTTGTTACTTTTATTTTTCGGCCTGTATTTTCAGTAGAGGGGTGTTTTGAGCCTAACTCCATAGCCCAACAAAAAGGCATTGAAGCTGCAGACTGAGTTCTTAGAGCATCACAGGGACAGATCTATCCCCCATGGAGCCTAATGTTAGTGACAATTCTGGTCTTGGGATCGAGAGCATATAGGTCTGTAGCTTACATGAAGAATGCCCAAGCATAGCACATAAATCCCCATTTTAGGCTAAAAATCAAGTGAACGGGTGAAATTATGTTGTCAATGGCCCAGATTCATCCATAGGAGCAGATCGACGGTCGACGGTAAATCGCGGTTAGCAGAGTTGTGCCGAGATTAGCATGATGGGTAGCGTCCATATACATTCATGAAGGATCTCGACCATCCATCCAAAAGGACACGTGGTGCACGATCATGTCATGTCAGCATTCGAGGATTCGAGGGGTAAGAGCTCCTTGTCATTTTACATCTCGAAACCCTGAACCCCAAAATGTCGATAAGCGCCCTTCAAAGCCAAGCCCACGGTCCTAGCACCAGGTCACGTTAAGCGAGCCCGGGAATGAAGGTATCCCCCTTTAAATGACAAAGCCATCTCGATCGTTCATCTGAAGGACACGCGACGCAGATCTGAGCCACAGGTGGGGCTTTTCGAGATTTTCATAGTGAAAGCGCCAAAGTAATCTCAGCTGTCCATCCATCGATGAAACTCAGGCACATTAGACTTAAAGGGGGTATGGATCTAGGCGACTAGAATCTACGCACTTAGATCTACGGTCAGGAGAGGATTCTGGAGGCCCCCCACCATTCTACCTTTAAGCAGAAGGGGGGTCCGGAATTTAGCGCGCAACTCTCTAACGACCAGGATCAAGGCACCTAAATCAACGACCGAGGCTTCATTCCGGACCCTGCTTTCCTTCCTATCTTTAATTAAAGGGGGGGGGGGTACAGAATGATGTGTTATTATTGTGGGTCCCCTTGCCTAACGTGTCACCTTTGGTATCGTCCTCCCCGTTTCCACCTATTTTCTACCTACCACCTCCCTCTTCCACTTTCATCTATCCAAATTCCCTCTCTCCATCCACATGGCACCTCCTCAGCTCATCATCCTCTCATCTCCTACCATGTGTCCCTCTCATTCCCAGTCACCTCCTCCTGTACTCATGCACTCCATGCTCCTTCCTCCTCTGTCTTATTCAGACCGTGTGGCATTCCTTACCTAATGTCACAGCTCCCATTTCTTCTTCATCACCTCCACAACGTTCACATCTTTAACCCCCATCACACCCTTGTCCACATCTGCCATAGGGATCCCTCACAGTAGTCCAGCGAAGTAGCATCCAAGGAAAGACCGTTTGGCTGATCCAGGTGGCACCATTAGGAGACCTCCATGTCCCAAAGGGCAGAGTTGAACAAGGACATCCCTAGTCCCAAGAATGCAGTTATGGTGGTTGTTGCTGGTGGTTGAGCGTCATCTCCTCCATAAAGAGGAAGGTCTGACAAAGGAATAATTGACGTTGACTCACCTATAGAAGGAAAGTTTGAAATCTAATGGCGTTTTTCATAGGCACACGATCGTCTAGAGTCTAAATGCGCAGACTATCGGAAGACATGCAGATGCAATGTTTTTAATGCAACATCTTGTTTTTGTTGTTGTTGTTGTTTTTGAGTATATGTAGGCATTTTCACCATTTTTTTAATGATCAATGGTTGAGCAAGGCTCCCGGTTGTAAAACTCTAATGAAGCACTGTTATTCTGGTTATGCATGGACTCTTGAGACTTCTTGTCTTATGAACGTCGGTTTCTTTCACACCTTTGTTTACACTGTGTTAGAACGACACGGAATTGGAGAATCCAGTCGAGTTGTAACCGTTATAGGATGATGTAGATTGTATCACTATAACAGTTGCATTGTTTCTAATTGGTCCTTGTGATTTTCTTAAGCACTGAACGACTTGGAATTGGAGAATCCAGTCAAGTCCCCCTTTCAGTTTCTCAAAGACCTGAACCAGAGGATCTTGCATTCAGAGTTTTTCTTCTACAAATTACTGAAAGGCTTGTTGCCTGAGGTAGCTTGTCCACTCCTCTCACCAAGTCTTCAACCTGCTCATTTTCGAATCAACCCACTGATTGAAGTTAGATCAAGGCCTCCTTTGTTCCTTACATGCCGAACCTAGTCCCTGAGTTAGAGTGATATCTTCCTGAGTCTCTACCCATTTGATCACCCATTAAAAATTATCGTGACATAAAACTGATGGGCATCGGGCTCTACTCCTGCTGCAATCTAGGAGTGACTTCTGTCACCAACAGGTAGTAATCAAATTGAGAACCTTATCTCTGTAAGCTTTTAGCCTCACATTCTTGGCTTGGAATGACTTATTTACATGTTGAATAATCAAAATTAACATCTCCATATGCATGCAACATTTTAATCTTCATTTCTTTTGCAGCGTTCAAACCTAAGAGTAGAGCCTTGTATTCTGCAATATTATTAGTGACTTTGAAGTCAATATTGAATGAAAAATGTGTAGTTTCTTTAAATGGTGAAATAAATACAACCCCTACTCCAGCAGTCTCTTTAGTACATGCCCCATCAAAGAACATACTCAACAATGAATCTTACAATGAATCATCAATCTATAGTATGCAATATCCCATACCTGTGTCAACTAAGTAAATATGATAGTTGGATGGATTTTGTTAATCACTGATAATGTAGGCAAGTTGTGATTCTCTGTATAGTCTCTTATTTCCTCCTCCAAAAACAAGAATAGTATCATATGAAAGGTCCATTTGAAGGGTTCCTCCTAACCTCTTCATCCATGATATTGATAATAAACATCTAAATTTGGGTGGAATATCCACTACAACCACATCCATGACCATAGTTTTCATAGATTCTTGAGTTAAAGTTATTGCCAAATATTTGATCAACCTGAGACATTTAACTTTCCTAGAGTCAAATGAGAAAAGATCATGGTAAGTTTTAGTAATTTTTAATCCAATCTCATCCATATATGTCTTTGGCATTAAATTGTGAGAGGCTCTAGAGTCTAGCAAGAAGTTATGCAATATTTTGTCATGAATGTTCAAAGAGATATAAAAAGGTGGACAACTTTCATCTCTATCCTCTATCATTTGACCTAAGACAATGGTGGGCTTGTCATCTTGTATATTAAGGATATCAACAGAGGAAGATATGGATTTGGGATCAAGAGTCTTGAGGATATATTTCTTGAATGATTCATTCTTCATTAATTCAACCAAAGGGATGGGGATTTTGATTTTTTGTATCTCAGCTTCAAAATTGAAAGAATAAGAGGTTTTTTTAGAAACTTTTACCTCATTTGAAGGGCCTTTCAAAGAAATCTATTGGTCATTAAGAATATGATATTTTTGAGTTTGTTGTTTGGCAGGGGCACCAGTCTTCTTAGGAAGAGTTGGTGCACTCTATTTTGCAGTATTGTACTTGGATCTTAATGTGTATCTATTCTTTTCATTAGTTTGAAAAACACCATTATCATCAGAATTTTCATTTACCTGTTCATTCATTAATGCCTCTTCATAATCATTCTACGTCAGATAAGATTTATCTGCATCATATCCAATGCAATGAATACTATATACTTCCTCTTCTCTAAAATAATCTTTGTCTTCATCCATTACAGTATTTTGGAGAGGAGATTTTACCTTTTGATCTTCTATGGGATTTCTCTCTCTCTTCAAGATCGGTACATGTTGGTTATTTCTCCTGAAAGTATTAGGATTCTGATTTGGATTTTTGTGAGTGTATTCATAGGAACCTTTTCCCTTGGCAGGTTGCTTATTTTCAATCTTTAGCTTGGACATTTATGATGTTAATGAATCTAGCATCTTAGCCAATTTGTCTATCTTAGGATTAGGATTTGACGAGGAAGAGGCTTCTTCTTTTGGTTTCCTTCTATCAACATTTCCCTTTAACTTATGAGAAACTAAGATATTTGAATCTACTTCAAGGGAAGCATATTGCATCAAAGAAATTGTAACAAACCTTCTTTCTCTCAGCAACAAACAAAATTTAGAGTCAAATCAGTTGGAATAAGTGATTTTGGTAGAGGTGTCTATAGGTTTGATTTCTGCAGGTATTTTACTATACATTCTGTTGAATCTCTTGGTGAAATCAGATACAGATTCACTATTTTCTTTCTTAAGGTTTCCAAACTCTGTGATATAGTACAATAAGTCTCTCCTATATCCCCAGTGTTTCAAAAATATATCATCCAACTCTTCTATTCCAGCTATAGAACCAACATGAAGTTCCTTGAACCACTTCCTTGCATGACCATCCAAGCTCTGGACAAAGACTCTGGTTCATACGTCAACATATTCTATGTTTAAGTTCTCAGCATAGCTATAGAAGGCTTCTATATGTTCCTTTGCAGCTACATCTCCCTCTCCTATGAATTTTGGCATATACTTTTGGTAATCACCAATAGGCATGGATGCAGGTGGATTTTGTAAAACAAGAGGTGCATATCTAGCAACTAGAATTTGTTGCATTTTGGTCAAAGGAGCAGGTGTGGCCATAATGACTGTTGAAGACAAAGATAAAGTGATTTCATAAGATTTTTCAACAAATGGAGAATTTTTAGGATGGACTTGGGAAGGAACGTATAACTCTGATGGAGAAGAGGACTGATAAGAGGTTGTGTAAAGATTTGCAAGGTGTTCAGTAAGTTTCTCTTCTCCTTTAGAATATAGTTCTTGGAGAATACTTTCAACAGTAAGGAGGCCGGTGTGAATAGTCCAATGGTCTTTCTCTTTTTCTGAATGATAGGAACTAAAAGAAGATAAATTTCTACTTAGAGGATTATATATCTCTTCAACTAGGTTTGATCCTGTGACTTCTTCTAGAATGACATTCTCTTCAGATATAGAAGTTGATGGTATTTCTACTGATGTGATGATAGATTGACTATTTACAATTTTTGGAGATGAAATCCCAATAGTGTCTTCTATGAATTATTTAGAATCAGAAAAAGATGGATTAATTTGAGTACCTAATTTGGAATTATGTCCTTCTGCTGCTCTTCTTTTTATTAGGATTTGCTTTGGATGAGGTACTGGTGTGATAGGTGACTCTTGTGGATTCTCCCTGGTACTGATTCTCTTCAGAGCCAGGATGAACTTGTGGAGTTGCCAGATATATTATTACAACCAATGTAATGTCTAATCCTTGTCTATCATTAAGGATCATATCTGTGTCATCTCCCAGGGAATATTTCTTCAACAGTCTTCATCCCTGGCAACGACGCCAATTTTTTATCTCTCCAAATGTCCTTCTAGGTTGTAGTTAAAATAAGCCTGGTAAATTAACTATTTTCTTAATTATTATTTCAATTGGATCAAGTCAGATGACTAAATCAGACCTACTTCCTCAAGACATGCAAAAACATAACCAGATGACAAGGCTTTTAACTACCACTGTTCAGAGGGTTTGTAAATAAGTGAATGTATGGAGAATTCTTACTATTTTATTAGACTCACACATAAAGATACATGAATGGCCAATGACAATGAGTAAATGATATTTGCAGTTCAACTCACCAAAGAAAAGATAAGAGGACAACTATCAGGATTTAGAAAAATAGAATAAACATGAATTAAACATCCATGTGAAAATATAGAATAGACAAGAAGGTGTAAATCTGAATAGGTAATTACAAAAGAAGCTTGTATTAACTGATCTGCAAATGAGAAGCTTAAGTACAGAGTATGAAAAAGTCACCAAGGTTGAACACTTTCTTCTTCAAGAGTGACATGATTTATAGCCTTTACAAAAGAGTTTCAGATCCTAAAAGAATGGATCCGATATGATAATAATAGAAACAACACAACTTTTACAAAAATGTGGATCTAATCCCCTTTCAAAAAGTCAATCATCTTTAATCTTCTTAATCTTAGACAACTATAGAGATCCTCTGGGAGGTGAGGATGTAGTTGGAATCTTGCTTCAACAACTATAGCTGGTCTTCAACAGAAATAGGATAACCTCAAACCTATTTTCCTTTTATAATGCCTCAAATCTCTAAGAACCTTTGAGAAAATTGATGTAGACAATTTACCTGAAAACCCCCTTAAATCACTTGTCTTCAAAAATCTCTGTCTCAAGCTCAAAATCTATATTTCCTCTACTTCTGTGGTTTTGGAAAATTATTGGCTTGTGATAGGTGGAATTAGCCACTGAAAGTCCTGGGATTCGACAACTTATTGCTTGTTGAAAAACTGTTTAAGCTGTCGAAAGTGCAGGCTTTGAAAAAAGGCAAAATTTATAAAATTTTAGAATTGATCCTGTGTATCTAGAAGAATTATAGTGTAGGTTTTCGGTTGCCTTAGCTAAAGACTCAAGATCTGAACCAGTAGTAGGTTTGGTTTTCAGGAGTTTGATTTTGAATTTTAGATATTTGGTTGTCTTCCTTAATTTGTAATTATGTCTTATTACCTTCTTCTTCCTTCTTTCCTCTTTCACATACATCAGAAGCTTTGGTTTCTGCAACATTCTTGGTCAAGGTTTCATACCTGACTTTTATAACTCTTTCTAATACTTCGTATTCTTCAATTTTGTCTTTCAGTTTCTAGATATTGACTGATTTATTTACTTTATTTTTGGATGATAATTTAGCTTTGTCAAGACTAGGAGATACTTATGTCTATGGTGTGTCTTCCATGGCTGGCTTCATGTATTGATACCTTATATTTTCTTCTACCATAGGTTCAAATTCAGATTCTGAGTAAATCAAATTTAGAATGTTTGTCTCTTTGACTTTACCTTGATTTGTTGCTTCACTGAAAACCAATTTCTTCTTTGCCTTTTTATGCTTTGAACTAGATGCTAGTTCCTCTACTTTTAGTGGAGTAATGGCCCTCCTTCTTCTTGAACTGCTTCGATGTGTTAGATACTTCTTTTTGTTTCTCTTCTTGTTATTCCCTGGATGACTTTCCATCTCAAATCCTCCCCGAAAGAGAAAATTCTCCCAGGTCTTTTCCCTTCTCCTGAGCTCTTCCAAAACTATCAACGTTATAAGACCGAAGTGGAACAATGTGTTCTTGATCTTATATGGTTTAGCTTGGACCTCATGAGACATTTTGGTAAGACTTGTGTGAAAGTAATAAGGAAAGTTCAAGAGATTCTTGCCTGTGAAGTGATCCATCAGTCTAAAATGATAGAGAATTACTCTGTCATACATCCCCTCACAGGTGATGCAAACTTGTATGGATTTTAGTAGAATCTGCCATTTCTTCTCCAGGTGGAATGTAGAAATGTCTCTCTTCTAGATAATGTCCCGAAACTCTGATTTGAGGTAAGGTCTGAATTCAAGGTTTTTGGTGATGGTTGTTTTGAACCATCTATCCCCTTCCCCAGGCATTTTTGTAGAAGCTGCAATGCTGGCTTTATCAATTTGCATCTCCAATGGTCCAATTTTCACCTTGCATCCATCATAAGTCTTGGAAAAAACTTATGTCACTCGTTGATGGTAGCCCTGCAATTTATGAATGTATCTAAGACAACCTGCATCATCAAAAATCAGATAAATCTTTGGATGAGATTCCAGATACCTAAAATCACCCAACTCTTTCCTGAGAGGAGCACCACCTTGACCCATCTACAATGCTATTAGTAGCTGTAATCAACAACGAAATAAATTTGAAAGGAGAGACTCTCAGTGATGTGGGAGAAAAACTATTATCGAGAAGGGAAAGATATATATGTGTCCAAAAGGTGAAAAACCAAAAACTTAAAGGATATCCTGGTGTTAAAATTGTTTGAGTTGTAATAATTACCACGAAATTGATAGTGACAGAGATATGGTAGGATGTCATAGGAAATAAATAATTACGAGAGCAAAGGGTTGGAGTGACAGAGTTTCAAATTTAACACGGGGCTTATAGATATGTTGGTAATGATAAGTCTAAATATGGAGGTTTAGATCGTGTGAACATGTTACTTTCCACTTCAAGTCGCTTACCAAAACATAATAACACCTGTACCTTTTACCATTTCAGGTTGTAGAAGATGCGTTGGCGAAAACCTTTTTTGCAATTCCAAGGGCTAAGTGTGACTTGTACCTATCTGTTAAGCCGCGAAAAGTGATAAATTTTTGTGACTTATGTCATGCTAGAAATTAACTGTTAGCTGCCAAAAATCATTTTTTAGATTTTCTTACATTTAAATGACAGACTCATTTATTCTTTGGAATAATAAGACTGAAAACTAATCTAAGTACTTCAAGCTCAAAAATTATTTATGTCACTTTCAAAAAGTGATCATCCTATCACTTAAGACTCAAAATTTGCAAATTTTATTCTAGGAGATAACAAGACTAATACAAGAACAAGAGGATAAGTCGACAAAATAGAGGGCCATAGAACTATTTGTCGAAGTTGAAAGAACACAAGAAGGCTTAAAGAACCTATCCATGTAGGAAAGAAGTGCATTCAACCCAGAAATAGTGAGAGAAGAATTATTACCTTTGAACCCTTTGGAAGACCCTCAGCAGCGAGATGTTACTACGCTAAGGGAAGATAAGAATAAGAATGGAAAGAGTAATATAGAGACTCAAATCATAGGAAAGAAGGCTAGAAATATTAGTAAGAAGAAAGAAAAATTAGAAAAACTGCAGAAAGTTCCAGAAAATACTTTGCAAAAGGTAGGATTGCAGAACATGAACCTCTTCGGAATAGCAGAACCGCGTAGAATGGGACTTCACCAAGGAAAAGATATGACCGTTGGAGGTGTCTTGATCATTAGAATGATGCTCTAGAATTTCTAGAAACAAAGTTATTTCCAGAAATATTGACATTGGACCATTGAGACCGCACCATAAAGGATGGATTCACCTTGATTGACAGATTCATGCCCGTTGGAGGAATCTGTTATGATGTTTCTTATTTAATCCATCGGATGCTAGACCGGAACCACTTTTTGAAAACTGAGATATTCGAGCTAATATATAATTGATCGCATACCATGCTGTGATGTATAATACCTCGTCGTCCTTTTGATTACCATGTTTGTCCATTCACCTACCCGATCTCCTTGATTACAAGTGTGAATGTCGGGCGAGCATAGCGTGCTAGAGAAGTCTGTAGAATATAATTTGATAGACCTCATGGCTGAGAGAGTCATGTTTGTAGGGATACAAACATCGTTGATGGGTGGATTTCAAGCATCCCCCTCATTCAGATGACCGTCTAGCAGAACCGCGACTGTGAAAAGAAGCAAACACCGCGATGATCTGGCTAACGCGAAGGATATTCCAGCGATCTTTCTTGAATACATACCGTTGTTGGCTGGTGAAGTTTGTCGTGACAGTTTCTTACATTAATTTGAGTGCATGCTCATCACTATGTACCTCCCAAAGGGGATATGCACAGTTGGACCCCAGTTGGGATTGATCCCATCTCTCAATATCAACGGCTTCAACCTCGGAGACCAAAATAACTATGCAATGCTCGCACCACATAGGCGCCTGAGGAAGATGACTCTAAAGAAACTTAAGATAGTTCCCCAACCATGGATTAAGGAGATCACGTGCTCCAAGATCTTGAACGTGATGAAGATCCCTCACTTCAACCGACATCAAGAGGTTAACGCTTGCGTTAAAATCTTCCTGTCATTCTATCATGGAGGGTATTTTTGGCTTGACAAGCGCATGATGGTGGATCTGACGTTGATCCACCTGATCAGTAGATTAATCATGGAGGGACTGGACACTTACCAGTTCTACCCAAGAAATACATAAGATCACTCCTTGGCCCAATGTATCAAGGACGCCTATGTAAATGTAGAGAAGGAAAAGTGAGGCTACAAGGTAGCTTCCATCCAGAATGGCACAGTGCACCTAGCTTGTTAGCTTATTTTTGGAAAACTCGTCTGAAAGAACCATCCGAAATAGGTCACATGGTTCGTAGTCGACCTCGCAAGGAAGTGTGTCAAAGGAATGCAGATGAACTGGGTGAGTTACCTCGTCAAAAAATTGGAGAAGGATTGTCGCGAAGCGCAAGACCAAGGGTATGAGTTTAATTTTAGTTGGCTTCTGATGATGATCTCACTTGTCACTTGGAAAATGTCAAAAGGACTAGTCACCGAAGGATCCCCTCACCACAACAAAAGAATTGCAGAAGAGGAAGGTTTCCCCGGAGAAACCTTCGGCTAGAAAGAAGGCCCATGCCAACAAGCCTCAGTTGAAGAATGTGCTCACAATGGATGATATTGATCTCATCATCATAGTTGTAGAGGATGCTTCAGAAGACATCTTGTAGAGACAGGGAGAAAAGAAGGAGCTGATGTATGACATAATAGAGAAGGTGCTCAAAGACATCCAACAAGCTATCCATGTAAGCTGTGTAGTGCCTACTGCACCATCTTTAGAAAAGAGTGTGGAATTGAGGGATGAGCCCACCCAATTTTACTGGAGGTAACATTCTCTATTTATTCTGATATTGTTGGTTTGTCCATTTTCTGGTAGCCACAAATGAGACCAGTCCATAGCGAAATAGCCATGTAACTATTCTAACCAATCTCTACTAAAAAATAAACCATACACTTCAGGAATTCTAACAAAAATAATATCAATTACGTGGTGGACCTTGGGGTTGGATGATAATATTATTAACACATTTTTAAGTTCACCAATAATTTTGACATTAGTTCGATCTAAGTGAATGATCTTTAATTCATAAGGTTTTAGCTCATCATTAATTTTATGACACACAGACAAAGGCATCACATTTGATGAGGCTCCAAAATCAGCCATACAGTTATGTACATTCCTATTGAAAAGTTCAAAAGTAAATAAAAAAGGAGGCACATTTTTTCGTACAGAAACAACATAATTCTGTTGATTTGTTATGGTTGTACCTGAAACAGTTTTATCTAAGATTCCTACAGTATTTTTTTATATGTCGGGATTTTATCCTAATTTTCAGATGACTTTTTTCCTGGGACATCTTTATCTTTGTTTGAGTCAATTTTTGTTGATTTCCTTTTGATAAGATCATTCTTTTTATTATTTTTAGCAATGCTTTGGAGCATTTTCTGTAGGATAAGAGGAAATTTCAGCAATTCAAAAACTGAAATATTTTCCCTTAATTTTTTAAGATCTTCAACTAAATCATACTCTAAAACTRGGGCAGTAGAGTTTTGTCTTGTTTCAGTTTTCTTTGGCTATTTTGGAGCCATGTTTTTACTAGTTTCAGGTAAAGGTTTGTTTTGCGTTTTACTTCTAGTGTTATAGGGATGGATAGTTTCAAAGTTTGCTTGAAATATGTTTTTCGACAAGTGCCTGAAAATGGGAGGAGAGGAGTCCTCCTGATTAGGTGTTTTTTCCTCACCTGCATCATCATGATTTTATGGAGGAGAAGAAACATATTTATCACGTTCTTCTAATATTGTTTGCAAAGCATATTGTAGACCTTCGAAGTTTAGACCTTCAGTGGTCAGGTTTAGCTGGTTTGGAGGAAAAGGTTTTTTGAAAGGTGGTCTAAAACCTCCTTTAATTGTAGATGCCTCCCCAACATATCTCTTCAAGTCAATGAACTGATTGGATAATTTCTGGAAATCTTTATGCAAACTCTCCAAGTCTAATGTTTCTTGTTGATTTTTAGCTTAAGGAGGCCTAGTGAGAATTTCTATTTTCTTTTTAGTAGATGAAGTTGTTTCAGCCTCACTACTTAGATTATATTTTAATCTTGGAATGTCCTTCTCAATTAGGACTGCATCCTCAAAGGATTCTAATAATGTGTTCTTTTTGGACCTTTTAAGCCATATGGCTATATTTTTATGCAGGGATTTAGTATAGTATGCAACAAGCAGATTTTTTGCTGGCATTGAATCTACAGAGATTTTGTTTTTTAACGTCAGGAATCTCTGGTTGAAATAATTAACTTGTTCTTTAGGGTTCATTTTCAAGCTAGAGTGTTCCATTAATAAAACTCTCAAAGATTTATCATCTCTGAATTTTTCTATAAAACAGGTTTCAAACTTGAACCAAGAGACAATGGTATGAGGTTGTTGTGAAAAATACCAGGTTGAGGGATTTCCCTCAAAAGTGTAAGGGAATAACCTGAACACAACATCTTCTTGTTTGACATTCCAGAGTATAACAACTAACACGAATTTCTTGATGTGGTCCTCAGTTGATTGCTTCAAATCTGGATCAAATTTGGGAAGCCATTTCTCTAGATATTTGGGCAATGGGTGTTCTTGTCTAGGTACTGCCACAACATCTTGATCGAGCCAAGGCCTGGATGGATTATTTTGGTTTTCCATCGGATTTGTTGGAGTTGAAGGTTGGGATGGTTCATATGCAGAACTACCTTTGTCTAAGGATTCCCCTCCTAAAGAGGTGGAGAAGAACAAGGTGGAGATGGTTGGATACCAGATCCTCCAACAACAAGGATAAGTGCTTCAATAGGATTGGTAATATCACCACCTAAAGGGTTTCCGGGAAGACCAGTGTCTTGAGGTTGAATTTGAAAATTTGTGAAATAAAGAGGTTGATTAAGTTGTCTACCAGGTTGTCTGATACGGGATAAAGAACTCTGAGTTCTTATGATCGACTGGTGAAAAATTTCTTGAACGTCAATCCCTTGAGGAACTGGTGTTACTGGTTGGATGGGAATGTTAGGGGTATTGTTTGAGGTAGTATATGTTTCAATTTTAAACTTGGTGTTTGAGAGAATAAACGTCACAACATCAGAATGATTGTTTGGGGGAGTCTTACGACCTCCACGTGCCATCAATGAATTTCAGTCCCTCCTTCTAGCGTCATTTGTTGATGGTCGTTTATGACACACCATCAACGGTAAGGATAGATCTAGACAAGGGTTTTCTATCTAACCCAAGCCATTTATTATGATCTAACATGACGAGTTTTATGGCTCCCTTAGCCAACTAGGATCCTAAAAAAATGAAAAGAAATAAACTAACTAAAAATAATATTCTGACACTCAACACACTAGTTACAAAAGTTTAGCTAAGAGTGTTAATGTATAATGATTATATACATTTTACAAGGTTTAAATAAAATCTTGTGAAAGTAATTGTTTGGGATAAAGTTTCTGAACAAGATCAAGTATGAACACTACTCTTTCTAATGTTCAAAAACATTAAACTAATAAACACTGAATGAATACGATTGTGATGATAACACGAAAATAGACTTAAGATAATTACTGTCTAAAATTATGCAATCATTATTCATTCATATACAAACAACTTTAAATAAAAGAAAGACATACATCTACTAACCTCTAGTTGATCAACAATAATATACTAAGTTCATATTTCAGTGATGTGCAAGCTCATGTTTGTCCTATATTAAGTGGAAACCTATGACAAAAACAAATAATACTTCCTGAAGAAATTCAAGAAAGTGTTTCATATTTTGGAGTGAATTTATAACAACAGAAAGATAAATGATTATATTTCTTGTGACCTCAAGATAAGCAATAGTTGAGAAAGAAATAAATCTCAATCTTGGGCATTGATGTTATCAACCACTTCATATCAACAGTAAACTCACAAATACCTAGATAGTTGATTGATCACAGATACAAACTAAACCAACCAATAATGGAAAACATTCAGATAATTAAAGATATAAAATATCACGTGAAGAAAAGACTAAATCTGAATCAACCCAAGTAACATTTCATAACAAATAAATCATAGGAGAATACAATGAAACAAACATTGCACAGTTTACACAGGTCTAATGACAACAACAAATTGTTTTCCCATATCACTTCTAAAATTATATGTCCATTCTACGGTCCAAAAAAAAAACACGCCTTTAACACGAGGCAAAAATATCTATTTAAACATGTCTTGGATATGTTACCTCTTATCAAGAAAGATAGAGGAAGACCCCTAAGAAGAAGTTATTTTTTCAAAAAATAGAGTAACAAAAAGATACTCCTGTAAAAGTCTTTCAATAATAAATAATTACATTAATGACATTGTTTTTTCAAAAATGGGAAATCACTAAACTCTTGAACTCTTAACCCATGATCCTTTTCTTTAAACATAGAATCATAATATGTTTTTTACCTGAAATGATAAAACAAAATCAAAGTTTAGAGAATAATACAAACAAATAATTTTAAATAGCCTAGCTATAGAATCTTTTGATTCCGTAGCTAGTCTTGAAATAAATAAAATAAAAAAGTGAATCTTTCTATTGTTTCTCAAACAGAATCAAAGCACAAAAAATCAAAACAACTATTTACCATTTCATAGATTTGATAGATACACATCTGATAAGTTTGAATTCATAATGGTGTTGATTTTTGTTGAGTTTTTAATAATCACATTACCAGATTGCTTAATCCTCTTGTTTTCCTTGTGAGCGTTCGATCGAACACAGGATTTCAACTCTTAATTTTCCCTCTCGAGCAATGAGTTTCATGCTACCTTTTGGTTCAATTGTGCTTGAAGATAGGGGACATCCTAGTAATATATCTCAATCCAATAAAAACAATTTTCACAATGAACTGGTTCTATAGTAGGCAAGGGTCGAGCCTGTTCAATAGAGGGCAATTTAGTTTTCCCTATCATTTGTTTCAGATCATGTTGTATACCAGAGAAACCCTCTTTTTTCTTTAGTAACAATGGGAGATTAGAGACAAAATCGAACTGTATTGCATCAATATTGATATTTTTCCCCATAATTCGATCATCGATATCCTCTTGTGCAATAAAATATCCAATCTCATCCTCAGAAAAAAGATCATCAACCTCGATTACAGGGGTTGATTTCTCATTATCACGCTGTTGATTTCTCAATTTTCTAGATAGGAGTTATCCTAGTCTCTTATTTGTAAAATTTACATATGGACTACTTTGTTTTTTACACCTCTTTTTCTTGAAAGTTGATTCTTTTAAAACAACCTGAATTTGTTGATAAGTAGGAACAGTAGGAACCCTGTTCTTCACATCATCTAAAATTTCTTCCAGAGACTTTATGGGAATGAAATTGCACTGTGGCTTCTTGTATGACGGATTCTGGATAGAAACAGAGGTTTGATCTATGTATGCATGGCCTTATTGTGTATTAACACATAGGTTTTTGATAGTGGGGTTAGATCGACAGGGAAAGGGGTTTTCATCGAGATGCATAGGTTATTCTATTACATTTTCGGGTAGGGTAAAATTATTTCTAAACAAGAAATTTTACCAACTATCCCCAGTTTTAGAAATATGTGAAACCATGAGGATTCAGATGAGGCCATGGTGGAATAGGCTAGACTATAGGTTTAGTTTTTGTTTCTGATAGAACTTAGCCATTTTTTGCATACTCATATGCAGATAAAAAGGCACATTCAACTTGAAACCTATAAAAACCATCAGCAAGTGGACATGATACAAGAATACTAGACCATATCTACCTTCAGAGGTAATAAATTTCTTAAGCATTAAGATAAATCCATGCCATCAGGGTTTTAAAAGAGAAATTAGTGTACCTTTTGGACAATAAAATGATTTCTTGGAGGCCATGAGTAATTTCCAGGGCATGCCTTTGATTTCAAATGTCTAAGTGAAATCTTGGGCGACAATGAGGTTGAAACCCTCAAATCATATGATGAAACCATCCTAGCCATACTCTACAAGTTCCTCCATGGAATCATCATGAGAGAGGAGAGCATGTGAACCATTGGGCTCAACCCACACCACGAGCACTATTGATATGGTCACATAGAAAAATCAGGGGTAACGAGAGGTGGGTTGTGTTCTCCAACACATGAATAGTAGGACGAGGTCTGCATAATCAGGAGGAACCCGATACCTAAGGATTCGAAAAGATACCATAACAACCATTTGGAGCATTGAATGGGTAGTAACCAGAAGACTCACATAACAAGAAACCACTCTGAAAAATGAATGCCAAACCCAAAGAACCAAAACTTACCACTTGCAACAATAAATGTAGGATTGAGCTATCTAGGACAAAGGGGTGGCGTTTGAAGGTAAGTGTGTCAGTCCAGTACCTAGACGACAAGGTCATGATACAAATGTTAGGGTTAGTATTCATATTTCAAACTAACCCAAAGTTCTTCTAGCTGCGCAAACAAGCATTTGTCAATGTGAAAACCAAATAATCAAGGATAGAAATGACTAATTCATACCCCCCAAGGTGGATGACTCAAGTGTTATGGTAAGGGATCAACCAATAAAATGATAAATTCACAAGTTTTAGGGTTTATAAGAACATTAGATGCCCAAATTGTTATCCAAAATGCAAAGGAAAAACCCATAAACTATATAATGCCCTCCAACCAAAGATTTTTCTAATTTCATGCTTTCAGTCATGAAATTGAACAAAGAAAACAATGGATTAAAAATAATGAACTCATACAACATAGCTAGTCCAATGAACCTTTTCAAAGACAAAGATGATAAAAATGTTTGCAAGGAGAAGGAGGCAGCTACAATTTTTTTTATCACTTGATAAAATTGAGAATGAATATTTGGCTGCCAATAGGTCGCCAGTTCTTCTAGTGGGAAAACCCCCCCTTTAACTACAACAAGGTTCATAATGTAGGTATATCGATTAACCATCTAAAATCTAATTAATTCTATATACTACCCCAAACATACCAAAACTAATATAAATAAAGAAAAGAATAAGGAGATAGGGTAACTATACCTCTAATCCCACGTCTGGTGATGACCTCCTTGCATTTGGAAGTTCCACTGACTTCACACCTCCTCCCAGGGATGACATGCATCCAAATATTGAAAAACAGAGAACTACAAGCATGATATTTCATATATATGTTAGGGTTAGATGTTAGAATGTCAAGCATAAATCAATAAAAGTATTCAAGACACCATCATTTGGGATAGGAAAATGTAATTATTTTATTCATAACACAAATATTATACCTTTACAATCTAAGTCGGCTACTGTTCCACGAACCTGGTCTGGGCTCCTCTTCACCATGCTCCAAGTTCACCTTGTATGAACTTCTGCTCTAAACCTTTTGATCTCTTCTATGGAAGGGAATAGGCTATGTCGGTTGGTCCGTGTCAATCCCAAAAACCTTCTGAGATGCGATTTCACTATATAAACCCCTTCGTTGTGGGGTGTCGAAGGCATGGCACTTCCATCAGGTTTGATAACTCTCATTTTGCTTTAGGTAAATAGATGATTCCCTGCCAGTTGGTTCTGGTCGAACCCAAAAGCCATGCTGTTTGTCTGTCCGTCAATCTTTAAAAGCCTTCTGAAATGCGTGTTGTAATAAAGCAAACCCTAATGAGGGAATGCTGAGGAAATTTCTCACAAAAGGCATCAATATCTTGGGAAAGGAGGGGAACTGAAAATGGGCAGAGTTTCATTATTTTGTTGAGCACTCAACACACCCTAAAAATACTTATCATATTTTTTACTTTTTGGGTACCACTTGATATTTTTCACTGTCTGACTCGATTTCATTTTGAGAAATGTTTTTTATTTACTTATTTTCATGACTCTCATCACCTATTCATTTTGTCTTTAACTTATGAAACCCCATGACTAAAACACCTTAACACCTAAATTAAGAATCAATAGCCAAACAATTCACCCAACGTGCTTAGGCTCGACATAAGAAAGAGTTCAAAAAAGAAAGAGGAACCACTTGAGAAACCACAATCATCGAGCGCTGATATTCATTGGCATTGACAGAAGGAAGTTCTAGTTTACATCAATTTTTTCGCATAAATATTTGAGAGATAGTCGATCCCCTTCAACATTGGTAAAATATGAGGAGGATAGACGTTAATGAAGGAAGAAAATAAATCATCGATAATTGATGCTTGAAACACTTTATCAGGATCGATAAAACCCAAAAGGATCATAAAAAACATTTTAATCAGGATAAAGTTATCATCAATCATCGATCCCCGATGTAGTTTTTTGGCATGGGGACTTTTTCAAGGGAGTCGATCCGAAAGAAATTTGGTAGGATTATCACCAATCATCGATCCTTGGCATTTTTTCATCATCAAAAGGATAAGATTTGTTTTAGAATGAATATCTTAAGGAAAGTCCTGACTCTGACTAACATGATTGAATTAAGTCACTAGTCTCCAACGCCATGTGTCCTTACTAGGTAAGAAAGTCGTATGGTCTAGTTCTATCCCAAGTCATTTTTTGTTACCTAGGTCCTAGTAACACCACTGAGTCATATTTTCCACATCATCATTGTATAGTAATATCGATTGACGTCGGAGCTTTTACAGAAGTGTATCAACGAAAATGTTCATAGCATCACCCCGATCCCCGATCCACCCACTAAAGAAGCGACATGAAGGGATGTTTTCAACATTAGATATGATCGTATTTTGGGCATTTAAGGACATAATTAATACCTGATACTACATTAGTTTCTACCTCGTGTGACAATAAAAACAACCTTTTGAAATCATCGATATACCACATCACCACTCGCACCTCCACTATCAATCCATGATGAATTTAAGTTCTAGAGATTCAGTGGTAGATTTGTTGAAAATTCACTCATAACCCGAATTGAATGCATGATTCGACATGGTAAGATCTTTTTTGTTTGAAATATCTTGAGTCATTGTGAACGAAGTCATTCTACACATAAGAAAATTCAAGCGCATTCAAAGGAGAAAGACGAGAAAGTCGAAGGTTGTATCAAACCTGTGATTATCAAAATAACCAAGTTTTAACAAGCTGCAGAGGAACAATGTCATCGATAAATCCAACCAGCAGACACTCGTCGAGAGAACCAAAAATAAAAGAACCAGAGACAGGAGAACATTCTTCTCGAGGAACTGTGAGGCAATTGGAGTACGTCCCTAGGTCAGAGCCTGTCGTCAAGACAACAACAAAGAAATTTTTCATCCAGCCTTTGGCAATACAAATGCAAGCATCAGGTCTAATATGGTGCTCCCATAGTGGGGGGATCTCTTTAACATGATCAACCAAGAAGAATACCCAGAATATGTCCCACACAGTGATTCAGACGTAAAGGTTTTCAACAACCAGGTGTTCTTGAACATCTGACAATTGTATCTACATATGGTGGCAAGAAGAACCCCCATTTTCCCCTACATAGTGGTCCTGAAGTGGCTCATCAAACACACAGACACACATAAATGTTTAATCAACGATGAAAATGGTGGGTGTGTCGAATTTTTCCTTTTGAAGCGGCATATGGACAGAAGCCACCTTCAGTTCTCTCATACTTACCGGGTGCCTTGAAGGTCCAGGCGGTTGACCAAACCCTTACAGTTCGAGAGGAAATTCTTCATACCCTTAAAGAGAACTTGGTCATGGCACCTAATCGCATGAAGCGACAAGTAGATCAAGGTCACTTTGAACGCCAATTTGCAGAAGGGGATTAGGTGTTTCTGTGACTCCAACCATACAAGCAAACTTCCCTCAAGGTCGAGCATTGTCAAAAGCTAGCGCCCAAATTTTATGGTCCTTATATAGTTCTCAAGTGTGTGGGACAAGTCGCATATCAGTTAGCTCTGCCCAGTCAGTCGAAGCTACATCCTATTTTTCATGTTTCATGCTTAAAGAAGTTGATTGGAACTAGGTGCCAAATTCAAACCAACCTTTCAGAGTGAGCTGAAGAAGGATCCATTTGGCTACAACCAGAAGCAGTTTTGGACCAGCATGAGCGTCGCCTACATCAAAGAACCATCAAGGAATTTCTATTCCAGTGGAAAGATACGAATCCAACAGATGCCACTTGGGAACTAGCTACCATTATGCACCAGTTTGTACATCTCAAGCCTTGAGGACAAGGTTGTTTTTAAGGGGGCAGATATGTTAGGTTCCTAACCCGCACATAGGTATATCAATATATTCAGATGTAATAAAGGTCAATATTAATAAGGCCTTTCAACAAAATAGAATAAGGTGGATGTAAGAAGACCTAATAAAAGCTTCTGCTTCTAGAAGGATCTTCCCCTAGATGCTTCTCTTAATAGACATATTTAGTATAAATAAGGGCCGAGGGTATGAAAACCCTAGCTTGGAGATTATTGTAACAGAGCATTGCTCGACTGGAGGTTTCCCCCTCGAAGAGGCCCATGAACATTGCTTTCTGAATCAAAATGTTATTTTTGTTGTTGTTCTTATATCATTTCTAAGTTATTGTGGAGATTATGCTCGTTATATTACTGTTATTCTTCCATTTCTAGCATTTTATTTTTGTTCTACATATGTATTATATCTGGTATCTTGCAGAAAGAGAGGAGGGATGAACAAGGATGGGGTGGAGAGAGAGTGACACCGATTTTGAGTGGATATATAGTGACAGGGATGGGGACAGAGAGAGGGAGGGAGGGAATAGAGGATGGAGACAAAGTGAGACTAATTATGAGAGGAAGGGGGGAGATAGAGGCAGGGGGTAGAGAGATATAAATATATTAATGTCGG
>JZKD02S1729115.1:0-10941 GCA_000966675.3 Picea glauca
GCTAGGGAATGGGGTCCAAGCATGGTTGAATCAAACCTCTGAATCAGGAAGATAATCAGGGTCCACAACCTACATTCATGCCCCCCTAAAATGTGAAAATATACTATGGATATCCCTCAATAGTAAAATCCTAATATGGGATAATGGAGTCAAAAGGGGATGGTTGGGTCCCAAGTGCTTTATGTAAATCTGATGCATAATCTGTCACTCATTTATTTATCTCTTGTCCTTATGCAACACAAGTTTGGATTCTTTTTGTGCCTTCTCTATCTCCAAATATAGTATGGAACAAATAAAATATAAAGGACAATGTGCTAGGATGGATGCAAGACACTTCTCTTAAAGCCTATGGTGTGTTTCCTTGTTTTATGGGTTATGCTATTTGGTGGGCCCAAAATTCTATCATCTTTTAGGACAAGGAAATTCCCATGGAAGTAACAATGGAACTAATTGAAAAGTTATCCAAGGGATATATGCATGAGACAAAACACAAAAATACCAGAGTTCCACTTATGCCACGGATCGATTCAGAAGTTCCGTGGTGACTATTTGATGAAGAGAGCCAAGGGGATCCGACCAACTATGGTGTAGGAGCGTTGTTATTAAAAAAAAATCTCATTATTTTCACATCCGATATGCTCCACGAAGGGGTTCAAACATAAAATCATAATTTTATGCTTTAAGGACTCTTATTTACTTTTCTTTAAAACAAGGCATAAATAAATTATAGGTTATGGGGATTCACAAATTGTGATAGACTAGACGTGCAAGAAAATTATCATTGAAAATGCTATTGTCGATCCCTTTTGCAAAACATTCAAACATCCATTCAATCGTTCCGATGGATCTCATTTAGGCATGTATATAGAGAGGTCAACCAAAGAGTGGACGAGTTCTCAAAGTAGGCCCTATCTCTGCACCGTGGCGTCTTGGTTTCTTATGAATTCTAGGATGGATTGGAACGGGAAGACATGGAATTTCATTTTTATACATTTTATATTGTCAGTTAATACTTTGTTTTTGAATGCTATATAATCATAAACAAGCAAGTATGTATGAATATATGCTCTTTTGTAAAGGAAGAAAGCATTACAATTTTTAAAATGTAAAGACTCTTTATGGGACAAGTAGGGGTAATATTTTTTGGGTTTTGATAGGAAGAGTTTATACATCCAACATGTTTTCAGTCCTCTGACATAAACATATATAATTTGACATGATTATAAAGATTTTTGTTTAAGGAAAAGAAAGAAATATATATAATGTGGCATGATTATAAAGATTTTTTTTCTAAGCAAAAGAACGAACGTATAAATATAATAAATGAATTTTACTCATATAATTATATGACTTTATATAATAGTTATGAAATAAAAGCAACCCTTTTTATATATTATATCAAACTTAATTCCATGGATCGTCGGAGCACAAAAATCATGAAATGAAGTCGTGTAAGAGTGAAAACCTCGAACATTAGACCACAACTGTCCAAATCTTTCAAATCAGGGAACAACCAGGGCACATGTTGGGAAACAGAAGCATAAGCAATCAATAAAATCGAGAACAACAAACGCACAATTTAACATAGTGATTTATGTGGAAACCCAATACGGGAAAAAACCACGGGGAAATGATAATCAATATTCTTATTATTCAAGAGAGAATTACAATAGCCAATCACATGCATACAACCATCCTCTCCTCTCTTCCTGCAGACCGCACTCCACTCTATTTCTCTTACTACATTGAACATTTACCTCTATGGGTATGCTTGTATATATAACATCTATCACACAATTACACAAACTGGTCATAAATAGATCACATAGTTACACAACATGTTCACTATTGTCTGCATGTATGTACATTTTATTTTTAGCCAACAAATTTGTGTGCATGCATCCGCATGGGAAATTAGTTGGCACTTTTTCAACAATCTCCACCTTGACAACAATTTACTTGATATATCATGCCCGAATTAATTCATCATTTTTTCTACAAGCCAAGAGAAGCCAAAAACTATCACAACTCCAGAACTTCTCTAACAATATTTTTACGTGAACATGCATGCATGATTCACTCCGGTATGGACCATTCTTCCTCCATCAGTAACCTTTCTTATAAACCGATACACTCCCATTTTGATACGCTATACTATTAGTCAAATGCACAATGATTTGACCACCACATAACAACTCATCATGTACTTGTCCAAACTTACCCAATAGATCATTGCATTCTTGCAAGACATAACTTGATGTAGGTCTCCTCTTGTCCAAATATCAGGAATCATAACCACAGACTAAATCACTGCAACCACTGTAGGTGATACTTGTTCTTCTTTGTTTGAAGCACCATTTTCCATGATCTTCGCCTGGTTTTTCCATGTGTCTATTGACAACACTAAATTAATGTGAAATGATGCCTATTTCCCATCACAATCATCAAACTTGCTACTGGCATATAATACTTGAGACATATAACACTTTTCTTCTTCATCGGTTAGGACATAAACTTGAAGAAAACTTACAATGGAAAGCCAAAGGAATTTTATCGGTTTCACATTATTCATACCAAATTTCCTAGGTATCTTCACCACATACTTTTGTTGTGATAACCAAGCTTACCATATTTCCTTCTGTGTATTTTCATGCCGAAGATTTATTTTTCTACTTCCAAATCCTTCATAACAAATGTCCTAGACAATTGAGCCAACCTGTTGATCTCAAACATTTTTTGCTTGCTACAAGCATAACATTTAATGCCAAGATAACAAATATACCATAAACACATTGGTTATATTCACTTGTAAAATTTGGCTCACCATGAAGGAATCAAACATCTTGTACCATTTTCCTCGCATGTTTTAGGCCATACAATGATTTGTGAGTTTTCAAACAAATATTTTGTTGTGATTCAGAACTAACCTTCCTGGTTGTTCCATATACATCCCATTTTTCCAAAAAACTCCATGTAAAACCGTTTTAACATCTAGTTGTACTAACTCAAGATCAAGTAACACAAATAGTCCTAACACAACATGAATAGAAACAAACTTTTAACAACTGGTGAGAAACATTCATGGAAATCAATACCTTCCAAATACCCAAATACCCTTCTGCTAGAAGTCATGCTTTGAACCATTCTTCTTTTACTATGTTTGATTTTATAATAGGATATTCATCAAACACTGAATCTTTGTCCATGATGATTATGTGGGAAGTAGGATTCCACATTCTGCATCCCTTAACATCATCACCATATCAGAGATTTACCTGTTTGATCTGGGTCTTACATAGAATGTTGATAAAAAAATAAGCATCACAACCAAATAATTTCACATTTGAGTAATCACTAGATGACTTGTTCATACCTCTTCCAGAATCTTCCAGTCTTTTGCAACCGATGATGATCGAGTTACCAGATAGCACAATCGCTTATGTCCACAACTATTGCTGCAACTGGGCATTACTAAACATGCCTATTCGATCTGAGGTTCCTTGCAATACTTTCCAAGTTCTATGGATATGAACTTATCTTCATCAAATATTTTCAAACACTTGATTGAACTGTCAACACATTAACGTTTCTAGAGACCCACCTTTCTAACCTCGACACACTGCTCCAGCTTGAACTTTGCATTCAAACAAATTTGACCAAATCCGACCAAACCAACCCAAGTGAACCTTTTCCTCTCACCTCCAGGGAATTTACACTCGAGTCTCAGTGCTCCACCTTAACACGAACATTCCCTTGACCAAATTTGTCCAAGTAAGCCTTCACCACTTACCTCGAGACCCATTTACAATGGAGTTCACCAAATCTTTTATAGGCTTCATTTAATGCAATCCATGGACATAATACCACGAGCTACCCCTAAAACATGGACCCGAAAAGACCACATGTTTTGACCTTAAAAACAGATTTAACTCATTAATTATTTAACCGAGTGATGGTTAACCCAACACAAATGTCTCCCCCCCCACATATTAGGGGTACGTATGCCTATCCAGGTCTCACGAATGTATGCCCATTTATATGCAATCAATTATTTTTACAACTCCAAAGTAAATACATTTTTTTTCTTTTATGGTGACTCAACCATCATCGCTCTTGTTGTTTCCTTGTTGTATGAGCAATCCAGCATCTTGAGCTTCAATAGCTCAAAGTTATTCTTGACGACCACTTTCATACAACTGTTCAACGCATATACCTTGTGCTCTCTCATACGAACTTCAATATGAATAACCTTTCAGGGTCATCGCTCCCTCCACGCAACAGACTCGCTTTTCCTTACGGTCTGCCTCACTTTGATCCAACGATGGATAGTCCTTTATATGGCAGCGACCCTAGCAACCAATGACTTCCTTTGCGGATCCTTCAACTCTTCGCTCAGTTAACTGATACCACTTGTTAAGAAATAGAAGCAAAACGGAGCATAAACAATCAATAAAATCGAGAACAACAAATTCACCATTTAACTCAGTGATTTAAGTGGAAATCCATGAGAAAAAAACCATGGGGCAATGATAATCGGTATTCTTATTATTCAAGGGAGAATTACAATAGCCAATCACACACATACAATCATCTTCTCCTCTCTTCCTGCACACAACACTCCACTGTATTGCTCTTACAACATTGCACATTCACCTCTATCTGTATGTATATATAACATCTATCAAACACTATGATCATAAATAGATCACATAGTTACACAACCTGTTCAGTGTAGTGTGGAGACATGTAAATTCTATTTTTAACTGAAAAAAAAAAAAAAAACAAAGTGCATACATCCCCATGGAAAATTAGTTGACACGTTTTCAACAGCACATATGCTTTTGCATAGTTGGGTTTACGAAGCACAAAAGCCGTCAAAGCTCCTGCCTGTTTTTCGAACTTCCCTGGCCAGTCCAGTGCATGAAGGCAATCAGTGATGGAAAGCAATTTACCATTGCAAAGATAATGGCAGAAGGGATTTGCACCGCCGGATCTATGATTAACTTTTAAATATGAGCCGAAAGAAATGGATAAATTCGAAGTTTGAGCCATCTGAGAAACGAGAATCCCTTTCGTAAGAAACAGTTTCACGCCTTAATAAACGGTAACAACGGCGTTTTCCGTCACGTTTCCATTTCTGGGCCGTCTTTTAAAAGAAACGAGTGTCACAGTAAAACTTAGAAAGTAAAGGGGAAATTGCAACTATATAAAATTCATCTAAACAAAAAATTATTAAATTTTTTAGAAAATGTAAAAAATTTAAAATTTATATCTTTATAAATTGATAAATAATAATAATAATCTTTTTTAAGTCGTGGCCAAGTGAGATATCAAATTGGTATATGGGGTCCCCTTGTTTGTGATATCAGACAAGAGAATCTCTAAATGTAGCAATTTGATGTTAAAATCTACCTAATACATACCCTACTTTCTGGATTTGAATTTATAAGCTCCAAAGAAAAATAAATATTCTTAATTATTAATACATCCGGTCATAATTTTACACCTAATAATTTTTATGTTCATGTAAACACGTACAACAACCTAACATCTTAAGTTTTTCATCTGAGTTTTTTTAGTTCCTCCTTATGTTTCTATCAGCGAATTATCCACAGAGAATATCTGGCAAAATGATAGGCTCAGAGCTTCAAAAAGAAACCACAAGTGACAAAGTCGACATCACCTAAAGCCCGTGGTTTCCCGGTTATTAGGCTTTTAAAGATTCTATGTACCTTGATCAAATATAATAAAGCTTCAATCAGCTTTACAGCTACACGAAATATTTTGATTTTAGTGTATGTATCTCTGTCTTTTCGCCGTAAGGACGAGTATCTGCCACCAGTGAAACCCTAAACCAGTAGGATGCAACTCGTATCATCGAAAGTTGGAATTCATAGCGAGCAATGTCGTATAGAGAAACGAGAAACAATAACACGTTTAAATTTCTCAAACCCTAAACGAGTAAGACGCGGCTGGCTTAAGCGCCCTCGGGAATAACACATCAATTCGCGCTATGAATTCTAACGCAGGATTATACCAGCTGTATCTTACTTTTTTAGGGTTTCACTGGTGGCACGTACCCGTCTCGTAAGTCGATAGGACAGTGATAGATACCTTAAAATCAAGATTAGTTTCATGCAATCGCGGAAAGAAAGAAAGAAAGAAAGTATTTTTAAAGTTTATGAGGCTAAAAATAGCCTATGGGACAGATTATTTTTCCATCTGGCTTTTGTATTCGGCCCTTTTCCTGTGGAGTTTTACAATAATCGCTCCCAGCTTCTCAACAAACTTTTTGGTGAATAGATTATCCCAGGAATGTGTGTTGGTTTATTTCTGATATGAAGCTTTGTGATGGGAGTTGGTTAAACATTTTATCTTTAAGATTTTTTTGGCAGGAATTTGGCGATGTAAATTTAGATAAAATTGCTATTTTTTGTTGTTTAAATTATATAAATGGATTTGGTTTGTTGAAAAATCCTGAAACATTTGAATTGTACAAACTTAACCACTCAAATCTACAGACCCAATTATTCATCATCAGATTTCAAGCAAAATAAAAAAAAAACAAATTACCAAAAACAACCAAAAATTATAACATTTGGAATATTACATTGTTATGTTACAGAAGCTTTAAAAGCTTGATAACCGGGAAACTAGAACATGTGCTTTGGGTACCATCAACTTTGTCACTTAATTTTGAAGTTTGGTCCAATCAGCTTGTTGGATCTTCACCGTGGAGATATTCTGTTGCTTCTGCACTGGGTTTGCGTGCACACTGTTGTTGTCTATTTCCACACCTTCCCACAACCTTCGTGCGTGCACCTTAAGCGGCTTCTGCGCGTGACCAGCATTCGATGCATGTGCTCTTATATATAAATAATTGTAATACATTTTGTTTCTCCTAGATAGCCTAAACTAAAAGTATAGGCAGCCATAAATCGTTTTGGAAACTTAATCTAGTTTTGGTGCTCTTATACATAAATAATTGTACATACGTTTTGTTTTTTCTTAAATATTCTATTCATGTAAATATATTATTTGAGCTTATATTCTCCTTAACTCACCGATTATTTATTTGTTCTTATTTTATAATTGAAGGTCGTCTTCCACTAAGTATTTAGGGTTTAGCACTTTTATATTTATAAACTTAACAGTGATATTTATATAATTCCACATGCATTATTATCACACACATTATTTATGCAATTTGACTTATAGCAAAAATCAATTTCTCAATATAATCATGTTAAGTATATTCATATAATTTTAATAGATATAATGGTTAAGAATATTTTTTTTTTTCTTAAAAATCACATGTTCAAACCTAATAAAAAAATAAAATATGTATAATTTTAACATTCAACTATAAATTATTATTATTATTAAAAAATAACAAATATTCTCAATATTCATGAAATTTCTACATTTAAAAGCATACATAAAAAATACAAACCTAACTTAAATTTAAAACACCATCTATATTATATACATTAAAAAGTATACTTAAAAAATAAACAAACCTCCCTAAAACTAAAACCTAAAAATAAAAAATAACCTAAATCTAAAACTACCAACCTAACTTGAAACTAAAACATAATCTATATTATATTATTCATTAAAATATATACTTAAAAAATATACAAGCCTCACTATCACTATGAGAAAAAACATTTTTAATAAAACTTAAAGCTAACACATAACTTACAACAAACCTCACTATGAGAAAGGTATATTTAATAAGACAAAACTAAACCACAACAAACCTCACTATGAGAGAGATATATTTAATAAGATAAAACTAAACGGAAATTATGTAAAAAAAATATTTAACATATAACAAATCTCACTATGAGAGATATACCTAATAAACCTTAAAGCTAAAACATAACCTAAATTATGTAAATCTAAGTTCTATAATAAAAATATTTTCATAAATATGTTACTTATACTAAAGTACACTTGATTTATAATAATACTCACCAATGAAATATGAATATATATACTACTATGAAATATGATACTAAAGTACACTTGATTTATAATAATACTCACCAATGAATTATGGATATATATATTACTATGAAATATGAGCTTATATTATTTATATAATTTTGAGTCTTTATTAATTTTAATTTTTCTATTTATAACTTTATAAATTATAAATTTCTATCTATAAGTTCTTCAAATTCACTAATATTAACATTTCATATTGCCTTATACTACATATATTATATTATATTATAACATGTATAAATGTATTTCAATATACCACAAAAATGATTAAAAACAACTATTATAAAGTTAACAAATATTATAACACAATATCTTAAAAATATAAAAAATTCAACAAGATACTTTTTCAACACAATATACTTCCTATAATCATAACTTTTTCAACACAATATACTTCCTATAATCATACTCATAATCATTGTATGAGAATCACTTCATTTCCAAGTCATATCCTCTTTTTGGGTTGGCTTCCATTAATTTATTTCAACCCATTTCCATCTTTCGGTTAATTGACGTCTTATCTTATTTTTATTTATTTTTTATATTATTTAGAATAATTTATTTTTGTTTGTTATTATTTTTTGATTTTATTAATTACATTTTCATGTCTTATGTTAACTTTTTATTATCTTTTTACTTTATACTTGTTAGCTACTAATTTATCTTTGAAAAAAATTAATAAGTAATTAATAATATATATGATCACAATCCAACTTTATCATTCTTCTACTCATGTATATTTTAATAAATCATTTAAAAAAAAAAAATTATAAAACGCATTTTTACTTTATACTAGTTAGTTAAATATTTTATAAAATACATTTTTACTTTATACTAGTTAGCTAATATTTTAGCTTTGAAGAAAAGTTAATAAGTAATTAATACTTTGTATGATTACAATCCACTTAAACTTTATCATTTTTCTACTCATGTGTATTTTAATAAACTCATTTAAAAAACTAAATATTTTGTAAAACACAAATTAAAAGAGAATGATGTCTAATGTCTTTATTTTAAGAAATTCATTTTAAAAAATAAATATTCTATAAAACATAAATTAAAATTAAAATTGATGTTAATGTATTAATGGGTTGTATGTCATGATCTGTTTTAATGGTTGGTTCCATAGGATGGAAGGAATAAATTGAAGTTGAGGAAGAGCTACTTTTCACTATAGGATTATGTGAATGGGGGAGATTTACAAAATTCTTGATGTGGCTTAATATGTCCCTAAGCTTGTTAATAAAGGTTAATTGTTCTACTTATTTGCATAGAAAAAGTGAAACCCTTAATTCTTGTTCCCCATTCTTGAAGTGAAATTGGTGCCTTTTGACCTCTAACACATGTGTTTGTTCCTAAATTCCATATCTTCCACCTTTCCCACTCTATACTTGAGGTCATGTCCATCTCCATGATATCCTAATAATCTTTCACATTTGTAGAATCATTTCACAACACTCATAACTCACACAGCTCACCAAAGACATAGCAAGATTAGGGATAGTTAGCCATTGGGGAGACACATATGATCATGCCAAAAGAATGAAAGACCTTCCTTAACTAGAATGCAAATAGACATCAAGAATACCAATTCTTTCGACAAGACCCCATAAACATTAGTACATTAGTAAGGACAAACCATGTCACATGTAAAAGGATTTACAAATTGAGTCTAGAACTTAGACAAAATTGGTGTTTCCATGAATGACCAAAAGGGTGAATGGGCAAAGGTTTCATATTATTTTCCCTCCCAAATTTCCTTAAAATCCATTTATGAGGAAGGATCCCACATCGAAGTCACTCTCTTTAGGGAGCCAGAGATAAATTTAAGTAAAAAACTGGACATGGTAAGGGATTACTATAGACCTTGTTCACTCTTCCATGAGTCTAACTCCTTCTTTAAGGGTGCCTTCCAATATCGATGATACCCTTTTATCCAAATTGTTGTTTAGGTTTCTTTTGACATGATAATTTCTAACCAAGATCAACCCTCTACTCAAAGATTAGGATTCTGGTGACATTTGGCTCCTCTTATGTCAATGTCCTAAGTTAACAAAATGATGTTTTAATGCTACTGAGTGTTGAGAACATTTAAAATTCTAATTTCTTCTCTACTTTATAATTAAATGAAAGATAAATTCAGTTCCTTATAATGAAGAATGTTCCTTACAATTAAGAATGTTCCTTATAAGTAAGATAAAAATGAAGAATGTTCCTATATACATCATTCTAGCGATTCCAAAGAGTTATAAACTTTTTGGAGTTAGAATGACACGTGGAAGGAGAAACATTTTTAATTTGCGAGATGGAATAACCATTGGCAACCCACACCTTTACGAGAATAATCTATGTAGATTCTTCGGAACTTCTTTGCAGTTTTCATAACTTATTTTTATCTCCGTAGTGTTGACGGGCGAAATTGACCGTCCGTCAACTGGGAGAGTGGAACCGGTTCGGAGTTGTCTAAATAACCCAAGCCGTTTAAAATGGACCACCCTGATGAGTTTAACGGCTCCGTTGGACGCTCTAAGGTCTTCTTGAAAACCAAAGAGAGAAATGATCTGAGCTAAGTAATCTAACTAAAGTAAATAAAAGAAACTAAACTATAACTAAATACAAGAAACTAACTAAAATAAAGGAAACTAGAAACTAATAAAACAAAGAAAAGGAACTAATATGCTAAATACTAATTATTCTAACTATTCTATCTACAAACTACAAATTACTCTTATAATAACTCAAATCAACTATCTAATTATCAGCTACAATATTTCTTGTTCACAAATGTACACTATGAACAACCTACAGATTTTATTAAAACCTGCAAAACTCATGTATATTCTCTGCCCTAAGACAGCCAAGAATCTCTTTTTGATTTTTTATATTTTATGAAAAAGAAATAAAAATTACTGAAATTAAACAATCTAA
>JZKD02S1729115.1:10951-22520 GCA_000966675.3 Picea glauca
CAGAACTTACAGAAAATAGTCATAGATATATCCCGTAGAATAGTGGTTTCATCCTTACAATGACTAATATACCAAGCTCGAATAGCTACATCCTTTTAATCGATTTAAATTATTTCGATAGAAACTAGATACAATCATTTCAACAGTACAATTATGAAAAGAGGAGAGTAAAGAGACATATCTCAAGTAAGTCCACGGGAAAATAAAGGGAACAACCAAGTTCCTCCCAACTATAGAATAGGGCATCTAGTGCTTACCCCATTCACCCCCTATCCTGACTATCAGTCCATGAGGGAAAGCTTGAAATCTCCTCTTCAACAATGTCTTCCTTTATGAATACTCTTCTCCCTTACCTCACACTCAAAATTAGTGTTCATAACAGCGAGTATTTAGTAGTTCCTCCTCCCAGCATACTAGGTAGCGTCCTACCTCCTAATATATGTTATTTAACAAAAAAATGTTTTTGCCTAGGTCTTTCTTTCCCCCGTTTTAGCAGCTTTCTAAATCCTTGATTTTCAGGGCTGCTAATGGCCAAATCTATGATTTTCCACTTGTAATAATCATCCCGGAGGTAGTTCCAACATGTTCCCCACTCATGGAGTCATGGTTAGCTAATTTTAACATGGTTGTTCGACTTGTCCTCCTGCAAGCAATATAAAATATTATGTTTTCATACAAGTGTCATAGTCAAATAGTTAGTTGGGTCAAATTAGATCTATGTCCAACAGTCATAATAATTAATTACAATTATCAAATTCGAAATTCGAAATTGCCATAAAAATTTTCCAAATTCGAATTTACTAAAAATAAAATAATTTTCCAAGAGATTTTAAATTTCAAAAATAAAGTATTTTTGGGGATGTGACATGGACGGACAGCATGGCGTGCATTTGACAACGTTTTTGGTAGGTGAATAACCGTTGGGTATTCTCGTACAACGTTCCTGTATATCTACGGTTTTATTTCAATAATTGCATCAGCATTGTAAGTGTTGTACGTGCAATTATATCTTTCGTATGTAAACTTTTAAAGGTATGTAGTCTCTTTTATGCCAAAGTATCCCCTTTTGGACCAGCCTTTAAAAGTGTAATGTGATAATCCCCTCCTTTCCTTTCTTTTCACATTTAAAGGTTAAACCTTTTTCTTAAAACTAAAATTTCTTGGGATAGATGTTGATATGTGTGCACAAAAGTTGATGAATGTGATGTCAGATATGATTTTGAGTTCTTCGATTATTTCTAAGGTCGCGAGATACAAGTTTTCCTTTGACCCTTCACTAGCTGTCTAACTTTGTTCTCTTATTTCAACCCTTTTTCTATATATATGTATGGTTAAGCAAATGCCTAATTATTGCATTCACTATTTAGAGATTCAAATCTTGAAAATCCCTACACATGAAGTTTATAATTATTACTCTATCATATATGTTTCACCGTCCAAGAGACTTCATTGATAAATAATGTCTCCTATGAAAGAAAAAACTCGTCGGCTAATTGTGCAATTTAATTAATGGATGATTGAGCCCTGGCGTCTGTTGGCTTGTCATTTGGGTATGGGTGTATTCTTCTTGTCAGTTGTTAGGCTCATAGTGTGTTGTTTTTATCTTGATCCCTTGTTCTAGATAGGTTGTGTTTCATCAGGGTTATTGTCACGTATATCACCTGTGGATGACATGATTCCAGTTGAGGGGATCATGGTGCGCCCTATTGGATAGCGGAGAATAATGACTTGGTCAGAGTCAGGTGTCCCATTGTGAGTGTTGTTGATCATCGTACGCTTTTGTTAGCGCTTGGGTCGTAACTCCTTCATGTGTTTGGTTTGCGCAACTTCAAGTTCTAGTTATTGGTCGTTGAGATCATTGTGTCGGGAATTTGGATGTTGTCCCTTAGCGTGTAGGTGCCATCATGTTGGTTTTGTGCAGGTAGTCTTTTATGTCTGTCATTGATTTGTGCATGTTTCACCCAGTTGCTCACTGTGCTAATGTTAAGTCGTTGTTATCTATTGCCTAATTTGCTTGCATGGTGTTCGTCGTCAGTTTTTGGTTCAAATGTTATCGTAGTTACCTTCCTCCTAAAAACAAAAAAAAAAATTCATTTTCTTCTTCACTGTTAGTCACAACGTTTGGGGTTGTTACATTCCAAAAGGGAAGAGTTGTGAAATTAGTTTTGGATAGCTTGGAATTTTCATGATAAATTGTGTTTTGGGACATTTCAGGCCTTGAAATTTTAAATATATGGAGGATATATATTGTTTTACATGTGGTAAAAAATGCGTCTATTGGTTCACTAAATTTTTGGAGATAATCCCAATTGGAAGTTAAGGTTCCTTAATTCTCCTGAAATCCATTTTAAAAAGGCCACCTTGGCACATTCACTATAACTTATTTTATGGGATTTTTTAGACATAACAAGGTTTTAGAGACTAAGGATAGATCACGGTGTACATGTGGTAAACATTCAAGATGTTTATTCACTACACATTAAGAGATATACTCTATGGAAGTTAGGGTTCATGAATGCTCCTGAAATAAGTTTAAAACAAGTCATCTTGTCACTTCACTATAACTTATTTAATGGGATGTTGTATACCTTGAAATGTTGTCTATATGGACAAGAGACCTTTACGTACATGTGGTAAAAATTCCATATGTTGGTTCGCTATACTTTCATAGATATTATTTTTTGAAGTAAAGGTTCATGAATTCTCCTAAAATCAATTTCAAACAAGTCAGTTTGGAAGTTTCACTATAATTTTTTTTATGGGACTCTTCAAACTGTGAAATTTTTAAATAACATATGATACATATAGAAGTACCTCGGGTAAAAATTGCAGATGTTGGTTCGTTGTACTTTATGAGATATGCTCGGTGGAATTTAGGGTTTATGAATGGTCCTGAGATCACTTTCAAACCTGTAAGCTTGGCATTTTCACTATAACTTATTTTATAGGACTTTTCGCAATGTGAAAATTTCAAATAAAAGAGGAGACTTATAGAATTAAATAAAGAAAAAAAATTATAATCATATTTTCAAAATTGGATACGTGGCAGGTTGTATATGTTTTTTCTTGGAAATAGGTGCCAAATGGAAAGATTTGGGAAAGTTAGCATTTGGAAATTCAAATTTTTGTTAGACTTGGTAAAGGAAGAATTAGTTAGAAGGAATGGTGAAGGTAGACGCAATGAGTATACTTGGTGAAGGAAATGCAACAGGAATACTTAGTGAAGGAAGAAGTAGCAAGAAGACTCGGTGAAGGTTGGTGCATGGAACACAAGAGATTGGTGTCTCTTGCTAAGTTGGTGCTTAGCATTGGGGATTTGTGTCTATGTGTACATGTAAGAGTAGGTTGGTTCCTACGAGTATTTGTACTAGTAGGTTGGTTCCAACAAATATTTGTAATAGTAGGTTGATTCCTACAAATAATTATAAAGAGAAGTTTCATGGTTTTATCTCAAAATGGTTTCCACGTAAATATTTTGTTCCATGCTTTGCAGTTAATATATTTCATATGTGATTGTTTCTTATGGTTTATGAATGTTTGAAAAAGTAAAAAAAATTCTTATATTGATTCAGCCCCCATCTAAGTATAAGTGTGTTCTCAACAAAAAAATCCCCTTAAATTTCCCACTGTTCATGCACAAGTTCTAAAATAAATGGAGTTTGATCTTAGACAATGCAAGAAAAAATATCATGAGGATCTTCGAGGAATTTATTTGTATGTTAATAGTTCTATTAATTTATGGTAGTACATATAATATATAGTAGAGTATTTCCACCACCCTTCTTTTGGACCCATGAATAAATTATTTCCCCAAACATAGGTGTCTAGAGAGTCTAGAGAGTTGGAAGGATGTATTACCCCTAATAGGGAAGTTATAAGAGCTATCCCCAAGATTAATGAATCAATTATCTAGATGTTCATTGAAGTTCCTTCTAAACACATAACATTAATTACGACGATAATTCCTAAAATGGAGAAACATGAGAAAATAATAAACAAAACCATCACATTTTATAGAGTTTCTCTTCAACTTCATATATTTCCTCATAAGGAAAACATTTTCTCAACATTTGAAGCATGAGTGGCCTTTTTCAAAAGATGAAGAAGGGAAAGAGAATAAGCTTCATCAATTTATATGAAATATCGACTTATGAAAGAAAACTCTTAATAGTCCAAGATAAAAGGATAATGATCAAGTGGATTGTCAAGTTAGTCAAATGAAGTCAAATCCTCCTAGAGGAAATGAACACAAATTTATATAGATAACAAATAGGGAAGGAAGGGAAACAAGTAGTCACATAGGTGTCTCAATTTCATATGTTTTCCTCTCTTATTATTTTTTATAAATTGGAAGGATTTGAATTGCAAAAGGGATTTTTCTTGTGCATCTTGTAGAGCTCTTTATGAAATGTTAATTAATGAGAAGCCACTATTGGACAAACATTATGGAGACAAACTTCAGTTTTAAAATACTTGGTTCATGGAATTTTCTTCTATTCATTTACTTAATTTTGGAATGATGCGAGTATATGATTTTATAGTACCGATTTTTCTCACTTATAAGTAAATTGTTGAAATTGTTGATTTAATTTTTCTCACAGATTCTTTTCCTATATCCTTAAACATGGTACTATAATCAATTAGTCATTGCCACACTTTTTTTATACTACTAGTTATTTATATTATTTCTTTTATTTTCTTTAGTAATATTTTACTAAATTTTGTATATATATGGGGTTATATTTTTATGGCATTAGTTTTCTTAATCAGTTCAAGAATCATTATGGATTCTACTTGTAATATTAGTTGCATTACATTTTATTGCATTTAAAAATTCATAAATTGTGTACCAATCCCAACCAATAAAACCCCAATGAATTTTTCTAAATGTGGTGGCACATAAATTAGATAGATTGTCTATTCCAAACAATGTAAGGTTTAATTACAACCTTTCATTAGGGAGAATCATTGATGATTGCATTGGGTAATTTATCCTTGCCAACAATTTTTAAGATAAACAATTTTTAAGATAAAAGTAGGGGAGTCATTGTATGGAATAAATTAATAATAGATATAATTGTGTCTGAGGTTGTCTTTCTGGTGCAGTTTCTTATCCAAACCAAAATTTTGAATATATGACTATTAATCTTGAAAACACAAATCTTTCATAAATTGAACCATTACACATTATTCATATCCAAGAGGTAAATGATTTATGTCAAATTACTCGAGCATATGCGAGGAAAATTGACATGTTTCCCATAGCTACTTCATTACCTAGGTAGAAGAGAACTAATAAAAAATAATTTAGACTAATACAAATACAAATACTATTGTATAAACTGTGGAGAATTTGGTTGAGCTCTTTCTTAATGAAATTGTTCAACTCCTAATTGAGATCACAGTATATGTTCCGATTTCATCTATTCATTCTTCAAATCCTTCACCTCGGAATCTTATTTTTCTATTGTGAAAAAATCAAATGGTTTCTTCGTATTCAAATGGATACAAATCAATAGAAACTATATTCTTGGATAGCTCTGTTAGAGAATAATGCTTCATTAATGCATTATACTAAGATTGGGTTAATTGAAGATTTATAGGAGGTTGTTGAGATATTCTCTCAACCTCTCCCTCCATGAGTGGAATCAGTTGGATCTAAATCCAACTATATATATGTACTGTGTTGTGCTTCACTGATGTAATACAAATTATTATTTTGAGTGAATCATGTCTCTCTCATTAGTTAATATGGTATCAGAGCCTCTACTGGCTTAAATCCCTCACGGGATGTCCAGGAAGATGCGAGAGCAATGATTGTCAAACCACTGTTGTAGATTGTAGGTTATAGTGTGATCGTAGATTTGTTTTTATGTGTGTTACGAGAGTGTAGACCAATTGTGCTATTGTTGAACAAATCTATGGCAAAAGGAGAGGGCAGAGTATTCCATCTTGAGAATCATGTGGATCTGTCCATTTACCAGGAGATCGTTGAGCAAGAGGCTCTCCCTATCACCGTCAGGTTATGTTGTTGCACTATCAATTAAAAAGAGCAGCCACAATTTCCTTGAAAGCTGCTGCCGTGTGAAAGGAAGAAAGCTACGATTGGAGGTTCAAATACGTGCTATGAAAAGAAAGGAGGAAGCCATCTCACCGATTCCCAATCCTGTTGCTGGCGAGGGTTCTATGGACATCGTTCGATCCATCTGTGTTTGTACTGGACACATCTTGACATCGTGCATGCTATTCCATGTGGAATTTGATTCCGCCATATCCATTGTAACTACAGTTGAATTAGTTGTTTTGTTGGTTATTTTTTTTTGGAGTGTTGTGTAAATTTTAAAGAACCAATTATTGAACAGATTTACACAATTTAAAATAGCAGTTCTCGACGTTATTCGGTGTCGAGAGAATGTATTGCTAATTTGATTGTGAGAACCTGTTATATGTTGTAGACTCTTGTTGTACTTCGGTGCTCCAAGATCGACAATTATAGGTTATCTTTACGTGGTGAGTTTAAAGTTTGGTGTGTAAGTGTTTATGTAAAATAAAAACTTGTATTTTGATGCAAGTTGGTAGCCCCAGTATCAAGTACAATGTTTTTATTGGAAGTCACCATGTGTAAAGGAATTTTGAGGACATTCAGTATCCAAACTTTTATTCTAGATACTGAAGGATAGCCAAAAGAAAAAATCCGATAGAAGAAGGCAAGTTCATAGAATGCATCAATAATTGTCAACTTTTATCATAGGAGCCCCGATGAGCCAAGTTGTCAAATTGTCCAGTATACAAGTGCAAGAAAGATGATCAGAGGCGTTTTGACTTTAAATGTGTCGATGGAAAGCTCGAAGAATAGGAAGAAGAAAGAGTGGAAGCCATGTGATTGCGGAGTGAGTTTCAGTGATGAGGAAGACCAGACAGACAGAGAAAGCTAAAGTATTGTATGTCATGTAATTGTGATTTCATTATTGTAAGATTTTTTTAACGTAAGCATTAAAGGGGGGTGTTAGAGAATAATGCTTCATTAATGCATTATACTAAGATTGGGTTAATTGAATATTTATAGGAGGTTGTTGAGATATTCTCTCAACCTCTCCCTCCATGAGTGGAATCAGTTGGATCTAAATCCAACTATATATATGTATTGTGTTGTGCTTCACTGATGTAATACAAATTATTATTTTGAGTGAATCATGTCTCTCTCATTAGTTAATAAGCTCAAGATGCTCTAAATTTAGAAAGACAAATTAATTACCTTGAAGAAAAACCTTAAAAAAAAATCTCAAAATTTGACCCAAACAAGTTTTCATATTAGAGGATCATATTACAAATTTACATCTAGTTATCATAGTATTGAAAGTAGAGAAATAAGATGTAGTTTGTAGATTATTTCCATATACAATTGAAAATAAATATTCCATGTGGTAAGTTTTAATTTAATAGTAGGATCTATTACAAATCGGGTGATTTTGAAAAGAGATTTGTTAATAAATTTCATGAATACTTTAGTTTATTTTCATTTTTAGAAGAATTAATTGAAACAAAAATGGTCAAGAAATAAATAATAAATCATTTACAAACCCTTGTTTTCATTTTTTTTTAAAGAGATGGAAAGAATATAATGAATGAAAAATTCATAAAACCAAAAATGTGAAAAACTAGATACTTATTTTAGTAGGAAACTAAAGAAATAAAGAGCTTAATTTTTCTCTTAATAACTCTTTTCTTTTCCTAGACTCCCCCTAAAGTATGAGATTCAAGGTAAGGATTCCACTAGCATTGAAGGTGTTCTATGTCTAGTAAAAAAAAATCAAATAAAATTGTTTATCTAAGAGGAAATTTTAGATATTTTGATTAATGAACTTATCAACTTTATTACAAAAGAAAACATTGCTACTTCAAAGCCACTCAAAATTTCCAATTCTATATTTGATTTAGAAGAGGTATCCAAGGAAAAGTATTGTAATTATTAACATGATAACCATTCTAAAAATATGTGTCCACAATGGTTTCATTCTATGTTGTTGGTGGAAAATCAATTTTTGGATCAACAAAAATGAGCTAAGGTATCAATTCGTGAGGCCAATACAAAGAGGTTTAATAATAATAATAATAATAATAACAATAACAACAACAACAACAACAATAATAATAATAATAATAATAATAATAGACTAGAAAAAAAACCATGTTATTAAATTACATATAAATAGGTATAGAAGATGATGAAAAGATGATAGTGAAAGATATCTAAGCAAGCCAAATGGTACACAGAGACCAAAAGTTAAGAAGTAAGGGGCTTGTCAATTTTGATCCTTCTACATATCAACTTACTCTTAATCATGAGAAATTTGCATTTCCTCTCCCATGCAAAAAAGAAACAATAGAAATGATGTAGTGATCAATGATGAAGAACATGCTAATTCCTGCAAAAGTACCAACATGGGATGAAAAATGTTAAGCGAAATTTAATTTCAAGAAATGTTTTAGCATTGGAGAAATGATATTATTTGGAAATAAAATTTCAAGGATCTCTAAATGTGAAGAAAAACATTTTGTTCATGAATCATGAACTAATCAATTTGGGTACTCTTATTATTAGAACTTATTTTTCTCCTCCTAAAAGAAAATCCTACATTTTCTTATTTATGCAATACATGGATGGATTTTCTTGATCTTACAATGACCAAAGAGAATATGGAACTCATATTATACAACATGTCATTCCATTGAAATAAGGTGTCGACCCATTCCAATAGAAGCTGAGAAAAGTACATCCAATATTGGAACCTTGATCCACAAAGAATTAAAAATACTACTAAATGATAAAATAATTTTTAAAGTTGGGCATTCAGAATAGGTAGCTAAAATAGTTTTTGTTAATAAAAAATAAAGAGAAATTAGTTTATCTGTAGAATTTCAAAATTTAAGGGAAAAATCTAATAAAGAAAATTATCATGTTTCTCCTATAAAGTAAATTCTAAAGATAGTATTTGGTTTAGAAATGTTATCTCTTTTTGATGGTTTATGAAGCTATATTGAAATATGGGTGGTGGAAATTCTAAAGATAGTATTTGGTTTAGAGATGTTATCTCTTTTTGATGGTTTATGAAGCTATATTGAAATATGGATGATGGAAGAATATAAGATGAAAATCATGTTTTGCATAAAATGGGTAACATTGACCCATTAACATATTCCCTTTGGATTAATTGACATGAAAGACACTTTCCAACTAGCTATGAATATAACTTTCATGGAGATAATAAATCAAAGTATGATGGTGTACATTGATGATATAAGAATATACTTAAAAAAAAATATAGGCCAAACCACATACAACACCTAAGATATATCTTTGAAAGATGACGAAAATATGACATTTCTCTTCATCTTAAAAAATAGTATATTTGTTGTATGTAAAGATAAACTTCTTGTCCATATCATCTCAAAACATGGGAATATCATTGATAAAAAGAAACTAAATCCATCATGCATATTCCTATTCCGATCAACAAGAAGGGAATGCAATCATTTTTCAGCAAGATGGTTTTTTTGAAGATTTGTGCCTAATTTTGATGAACTATTAAAAGGCTTCAAAAAAATATATATAAAAAAAATGTTTCCTTTAAATGGACACCTATGAAGAAGGAAAATTTTGAAAAAATGAAATATGTGATAGAATAATCTCATTCGCTTGAAAACAATGATTTCAACGAATATATTGTGTTGTACACATTCACATCTCGAAGTCCCCTTGCGATAGTCCTTACATAAAAGAATCACCAATGGGATGAATGCCCAATATCATTTATGAGCACTAGCGTACAAGTGGATGATACAAGTTACCCAACCATCAATAAAAAAAATTGTAGTCAATAAGGATCTCAAGTAGTTCAAGCCCTATATTCTAAAAAAGTCACACCAAAATAATTGTACCTGACCTCATTACTAAGTATTTATTCATTAAAAAAATAATTAAAAATAATTAAATTGGATGACTACCATTCAAGAATATGAATTGAAATTCAAAAGTGAAAGTTAAGGTTTATGTCAATTGGAAGCATACGTACTAGAAATAGCTAACTTATCTAAGGAAGTTTAGGAAAATCAAATATCACTATGTGTTCAAGAAATATTATTTATCCCAACTTTAGTGGACTCCTGGTATGCTCAATTGAAACATTCATTACAAATAGGCGTAATTCCACCAAATTTGAATAAAAAGTAAACAATATCACCAAGGATAAAAAAAAATCAATACCAAATTGTGAACAATGTATTACTCCAAAGGAACCACAACCAAGGGTGCTTAGAAAAGCATTGAACTAGCCAAGTTCTCAAGTAACTACATGATGGACGAGCTAGAAAATACATTGTTGGTGACAACACAACTCATAAGATCTTGAGAGCTGACTATTACTCACCAATGTTTTTTAGCTTTGCTCACTGTTAAGCCCTAATATTGGCTCATTACCCCTTAATTGGGTCATATTACATTAGTAATGTTATTTTATTTATGTCGGATTTATTTCATTAGTTGTAATTATACCTCCTAGTCTCCTATATATACCAAGACATTTTCATTTGGAATCATCTTGTACTTGAACATTTAAGTGGGGTCAAAGGAGGTGGCCCACTCGAAGAGGCTTATTATATGAAATTATCTCTTTATCAAGGTGTTGAGTACTTTTTTTGAGATTTTTCCATGCTATATTGATATTTGGTTCCTAACATATGGTATCAGAGCTCAAGGTCTTGGGGTTTCGCTGTTACATTTGAGACAACTTGGAATTTTTGATATAACTTTTTTCCTACAACGTTTCAGAAGGAACGTCTTGGAGGATATTTAATAGACGGATCAAGGTACGTTGGGTTAAAATTTCAGCTCATGAGGCCTTATACTTTCGGAGATACAACCTGTACAAGATAGAGTTCTGGAATCATCCTGAACTAATTCATTGTGAAATTTTCGCTATAAAAACATTTATGTAACGTTTAAGACCATGAACTCCGGAGGCTATTTAGAGAAATTAGTAAGGTATATGTGGAAAACATTTAAGCTTTTGGGCCATCTTAAATTTGTAGATACACCCTATGGAAGATAGGGTATCTGACTAGTCCTATTGAGTAGTCTCAAAAAGGTGTTCTAGGTAAAACAATCATAACTTCTTCCTAGAGTATCCAAATTGAGTGGGACTAGTTTCATTGGATAGTGGATAGTCTGTAGTATTTATGGTACGTGTTTCGGAATTTTTTATCAATTATTTTGTGTGTGGCATGCTATACAAGTGAGATCTCCTGGAAAGGCCAAAAATAAGCAAGTTGTGGGGAAGTTACCATAAATTCCACTTGGCACATCCAATTTTGATCAGACTTGTGGCATTGAAAATAATAAATATCAGAGAAATACATAAAAGAAATTTTCATACCCAGAAGGGTCGAAACTTGGGTGATACAATAGAAGAAATATTGTCTAGCAGAACCACTTCAAAATCAAGGTTCAAAAGTGATACTTGGCCAACATGCCACCCAAAAAGGGAACTTCTACACCAAATAAGCCTCCAGA
>JZKD02S1729115.1:42862-61799 GCA_000966675.3 Picea glauca
AAACCAATACCTTTAAAACTTTAATGATTAAAATATTCATGAAGTATGAGTTGTAATCAAACATGCCACAAAATTTTGGTTTGTTAGGAAATTATCATGATCTGATAATTTATCCCTGTAAAATAGCGCTTGAGGAAACCACTAGGTCTTCACTCCATGAACCTATGACATATCACATGTATTCATGGGATATTAAATAATACCCTTATGTTCACTAGATATTGTCAAATAACACCGAAACTTATTTGGGTAGACTCCCCTCCCAATACACATTTTCAATTAGAAAACCATATTTTTACTAGATACCTCCTTTTATACCCCACAATACTTGTAAATCACCCCTACCTCGCATGCCTGCCCCCCAAATACCTATAATATATTGACTTTATTTTTCACAATTTGAAAATGCCCTATACAAATAAACATGATAACCTATAGGTAAGTAAGGTGAATTCCCCAAAGAAGTAGAAAACCTATAATCATTTTAGTTTAAACCTACATTAGGTGTTTTTTATCAAGACCCCAGAATGCATCTTATTTAATTCAACTTGTTTCTCAAATCGAGATCAATATTATTTAAATCCTATAAACATGTATAGTTCATATGGATTAAGGGAAATTTTCATTGATTTGATTTTTTAAGTTAATCCTATATGCTTGTTTGGCTTTGCTAATGTTTTGCAAGAAATTATGTCTAGCCTCCAAGAGACATGAGAAAAGGAAGACAAACCCTTAGGAAAGATAGGTTAAGTTCAATCATAGGTGATCATTATACCGGAAGATATTCAATCATAGGTGATCATTATACATGGATATATTGAGGGTATAACATTAGTTAGTATGGGAGATGTTGGAATTCTAGAAGAGAAAATAGAGTGCAAATCAAAATGGATAGCTAGAGGAGAAGATAGACAACTGGAAATTATAGAGGCAACTATAAAATTCATCAATTCATTGAACATGTATTCAAAGTAAAGAATGAATTGAACTTGATGCAAAGAGAATTCTACAAAAAAGAATAACATCTGCAAAACTATGAGATAGACATTGCAAAAGTCAGGAAATATGTTCAAATATGGAGTTTAGAGTTTTGAGAAGATAACCTACAGTTTGATAGGTTGAAAGAGTTGTAGATTGTACTTGATGAAATTTCCCCTAAATTTCCCAATATTCATGTATATGATCTAAAAAATACGAAGTCTAATATCCCATAGGGATCCTTAAGGCACTGGCTGGGAGGTGAAGGGTTCTATTAAGATATGGAAGTGCTTAGAAAATATAGCATGGGATTGCCACCTTCCTTCCTTTGGATACACGAATACATTATTTTCTCAAGAACAAGTATCCAAATAGTTGGAGGGTTATATTCCCTTAGAAATGAAAGTTATAAGAGCTCTCCCTCACTGGACAGATGTTCATTCAAACTCTTATCAAGCACACAACTTTAATTAATACAATACTACCTAAAATGGAAAAACATGAGAAAAGGATAAGCAAAAGCATCACTTCATATAGAGATACTCTTTATTTGCATTCATTTTCTCATAAGGAAACAATTTATTCAACTTTTGAGGCATGGGCGGTCTAGTGAGAAAGTGGAGAAGGGAAAAATAAGAAGGCTCATCAAGTCAAATTAGAGGTCATTTTATAGAGAAAAAGTTTAAACATCTTAAATGAGAATGGTAATTGGGTCAAGTGGAATGTCAATTTAATCAAAGGAAGTCTAATCATCCTCAATGATAAGAATAGGAAGTGATAAAAATAACAAATAGGTAAGGATTTCAAATAAATAATTACTTAAGTGTCTCAAGTTCATAAGTTCCCCCTTGTTCCTTTTTTTCTATAAATTAGAAGGATTCAAATTATAAAAGGAATTTTTACTTCTACATCTTATAGAATTTTCTATGAAGTGCCAATGAACTAGAAACCATTGCTAGCCAAGATTTTTTTGAAGAGAAACTTAAATTATGAAATGTGTGGTTTGTGAAACTTTTTGTGTTGATTTACTTAATTTTGGAATGATATGAGTATATACATTGTGCAAACATTTTTCACTTACAAGTAAATTGTTTATTTATTTTATCTCATAGATTGCTTTTCCATAGCCTAGATTGTTTTTCCATAGCCTTAAGTATGGTGATATAATGAGTTTATTATTACTAGACTTTTCTACAATACTACGTTACTTATTTAAATTACTATTTGTATTGGTTTAATTAACTTTTTATTAAATTTGTAAACATTAAAATATTTGGGGATTTGTTTATTTCATTAGTTTTGTTAGTTAGGAGGCATTCTCCAAATTAAATTAATTGCATTCCAAAATTCTTAATGCTTTAATTGAAAAAATCCCTGTTAATTACACAAAATCATTCAACCTTGTCAAAATAATGATTATAATTATAAAAAATGATGAATTATAACGATACAAACTAGTCTTCTACCAAGTCGTATGAGAACCACTTTATCCGATGGTCATATCTCATTGCCTTTCTATCTTATGTATGATATCTTTTAATCTTTTAAATCCCTCATCTTTTTACTCTAAAAATGAAACTAAAACTAAAAATCCATAATACTCCAAGTTTGAAGATTCGTTGGGTTTTCCTCTTAATACATCATCATACTCATTATTGATCATCTTCCTAATTATGTCTTCACCTAGACTGTCATATACACCAAAGCTAGTTTCATTGTTACATTCTCATTACACAATCAAAACAAATTTTAAATACAAAATAAAAACGAGCATAAAATTACCTCATTTTGAATCTAATGTGAAGTCCAACTTGTCAGGCCCCAAGAGTCATGCACAAGTCCAACTTTGGTATATCGTGGATGTGCAACATTGTGGCAGTTCTCACTTGGCAGCTTGGCTCAACCAAGGATACTTCATGTGGACTATGCCTCTTCACCTAGAGCATACCCACACTTTGTTCTAGGTTGTAGGTGAGTCACATTCTTAATCTATGAAACTCAATTGCAGACTTAGACGTTTGTTAACATTTTTTAACACTTAGTCATTCTGGCATACAACAAAAAACATGCAAAACACAAGAGGCACAGATATAGTGCATGCGGCACCAATGTTGCATAATACCCAACTTCATTTATTATATTTTCAAACAAAAACAAAGATTTACAAAGAGGGCATTATTTGTTGGGTTTTTATATTCTTTGCAGTGAAAGTCTAGTCGAGGTCAATCGATTGATGGTCAAAAATTGAGGTCAATCGACTGACAGGTCGAAGTCGAGGTAGATTGACAAGAAGTCAAAGGTCGAGGGAGTCAATCAATTAAGGTTAAAGTTGAAGATATTGACAACAATTCAACCAACAAGAGTTCAAAGTCCACGCATGAGACGATCGAATAGAGTCTGAATGGAAGCCGATTTGTAGTCGTCTGGTAAACCTGACTTGGATTCAACTATAATAGAATCTCATGATTTGTGAGATTTTTAGCCAATGATATGCCTGGATCTGTAATTGTTTTTGGGCACCAATATTTAGGTTTTTTCCTATAGTAAAGCCTATAAAGAGGCATGTTGTAAGTTCATAAAGGCTAATGCATGTGTAAATCGTAAGTTGTTGGTCATGTATATGTAAGACTAATTAGCTAGGGTTGTTCTTTCCTGTGCAAGAGGGTATGATGTTGATTTTGTCTTAGGTGTGGATTAAGTTTAGACATGTAACCTTTTATTCTGATTGAATAAGACAACAAGAGAGAAGAACGCTCAAAGGAATGTTGGTTCTTCCCGTTAAGGGTTTCTAGGATAAAATCTCGGTGTACTGTGCGATTTCTTGTGTCAATTGTATTCTTGATTAAATTCTTCCTCTCTTCCGCTAGGATTAGAGTGGAAGTGTCTTTCATTTCCTGATGTGTGGTATCAAATCTTAGGTATTCCTTGACAAGTGAGTTATCATAATGGTGTTATTCTTTGGCGAGTATATCAGATCTTGATTTGCAAATCTTGAATCTGAGAACTAAAATCTAGGTACAATAAGTGTCGTAAGTCATATATTATGTTAAAGATCATGGTAAATAATGGCAAGCAATCCCATAATAGAGATAGAAAAATTCAATGGCCAGAATTTTGAGCTTTGGAAGCTTAAAATGGAAGATCTTCTTGTAGATCGAGAACAATGGATAATGGTGTATTCAGGTACCCATCTAATAAGCATGTCAACATAAGAGTGGGAGAAACTCGAAATAAGAACAAGAAGTTTGATTCAACTTTGTCTCCAGTGTTGTTTAGTGTCTTGAGTGAATATTAAACCAATAAACTGTGGGACATGATGGGAAGCTTATACTAGTCGAAAACTATGGTAAATAAGTTATTTCTCAGAAAGAAACTGCATCTTTTGAGAATGAGTGATGGAAGTTCAGTGGTTGGGAATTTAAATGTATTTAATACTATGTTAACCCATTTATCATATGTGGATATTAATATCAGTAATGAGGATAAGTGTATCATCCTATTATGTTATCTTCTAGACTCCTGAGATAAATTAATCATGGCTATTGGGAGTAATAAAACCACACTAGTGCTAGAGGACGTGATTTCTTCTCTTTTGTTGGAAGAAATGAGAAGAAATAACACGGAAGGATCGACCAAAGATGCTCTGGTAGTGAGAGGTCAACCAATAGATAGAGATAAAGGCATCTTCTCTAGTACAAAGTTGAAGTCGAAGGGTAGATCTAAATCCCTGACTAGTTCGATGTGAAGGTGTTGGAAATGCGATAAATTTGGGAATTATAAAAAGGATTGTAATTCAAAGGAAACATAATGTAGTGTTGGATCCGGCGAGAAGAAGTCGACTGAGAGAAAGACAATCTCTGAGACAATCTCCGATAAAGACAATTTGTACTTAGTGTCAACCAGTGTACAGTCAGATCAAGACGTTTGGTTGATTGACTCAAGAGAATCATATCATATGAAAACACATAAAGAATGATTATGTGAATATGAAAGATATGATGGGGGTGATGTGCTCTTGGGGGATGACTCGAAAACCAGATTTGGTGGATGAGGAAGAGTCTAACTGACACTACAAGATGGGAGGAAAATAACCCTTTCAGGTGTGATTCACATTCTGGATTTGGCAAGAAACCTAATATATGCCAGTAGGATGAATGATGAAGGTGTTCATACTATGTTTCAAAAGTATTTGTTCAAGATGGTCACAGGTGTGATGGCCTTAATGAAGGGAGTTCAGATTGGTACCCTATACAAGCTGTTAGGGAATTTCAACTTGAATGGATGAAACAACATCATTTCTTTCGAAAATGACTCAAATCAACTGCAAATCAACTCAAATCAATGACGACACAACTTGACTTGACTCAAGCTAAGTTGTTTGAAATCTACTCGACAAGACATGATGAAATGGACCCGACCAGGCTATGGCACGAGAGGATGGGACACATTGGAGAAAAAGGAATTCGAGCTATGCAAAGCAGAGGTATGGTAAAAGGTTTTCTTGAATGTGGTTTAGAAGTCAAATTTTGTGAACATTGCATATATGGAAAAAAAAATTGGTTGAGTTCCCCATCTAGAACAACAAGGGAAAATTGGATTCTAGAACTAGTGCACAGTGATATGTTTGTCTTGGTTATAGTGCCTTCACTTGGTGGATCCCTGTATTATGTCTCCTTCATAAATGATTTTTAGAGGAAGACATGGATATATTTCCTAAGGAAGAAATCATAGGTTTTCAAGATATTTAAGTAGTTTAAATCTCTTTTGGAAAACTAGACAGAGAAGAGGATTAATGTGATAAGAAATGACAATGGTGGTGAATTATATAGAAAGGAATTTGATCAGTTCTGTAAACAGTGTAGCATATCATGCAAAAATACCACACCATATACCCCACAACAAAATGGATTTACCGAGAGAATGAACATAACATTGATGGATAAGGCAAGGACTATTCTCAGTGGTGTTGGGCTCGCACAAGATTTTTGGGCAAAGGCAATTGATACTGTGAGATATATGGTGAATATTTTTTATTTGTTGGCACTAGTCGATAGGACTCCACATGAGGTATGGTCTGGTAAGAAGCCTTCGGTAGAAAATATCAAAGTATTTGGCTATGATGCATTTGTGCATGTTTCCAAGAAAAAGAGGAGCAAGTTGGACAAGATGGAAGTCAAATGTATTTTCATTGGATATAAAGAAGGAATGAAAGGATATAATCTCTTGGATCCTACATCAAGGAAAACAATGGATAGTCGAGATGTGGTATTCAAAGAAGTCGGATGTAATTTTGAACCTGAGGAAGTTATTGAGACCGATAATAATCCTAATACAGTATGGTTTGAACTGAGGAACAAAGAACATGATGTATTTTCATTGGATATAAAGAAGGAATGAAAGGATATAATCTCTTGGATCCTACATCAAGGAAAACAATGTATAGTCGAGATGTGGTATTCAAAGAAGTCGGAGGTAATTTTGAACCTAAGGAAGTTGTTGAGACCGAGAATAATCCTAATACGGTACGGTTTGAACTGAGGAACAAAGAAGATGATTCATATGAGTCGACTAAATATGAGGAAGAGATGGACCAATTGACTCTAGTGATAAGGAGGTCATAAAGAGAAATAAAACCCATAGAAAGATATAGTCCTCCCAACTTTCATTCTATATTCGTGTTAACTGCCATCGACGAGGATCCCAAGTTAGTCGGTGAGGCAGTCAACTCGATAGAGGGTAAACTCTTGAAGAATGTCATGGTCAAAGAGATGGAATCCTTGCACAAGAATGATACATGGAATTTATTCAAGTTACCTAGTGGAATAAATCCCATCAGTAGCAAGTGGTTGTTCAAGAAGAAGATTTATTTTGTTGGACAAGTCGATAAGTTCAAAGCTCGACTGGTAGATAAAGGATATTCCCAATTCGAGGGAGTCGAATTCGGTGATATTTTTTCACTTGTTGCAAAAATAACTTCCATTAGAGTACTAATGTCTCTGGCTACAACATTTAATTTGGAGATAGAATATATGGATGTGAAGACAATGTTCCTACATGGGGACCTGGAAGAATAAATATACATGAAACAACTTGAAGGATTTGTAGTAAATGGCAAGCAAGAGTTGTTGTGCAAACTCAAAAGGTCCCTTTATGGTCTAAAGAAATCGCCAAGGTTGTCGTACCCGAAGTTTGACACATACATCATTAGTTTGGGATTTGTGAGAAACAAAGTTGATCACTGCATATATTCCAAGGAAGAAGGTGGGTGTTTCATATATGTAGCCTTGTATGTCGATGACATGTTGCTGATTGGAAATAACATGGACACAATAAAGGAAGTGAAGAAGTAGATATTCTCAAAGTTTGACATGAAGGATCTTGGTCCATCTAACTTCATTATGGGAATGGAGATTAAGAGAGATCGAGCTGCTATAAATATTTGTTTGAATCAGATGAAGTATATTGAAACATTTATGAAATAGTTCAACATATCAAGTTGCAAACCGATGAAGATGTTAATCCCAGTGGGAGAAAGGCTCACTGTTGAACATTGTCCAAAGGAATAGGAAGATATAAAGGACATGGCATGTGTTCCCTATGCAAGTTTTTTTGGTAGTCTAATGTATGCGATGGTCTGCACTTGACTAGACATTGCTCATGCAGTGGGAGTGTGGAGAAGGTACATGTCGACACCTGGAAAGGATTACTGGACAACTTTCAATAGAGTATTTAGGTATTTGTGTGGCACGAGAGACTATGCTATATGCTACAAAGGAAAACCTAGAGGTGACAGTGGTAAATTAGATGTACATGCATTTTTCGATGATGATTGGGCTGGATATTTGGATCGATGGAGGTCAACCAAAGGATATGTCTTCAAGATGTTTAGTGGAGCAATAAGTTGGATGAGTAAGTGACAGGAAGTTGTAGGCTTGTCAACAATAGAAGTTGAATACATGACAGGCACTCATGGAAGCCAAGGAGCGATATGGATTCAAAGGTTGTGTTCAAGAATCAAGTTTGAGAAGAGATCTATGAAGGTAAGTTTCGATAGTCAAAGCGCAATATTTCTAGCAAAGAACCATGCTTATCATTCAAAGACTAAGCACATTGATGTACAATACCATTTTGTAAGGGACATGGTGGAAAGTAACAAGGTGCTACTGGAGAAAGTAGACATGTCAAGAAACATAGAAGACTCCTTGAACAAATCTGTGAGTGTTGTGAAATAATCTTGGTGTAGAGAGGAAATTTGCATTGTTTCCCTAGGTCTGTGAATGAAATTTGAAGAATCTCATGTTTCATAAAAGAATACAACAAGTGTGAGAATGTTGTGTTGTTATATTCTTTGCAGTGAAATTCTAGTTGAGGTGAATTGACTGACAGTCGAAATTTGAGTTGAATCAAGTGATAGGTCCAAGTCGAGGCATATCAACAACAAGTAAAAGGTCAAGGGACTCAAACGAGTAATGTTGAATTCAAAGATATCGAAAAAAAGTCAACTAAAAAGAGGTTGAATTATGAGTGTGATACAAACAACTAGAGGACGAATCGTAGTCAACTGGTAAAACCGACTTGGATTTGACTGTAACAGAATCCCGAGATTTGCAGGATTTGTAGCCAATGATATGCACAGATCCATAAATGTTTTTTGGTGCCAATATTTAGGTTTTTTCTTGTAGTAAATCTTATAAAGAGGCATTTTGTAAGGTTGTAAAGGCTAATGAAAATATGTTATTCATGTGTAAAGCGTAGGTTGTTGGTCATGTATATGTAAGATGAATTGGCTATAGGGTTGTTCTTGCCTATGCAAGAGGATATGATGTTGATTGTGTCTTAGGTGTATACCAAGGTCAGACATGTAACCTTTTATTCTAATTGAATAAGAGAACAAGAAAGAAGAATGTTCAAAGGAATGTTTGTTTTTCCAGTTAAGGGTTTCTAGGGTAAAATCTTGGTGTACTATGTGATTTCTTGTGTCACTTGCATTCTTGATTAAATTCTTCCTCTCTTCTGCTAGGATTAGTGTGGAAGTCTCTTTCATTTACTCACATTATTTCCTAGTTACATAGATTAGAAGAATCTAACGACTCTGCCCCATGCATCAAAACTGTCCATACTTGTGGTTCTGTCACGCCAAGACTTTCCCTATTACTCCTCCTTTCCTTAGCCTGAGTTATGCCCCACTTGTGCATCGAGCCTCAAACCTCTATGTCTCTTTCTTTCAATTTCATCTTGTTTCTTTGGTGTTTCATCCTTTTGATATTATAGGGACTCCAAGGGTCACTTGTGCAAAATGTCATTTCATTTGGGTTTGTCGCACCCCTAGTGTGCCTGAACGAGCTCATCCTTCCATCAACCATCGCATCCCTTGGACCACTGTGCCCCATCCTTGGGTACAATCCCCTTTCCTTCTGCTCTTCATTATGATCATCTTCGTGACTCTCTGTGGGTATGTCGTTGGCATCATCCAACCTCTCCGGTGTGCCCATGTTTCTAAGGATAGATGAGTCCACTTCCTGGGTGTGCTTCGAAGTTGCACCGAAATTGCATAAATGAAAACAAAGTCCCCATCATTCATCACAAGGGATGAAGAGTGTGTGTCCCCTTGGTCTCACATATAACCATCCTTCCCCAAGGTGCTCCTGCCCACACCCATAATACAATTTCTTTCCAAACTGTTTGCTTCCCCCTTATTCTCTTTGTGTGTTTCATAGTTGAATATGCACAAGGAGTGTGCACTTCATGGGTCTCACAGAAGGCCTTACATCCCCCCCACTAAACTTGTTTTCATCCCAAAAAATTTCATACCCCTTGCAATCCATAGTGACCTTTCTAAAACTCCTGAATCATGTCCTAATGTTTTCATAAGGACTCATATCTCTCCCAATTTTCCTCTTCCTAGGGTTTTTGGCTCCAATGGAAGAAGTACTCATGCACTCAACCTCTTCCCCATTCTAATATGAAATGCACACAAATATCTCTACCTCCAACTATGTCTTATCTACAACAATGGTTAATGCTCTGGATGGATCAACTTGATTTGGGTTATCCAGGTCTCTTTGGCATGACTTCAATTAGATAACGTAGAATATAGGGTGAATAGTTTGTATGTGGAATGGAAATTCCAATATGTAGGTGGCATTTCCAATCTTATCAAGAACTTTGAATGGTCCCTCATACCTCTACATGAGAGATGGATCCATCCCTCAAGGTGGTGGGAACTAATCTCTACTCAGCTTGAGTAATACCAACTCTCCTACTTGGAATTTTTCATTGAAATTATTGTGATCTTCCCACTACTTCATTCTATATGTTGTGTTAGACAAGTGTGTGTGATCTATCTCCAACAGATCCTACCAACTCTTCACAAAACCCACTTCTACTGGATTTGTCCCATAACAACCCTATGTCACAAAATGAAGAGTTGTGGATTGTTGTTCGTTCATTAACTCGAATGGACAATGTCCCGTTATTGAACTCTTCTTCAGGTTGTAGCTGAATTGGGTGGAATCCAGCAAGTATGAACAATGCATATGATATGCCAATACAAAGTTCCCCAAGTAGTCCTCCATAATTGCATGGTAGGATGAAATATTCAACAACTTTGTCCCCATGAGCTTGAAAAATGTTATCCAAAACTTACTCGTGAACCTTGCATCCCTATCTCACATGATGTTCATAGGAAGTCCCCAATACTTCACTATGTCCTTGAAAAACAACTTTACAACTTCTCCACACTACAAGGTATCTTCGTTGCAACAAAGAAACATACTTGGAGAAATGATCCATCACTACCAAAATTCCAGTGTATCCTTGCACCATTGGAAGTTGTGTGATGAATTCCATCGAGACACTCATACATGGTCTCTCTGAAATTGATAAATGTTTCAATGGTCATGCTCTCGTCTTATCCTAGTAACATATAAGAGAAGTGAAAATGTACTCCTCCACATCCTACTTCATTTATTCCAAAAGTATCCTTGTTACAACAAATGCCATTTTTCTTTATTGTCCTGGGTGGTGAGCTTAAGGTGAGTTGTGGCATTCCTTCATAAGTTCCCTCCTAATATTGGACGACTTAGGGACATAGATTCACTCCCCAAAGTACAACAGTCCATCATGAAGCCAAAAATTCCAAGTTTTTCCATCCTTCACCTATTTCATGATGTTCTTCATTATGTGATCATGCTTTATCACTTATTTGATATTTTCACGCAATTTTTCCAAGACATGAATGTGATTTTTCCCTGATGTAGGAAACTTGTCCTTCTCCTCTAGGACAACATGTTGTTTATTTTTTCTCAAAGCATCTACAACAACATTTATCCTTCCTAACCTGTACTCAATGGTCATGTCAAAATCAACGAGGAAGTCTTGGCACCTTTCCTGGTTGGGTGGAAAATTCAGTTGCATCAGGAAGTATGTTGTCACAACATTGTTTGTCTTCAAGACACACATCTTTCCCAACAAAAAATGTCTCCAATTATGCAAAAAATGTACTACTGTAGTCATATCCTTCTCATGAACGAGGTATCTCCATTTGCGACCTTGAATATTTATGCTCTCAAAGGAAATTGTATGTCCATCCTGCATTAGAACCACAATAATGGAAAAGTATGATGAATTAGTTTGAACTTCAAATGATTTCTCAAAGTATGGAATATTAAACATGAGAGTGATGAAAATTTTTCATTTCATCTCTCCAAACACATACCTTCTCCTCTCTATACAGTTCCATGCTTTCTCCTTTCTCAAGAAGTCAGTCAATGATGTAAAAATATTGGCCTAGTCCTCTACGAACTTGCGATAGTAGTTGGATAACTAGTCCAAGGAAGACTTTCATGTCATGAATTATGCATGGATATTTCCAATCTTCGATTTTCTTGACCTTCATAGGGTCCATGCTAATGCATCCTTTCTCAATCCAATGTCCTAAGAATGGTATCTCAATCTGCCCAGAAACACGCTGGACTTCTTCAAGAAAAATTGTTTTTGTTACTATGCCACAAATACATGTGCCAAATGTTTCTTGTGCTCCTCCATACTTTTGTTGTATGCTACAATGTCATCCAAATAGACCACATCGAACTTTTCTAAAAACAACCATGACACATCCTTCATTAATGCACAAAAGCTTGCAGGGGCATTACACAAGCCAAAAGGAATCACTAGGAACTCATAGATTCCATACCTCGTCACCATGGTTGTCTCCGCCTCATCTCCATCTACAATTTTCACCTGATAATACCTGTGCGGCAAGTTAAGATGTGAAAATACTTTTTTCTTGGCCAACTTTTCAAAGAAATTAACAACTAAAGGCAACGTGTATCAGTTCTTCACATTTTGTTTTTTCAGTAATCCAAACACATCCTGAGCTATGAAGTGTCTTTCTTCTTCTCGAGGAGAATCAGGGTGCCATGTAAGAACCTGGATGGACGAATGAAGCAAAAATCCATAAATTTTTCCAATTGTCAATTCAACTCTTACAACTCATGTCTGGACAATCAATAAGCAGCACTTGTCGATGGTTATATCATGAGATTTATCTCTATATGGTTGTCGACAGTGCATCATGCTGGGAGAAATTTTGGAAACTCATCTAAGATTCTATCCGCAAAATCACTCAACACGTTAGTGAGATTAGGTGGAATAGGTGTCCCCACTCCATCCTCTTGAGCTTCTCAAACAATTGTTGCATAAATCTATGATCCATTCCGCCTTTCGTCTCTCTTAATACTCAGTGCAGACACAAACTGCACCTTTCCACTGGACTTCCTTGTGGTTGCACACATAACCCAAGCCTTTTGTTCACCAAGTATAACCATCTTTTCCATGCATGGCATGAGGACCGAATATGTCCTCCTTAGGAATTCCTTCCCAAGAAACACCTCATAGTCATCCATAGGAATCACCGTGAAGTTAACCCAAACTTCCCACTTATCAATTCAAATGTGAACTGAGGAGACAACACCACCTTCTACCTTTTCCTTAGAGTTTACTACCTTCAGCAGAACTTCACACTAGGAGACTCTAATTCCCAACTCCTTCGCTACCTCAGTCTTCATAAAGTTGTGTGAGGCACCTAAGTCAACCAGAGCTTACACTATTCTTCGGTTGATAACCAGATCCAAAAAACACAACTGATGGTCTTGGCTACCAAGATTTCCACACAAGGCACCCAATGCACCAATCCTTCACAGGTTGTTGTAAATCGAGCCTTGAAACTCTTTCTTTGTTAAGTGAAAAAGATAAACAAAATCACAATAAAATGTACTTGCATTGTGCTCGTCTTATGTAGACTATGTGGAAGCACCCCTTGGTCCACCACTTGGTTCCAAGGTGCTTCTTTGCAGGTCCCTATAGATCTTGGTTTGCTGCCCAAACCAAGACTCTTCTTCCTCACATAGTGGTGGGACACCTAACTTGACCTACCTTGAATCATGTGCAATTTGCTTCCATTGTACGACTTCATCTGCCTCTGTCCAGGGAGTCACAATACCCTGGGTCACCTCACTTCCTAACTGTAGGAATCCTATCATATTGTGTGTTGTGTCTATGCAAAACTATTCATTACAAAAGTTCTCAAATACCATATGTCATGCCCTTGAGAGTCATGCCAAAATCCAACATTGGCATCTCATGGGCGTGTGACACTGTGATGATTCTCACTTGGCAGCTTGGCTTAACCAAGGATACTTCACTCGGACTATGCCTCTTCACGTAGAGCATACCCATACTATGTTCTAGGCTATAGACAAGTCACATTCTTACTCTATGCAACTCAATTGTATACTTAGAAATTTGTTAACATTCTTTAAGACTTGGTCATTCTTGCATGCAACATAAAACATGAAAAACACAAGAGGCACATATATAGTGCGGGATGCACCAACAATGACTAATACCTAGGTTCATTTATTGTATTGAAAAACACACAGATATAGTGTGGGAGGAAGCAACACTCCCTAATACCCAGTTTTGCTTATTATATTGTGAAATAGAAACAAAGCTTTACAAAGAGGGTGCTACTGTCCCATTTGCATAGATGGGCAGAGCGATGGGCAGAGTCTCACGACTATGCCCCATACATCAACCTTGTCAAGACTTGTTATTCTGTCACACAAAGACTTTCCTTGTTTCTCCTCCTTGCCTCAGCCTGGGGTGCGCCCAACCTTAGACCTCTATGTCTCTTTCCTTCACTTTCTTCTTATTTCTTTGGTTGTGCATCCTTGTGCGCTTATAGCGACTCCAAGGGTCACTTGTGCAAAACATCATGTCTTTGGGGTGTGTTGCGCCCCTTCACAAATCATCACACTCAATCGAACTGGTGTGCCCCTCTGTGGACCTAGTATACCCAAATGAGCTCGTCTTCCCATCAACCATCTCATCTCTTGGACTAGTGCACCCCATCCTTGGGCACACGCCCCTTTCTTATGCTAGTCATCATGAAGATTCTTGGGTGTGTTGATAGGGTCGTCCAACCTCTTCGATGCACCCATGCTGCCAAGGGCGGGCAAGTCCACTCCTTGGTTGTGCTCCCAAGTTGCCCCGCCCTTTCAGAAACACAACCCAAGTCTCTGTCGTCCATCACAATGGAAGAAGGGTGTGCACCCCATTGGGATCCCACGTCACCATCGTGCCCCAAGATGCTCCTGCCCATGCCCATAATACAAGTTATTTCCCAACCGTTTTCCTCCCCCTTATGCTCTTCATCCGTTTTGTCCCTATATTTTCTCAAGGAGTGTGCATGCTCGGTGGGTGTCACATAAGGCCTTACATAACTGAGTATAAATAATATGACATGCATCTCACTATAAACAAGCCAAACATGGATAATGTTGTTGATAGTTTTCATAATTTTAAACCAAACTTTGGTTGCGCATTAAGAAAGTGTATTTATAATTCAAAGAGATGTGTTATATATATATATATATATATATATATATATATTGAATAAATTAAAATGAAAAAATATTTTTTATTAAAATAAAAAAAATCATAACAATAAAAAATAAAAAATAAATTTAAAATTATTTTATAACAAATTAATTACATAAATAAAATTATAATTTTGTTATAACAAATTAATAATGACATGTTGAGATAATAATTTGTTGCTTTTTGCTGGATTCGAATATTTTAGGGTTTACTTTAAATATTATTATTAATAAAATTAGAAGTATACCCAAATTTTTATTCATAGTTTTCCCAACCAAAAAAGGTCATTTAAAAATATTTTAAACATAAAAAAATCATCCTTTTCCTTGCAGATTTCAAAACTTATTATATCCCAAATTATTATTATGATAAATCTATGCTAATCATATTTCCGAGTAAATTTTCCGTTATCTTTGATACAACTGACATTTGATCCCTAAAATTCCATTGTAATCTGCTGAATATCATATATTTCCATGAAATTGGCAATTGAAATTTCTTTAAATGCATTTCGTACATATGCAATGTTGGAGAAACAGTAAATCTTTTACCAATGTGGGATAATCAGTCGTCATATCATATATTCCCATGAAATTGGCAATTGAAATTTCTTTAAATGCATTTCGTATATATGCAATGTTGGAGAAACAGTAAATCTTTTACCAATGTAGGATAGGATAATCAGTCGTCTGTTGCACTGTACAGCTGAAAACAAGAAACTAGGCTGTGCTTACGTAAGAGAGCATAGGACGACATTGATTTTAAAATTATCTGGTCGAATCCCTCCGATTATCAGCCCATACAAATTTCATTAGCCAGCGGCAGGGTTGGAATTTCAAATTTGAAAAGGCAGTCGAATTTGACGGTCTAAACCACTACAATGCCCGTGATTCGAAGGAAGAAAGTTGACGGTTGCACAAAACTTTGAATCATATTTGACGAGCAAATTGGTCCGTGACCGGCAATTTGCCCGTCAAATTCCATCCCTCACCAGCAGTAGAGCCATTGATTTGATTTGATTAAAATGACAATCAACCTCAGCTTTATTCCTTCTGTATGTGCATTATGTCTACTCTCAGATGCGTGCAATAATGGTTTGTTATTGATTTACTATATATGTGTTATGAGCGCCTTTGACATCATTATCACGTACGGCGGAGCCTTTCCGTTGATAACCGGATATAAATGGTAAAGTAGGGTTGGTAGTTGTCAATTGACACACTAACGCACCAAAAATATTTCTATGTCTTAAGCCGTCACTAAAATTTGACTTGATTTTATCGAAACTCACGGCCCTCTGTGTATTATTTGTTCTGTGCATCGACGATTTCTGCGCGTGATGCATGCATTATCATTGATTTGATAATGCTTTCACCCATTATTACTGATAAAGTGAACTCATTTATCTTTATGTACGGACGACTCTTTTGGATGTTTGCATGCATTGTACCAGCAATGTGTAAATGGTAAAGTTTTAAGTAAGGTTGGCCATTGTGAGGTGCCTACACGATGTGTGTTCACGATTCATGCATTATTATAGATTTCATTATTGGCTGAAATCTATAATAATGTTTTGGTGCCCTCAAGTAGTTCTTTCAAGTTAAGTAGTTCTTTCAAGTGCATCTGCATGGTGTTGTTATTCTATACTGTGTCTTGGAAATTGGTTGTGCACTAGGTTTTAGTTCAATGGTAAAATCAAGCTCCCTCTCACGAGGTAACCCTTGCAACTCTTTTGGAAAAAATCCGATAATATTAGATACTGATCCATTCATGGAGAGTCATTTCCCTTTATTGACTACTTCCACTACATATAATCGACAACCTTGTCTCATGCAATGTCTGACCTTCATGGTCAAGATAAAGTGTAGAAACACCTTCCTCCATACACCATGGATCTCTACTAACCTTCTTTCATCGTCAACACAAAACACCATTTTCGTGAAACAATCTACGATAGCTCGATGGGCTTCTAACTAGTCTATTCCAATGATTAGGTCATACATCCCTAGAGCAATGATGTACACCTTCAACCTGGTAGTACACACTCCCAGGTCTACTAAGCAATTATCAATGTTAGGTCCTACCACTTGTTTTGTTTTTCCCCTGAAGCCATCTCGACTTGTTTAAAGTCATCGTGCTTGTAGGCTTCCAACCCACTTTTCTAGTACACAATGTGAAATGAAACTATTTGTAGCACCATAATCAAATAAAATCTTAACATTGACATGATTTAACGTACATGCCAATTCCACCACCGTGGATTGATGTTCTGCGTGGCAATTATCAACCGCTGCATAAATCTGGTGACTATTACTCGCTCTTCCCATCAGGTCCTTTCCTTCTCTATGCACAAAGCCTGATTCTAACTTTGGACAGTCACACTGGTAATGGGGTCCTCCACACCCTCAACAAGTAACACGAGATGGAACCTACACATTGCCCTGTGACGGTCTGTGCAATGAGTTTCTTCCCCTAGAACCCCTGCCCTTAGTAATTGTACCTTGAGAAGGTTGTGGACTTGTTTGTGTCGTGGTTGGCGATGAGTGGGATGTTGCATTGGTTTCCATTGAAGTACATGTTGTAACTACTCTAGGTGCGACCCTATTGCCATAAGGAGGTGGCCTAGAGCTTCCTCCCCTAAAGAAGGTCCTAGGGGCCTTCCCCACGAATCTAGGATGTTGTGGAATGGTTGATCTCATACCTTTGTTTAAACTCATATGCTCATCTGTGTAACGAGCATTTTCAACTGCTTCAGCTATTGATAGTGGTTTCCACATCCGTACCATGGCCCTTATCTTAGGGTTTAACCCGTACACAAAACTTTATGCATGTCGTTAATTGGTATCCATGTACGAGACATATTTTACTAACTCTATTAACCTAATCTTGTATTCTTCCATGATCCCGTTCCCCTGAACTAGAGCATGAAATACTCCTACCTGTTGTTCCTTGTAGTACGCAGGAAAATATTTCCTTTGGAACCTTTCCTCAAAAAGCTCCCATGAGATGGTGCCTGGGGTAAGGCGCAACTACCTCTCCAGGTTACCCCACCAGTTCAAATCACTATCCCTCAACTGAAAGATCTTTATCTTCACCTTAGATGTGGAAGCATAGTCTCTTAAGGAGAAACATCGCGTCATTCCTTCCAACCATGCCTTTGCACATTCACTTGCACGACCCCCAACAAACTTTGGGAATAAATGATCTTCTCTAGTTCTCTTGTGACGTCCCCTGGTGGAGGCCTTCCCTCTGAGTCCCTTGACGCTTTAGGGTTACCCACTCCATATGGTGTGGGTTCCACTTCGACATCTGCTGACTGGTGTCCCTTTAATGTCTCATTAATAGGCTCCAAAGAGCACAAAATGAGGGCTAATTTAGGCAATGGTGGTGGCAGTGCTAATGTCGGTGGACCTTGCGACGATGCCCCTCGACCTCGATTTCCCCTAGTCCTAACCATATTGAATAACTAAATCTGCACCAAACCAAATTCTTATCAGGGAAGAGTTTAAGGCATTCCACATTTTCTCAAACTTATACTTGCAATCATAGGGTTAGGCGTAATTTTTTTGTTTTACTTTTATATAAACAAACATTACTCTCTTTAGGAAAGTGGCTTAGGTTGGGGTTAAAGCATCTAAGTTCTGTGTCTTAGTAGGTATCGTATTGTCTCTCTTATCTTTCTAGCTATGCTAGCACTGGTGTACTCGCCAATTACTCTAATTGGCTTTCTTATTTAACTCTCTAACCTTTCCATATATCACTTTATACTCTTATAGGGATTATATCTTTTTATAATTAGTCTCTTCTAATTAGTCATAAACCCTATCCAAATCTCGTTGAATAACCATACATTAACATTAACAAATTACAATGCCAATCTAACCCTTGCATTAGTTAGCATTACTCCAATTAACCAACATATTTATTTAACATTTAAGTTATCTAAATAAATATGTTGATTATTCAAGAATATATATGTCTTTTTAAACATAAAATAAATAGTTCAAGGATTACTGTA
>JZKD02S1729115.1:70990-81029 GCA_000966675.3 Picea glauca
AATATTATTTTATGTTGTACATAACTTTAATATGAAGAAAATAATATTATATGAATGTAGATAACTGACTAAATGGAGGCCACTCAAAATATAGGAAATTATTGTTACTGTAATTAAGGTATCTCTAACTAATTTTACACTTAACACACAAGTGCCTAAGAGATAGTGTAAGATATTTCTTTGCTCTCATGACAAGTTACTTGTGATGCAAAGCCCCTACCTCAGCAGGGTCTGTTGACCTCCCGGTCTACGAAAATAAATCCACAGGTCACCTTTCTCGAACCCCGCCTGTGTGAGAAAGCACTAGGCGCGAGCTCTACCCACGCGACCACCGATGGTGACCATGAGCCTAAACAAAGGCGCTTTGCGTTTCATGATTTCAAGAATTCCATTTTGAGTCGCCTCGACACCTCCGATTCCCAAAACCCCGAAATAGGGATTTATGGTCCCTAGCTCCTCCCTTTATTCCTTCTTGATGTGACCTCCAGCTGTGACCTAGGGCCCAGCTCCCGGGCGTTTCGGGACTTCGTGTATCGAGAAATCACGAAGTGGTTCTCTCCCCTTACTTCAAAATGCGAACTTGTGATGATCACTAGGCCTGATTGACGATCCTTGTTTGCCATGATCCGATGCTCCAGATTATTCCTTTGTGAATCAGGATTTCGCGACTCGCGACCTCCAAAATTAGCTTCCTCCACACTCCTGACTCCCAAAATATCAATTTCTCCTTCACACGGAAGGGATCAACGATCAGATCTCTTCTCGAGATCGATGGCTACTATCTCTCTTAAGCTTATGAGTGTCAAAATACTCTCATCCCTTATCCTCCTCGCAGATTTACTGGATGCAACGACCCACAAAAATTTGTGGTTTTTTTCCCTTCAGGAATCTCAATCGTCCGTCTGGCTCTCAATGTTTCTAGGCCAAATAACTAGGCGTCAACCCTTTTGAACTTGGTTCCACAAGGTAAATTCAACCCTCATCTTTCCTCTAGACTTATCCAAGTCTCTATCTCTTCTGAGCTTGATCTTCATTGTAGACTCAAGGATTCTAAATAATCCTGCGTGCACTCCTTGCGACCTTCACAATAACCTCTGGTTATTTGAACACTCCAACTTCATGTGCTCTTTGCGTTAGAAGTTATTAAACCACACACTTGGTTTGGAAAAGTTTAAAAATCAACCTCAGTCTGTGCAAACCTTGCATGACTCTGTGCTTTACCTGCACTTCTACTGGTATAATTTAACGCCATCTCTCTTGGGATTTCTGAGATAAAACTTAGAATCTTGTCTACGCACTCCTTGTGGACTTTCACTGCACTCCTTGTAGGAATTCTCAAGAAGAGAAAAAAATGAAACTCATACTCTCCTCACAAAATACATATATTCAACATGAAATCACATACACATGGCATTGAAACAAATGCATAACAGAGAATATAAGTAAGCTGTAAACATACCAATCAATAGGTACACACAACATTCATAATACACCATGCGATCGGATCAAAGAATTCTTATATTAATTCAAGTGCTTCTGTAAATGGTTCGATAGCAACAACTATCTGCTCATAAAACTTCTAAAATATTTGTTCTTCTCTTTCACTCTTTCTCTCTCTTCCAATGAGAATGATAATACAATACCTCTACGAGGGAGTATTCTTTAGTTTTTCCCTCCTACAACCTTAAGCTATCTTATCGAATTAAAGATTACTACCTACTTTACATTTATTACAATAAGTGCCTACAACCGACAGATGAGAGCTAACGCTCAATATCTGTGTTACAATCCCAAGACATTAAAAGCAAATATATATTTCCAGATATTACATTAATGTTCCATCCTTTGAAATTTAAAATCCTTCAAAATGCATGCTTGTGTATATCCATCTATCCTCCACTTGTGCTTGTTGGTGATGCTCTTGCATCATACTCCTCTGGCTAAAAAAATTCATCGACTCTTGTCCATGAGCTCCTACAGTGACTGTCCATGCTTCTAGATATCTGCTTCACTCTCACTGGCATCTTCAATCAGGTGTCCCTTCCACTTTACCAAATATTAAAATATGAGTTCCTTTGGGTCTTGTTGTTAACTCTTTTTTCAATGATCTTTTCCATCTGTGGCTTTTCAACTACAGGCATTTGTTTGACCTACTGAATTTTCTTCTAATTTTCTACTCGATCTGCTCTGTAAGGATACATATATGCTATATTGAATATGGGTGATATTCCCACGACATTTGGAAATTTTATCTCATAAGTATTTGCCTCAAACTTCCTTAGAATTTTACACGTTCCTATTTTCTTCCTTTTCAGCTTATTATATGTTCCCCTTGGGAATATTTCTTTTCTGAAATGTGCCAAAAGTAAATATCCCACTTCTAAATGAAGATCTCTTCTATTTTGATCTACTCTGCACTTATATTCTTGACTGGAACTCTGCAACCGCTCTTTGATTTTACTGTGGAGCTCCTACATCTCTGCTGCAAAATCTTCTGCTCCAACACTCCTGAACTCATTCTCCTCTAAGTATCTCAAGTCAGAAACTCCTCTTGGCTGCATCCCATACATTATCTGAAATGGGATTTTTCTTGTACTCCTATTAGGTGAGTCATTATATGTAAATTCCATTTGCGACAGAATTTGATCCCACTGATTATGATGTTCAGCTACTAAACTCCTCAATAAGTCCCCCTAACTTTGATTTACCACCTCAGTCTGTCCATCCGTCTGAGGGAAATATGATGAGCTAAAATATAAATTCATCCCCAGCTTATTCCATAGCGTCCTCCATAAATGACCAACAAATTTGGTATCTATGTCTGAAATAATACTCTTGGGTAAACCATGAAGTAGAACAACTTCTTTAAAAAACAAATTTGCAATGTGTGTTGCATCATTGGTTTTCTGACATGGAATGAAATGTGCCATTTTTGAGAATCTGTCGACTACCACAAATATGGAATCACAACCCCTCTATGTCCTCGACAATCCCAACAAAAAATCAATGCTTATCACATCCCACGACCTCTCTGATATTGACAATGGTTGACACAACCCTCTATTTTGTCTTTTCCCCTTTACGTGCTAGTACATTCTACAACTGTTGAGAAATTTATGTACATCAGTCCTCATTCCTGGCCAATAATACAAAGTGTTAAGTTGTTCAAGTGTTTTATCATGGCCGAAATGTCCAACCAATCCCCCACTATGTTTTTCCTTCAAAAGGTTTTCTCTCATAGAACTCTTTTGGATACACAACTGATTTCCTTTAAACAACAGTCCATCCTAAATCAAGTATTCAATCCATTGGCTTCTATCTCTCAGAATAGGATTCTCGCATGCTTCATAAGTGTCCTTGAAATCTGAATCATCTCTATACATTTCCTTAAGACTATCAAAACCTAAGGTCTTCACATGAAACTCCCGGAGAATCAAACATTTCATGGTCAATGCATCAACAACCTCGTTAGCATTTCCATAAATGTGTTTTATAAAAAAAGTAAAGTTTTTCATAAATTCAACCCATTTTTCATGTTTCTAGTTCAGTTTCTCCTGTCTGGTTATAAACTGTAAGGCATGGTTGTCGCTATACAAAATGAAGTCTTTTGTAACCAGGTAGTGCCTCCATTTCTCCAGTGCCTGTATATTTGCATAAAACTCTTTATCATACATGGAATAATTCCTTTTGTCATCATTCAACTTCTCACTGAAGTATGCAACTGGTCTATTGTATTGACTTAAGACTGCTCCAATCTCAAATCCACTTGCGTCACATCTCACTTGAAATGTTTTACTGAAATCTGCCAAAATTAGAATTGGATTTTCAGTTGTATTTTATTTCAACAACTTGAAAATTTTCTCCGCTTCCTCTGTCCAATGAAAAGATTTATGTATTTTCTTGACTGTTTCCATCATTGGTGCACAGATTCCACTAAAATTTCTGATGAACTTCCTATAAAAACTGGCTATTCCATGGAAGCTCCTTACTTCAAAGATATTCCTTGGCAATGACCATTCTTTGATCGCTTTTACCTTCTCAGGATCCATCTTCAACTCATTCGAAGCGATCAAAAAACCCAAATAAATGAGTTATGTCTTCATGAAAGACGGTTTCTTTAGATTTATCGACAACTTCTCTTGTTGCAACCTCCTCATCACTAGAGTTAAATGTCTCAAATTTTCACCCTCGGTCTTACTGAAGATCAATATATCATCATGATACACAATTACAAAATTTCCAGTGAAATCTTTCAATACCTCATTCATTAATCTCATAAAATTATTTGGTGCATTAGTCAAGTCAAATGGCATGACAAGACATTCATACAACCCTTCATTTGTTTTGAATGTTGTCTTCCATTCATCACCTTCCCTCATTATAATCTGATGATATCCACTTTTCAAATAAATTTTTGAAAAAATCTTTGTCGCACTCAAGAAATCCATCAAGTCATCCATATTGGGTAAAGTAAATATCTACCTAATGGTGATTTTGTTTATATCCCTTGAGTCTATACACATTCTCCATCCACCATCCTTTTTTGGACTCAATAGTGTTGGTACAACGCATGGACTCAAGATTTCTCTAATTAACCCTTTGTCCATCAAATCTTGGACTTTCTTCTTAACCTCATCATTCTCCCGCGATGCCAATATGTACGCTACTTTGTTTAGTGAACTCACTCCTGGTATAATGTCAATGTGATGGATTATACTTCTGATGAGAGGAAACGAATAAGGTAAATCGTCCACCACTATATCAATGAAATTCTCCAACAGTTCCTGAATTTCTTTAGGTAGGTCATCTATTGAGGTACTGGTCAAGATGACTCTAGGTTTCCTTACCACAACAAAATGCATTTCTTGATCTTTATCGAATTCATCAAGAAGTTCCTTCCCACTCATGAGAAGTATAGTATTGCTTACTTTTTATTTCACCTTTTTGTCTTCAATTGGCAACAACTTATGTGTCCTACCATTCTTCTCCAAGGTATAAGTATTCTTTCTTCTATCATGAATAACATTTCTGTCATATTTCCATGGCCTCCCCAACAAAATATGATAGACATTCATGGGAATAACATCACATAAAATCTCATATCTATAAGCCCCTATCTTAAATTCAACTAAAACTATTTAGTGACTGTTACCTGATGTCCCTTTTGCAACAACAAAACTTTATATGGGCTTGGATGTGCAATTGTCTCCAATTTCATCTTCTCCACCATCTATGTGGATACTAGATTATTCATGCTTCCACTGTCAACAATCACCTTGCATACCCTATCTTTTGTCTTGCAAGCAATCCTAAACAAAATGTTCCTCTGGACTGTGTTTTCCATCTCTTTCTCTGGCTTCAAGAGAATTTTCCTCATCATTAAGGATCTTCCTCCTTATGCATCTTCTGCCTCAACATTTCTCCTTTGCTCTTCTGAAATGTGAGCTTCGCCTCCTCCACCCATTTTTCTACCGGGACATTCCCAAGACTTGTGTCCTATCTTCCCACAAACAAAACACTTTAGTTCACCTCCTCTGCCTCTTCCTCTTCCTCTTTCTCAAGGAAAAGTGTTTGTGTCATCATATTGTCTTCCTTGTGAACTTCCTCCCCTTTCTAGGTGGTTATGAGGTTTCTTTTCTTCATCCTTGGGATTCTATACTCTGTCTTGGGAAATTTCTTTGCCTCTACTTTGAATTCTACCTATGCCCCTTTGACCTTGTTTTCAGACCAATTTCTCTTATTCTTTTAGAGTGACCTGATAAGCATCATCTACAGTTCTGATTGTCACCATACTCATCTCATCCTGAATCTCATATCTCAGGCCATTCATGTATCTGATGGCATTTTCATCATCACTCTCGTGATGACCAGCTCTAATGTTTAACATGTAAAACTCTTATGTATACTCCTTCATTGTCATCCCTTTCTGTCTCAAATTATGCATTCTTTGAAACAGATTGATTTGGTAATATCTGGGTATGAATTTGGATTTCATCTTCTCTACCATTCTCTCCCATATTTTAATTCTTTGTTTTCCTTTGTAATGTCTGTCAGCCTGCAGTTCATCCCACCACAGTGTTGCATGTCCTTTTAGTCTAGTGACAACGTTCTTTAATTTCTTGTCGTCTTTGATATCTTCATAATCGAAGTATTTATCCAGAGCTCTAAACCAATTTGGTATCTCCTCAATGTCCAAGGTGCCTTCATACATCGGGATGTCCAACTTTTCTCTGGCACCCATTCTTGCAAAAAATTTAAATTGGCATTCCTCTACATTGTCTTTGGCTACAACTTCTTCTAGTCCTTCTTCGTTCTCTCTTTCAACCTCATTGATATCTCCAGTATCAGGTGTTCATCTCTTTGTTGTCTCCATTGCATATAATCGAGCACAAAGTTATCTCATTTTCTTTTCCACAACTGGAACAGGTAAAGTTCTTTCTCAACATTTCCTTGGCGGCATTGTTTCAAATTCCACCACACAGAATTCAAATCACAACATTCCTCTGTATTCCCTCTATAAAAAAAAATAGTTGTTAGCTCTGATACCACCTGATGCATAGCCCATACCTCAGTAGGGTCTTCTAACCTCCCTATCTATGGATCTTCCTCTATTCTCGAGCTAAAGAAAATCTCTAGTTCTTTACTGGAACCTCCACAAAAATAAATCCACAAGTCTCCTTTTGTGAACCCTGCCTGTGCGAGTAAGCACTAGGCACGAGCTCTACCCACATGACCACCGACGGTGACCGTGAGCCTAAACAAAGGCACTTCATGTTTCATGATTTCGGGACTTCCGTTTAGAGTCTCCTTGACACCTATGATTCCCGAAACCCCAAAATAGGGCTTAACGGTCCCTAACTCCTCTGTAATGTTTACCATATTTTGCAAATTTTTTATTTTTATTTTATAAGGTTGCTAATTCTTATCATTGAATTTAAACAAAAGAGAATTTCTAACAATCGTATCTTCAAACATAAATATTATAACTTCGGTCATAGCATCATGATGTAGAGGTTTCACTATTCTCTTGGCATCCATAACTTGGTCTTACCACTTCTTGTCTAGGTACACATATCTAGTAGGACTTGTCAACTCTACCCTCTATAAGAGTGGGGTGAAACTATTACTCAAGTATTATATTTCTTTGGTACTCATTCTAGAATACAAGGTGTTTTCCTTTTGTAAACTATAGTACCTTTTCCTATTTGCACAAATTCCATTATATAATACCTAACCTATAACACCCTGATCGTTCGTTAATATCGTGGTGAATGTTTACATAAGGATTAAAACTCTGGAAAAAGTGATGAGTGCAAGGGAAATGATTACTATTTGAATGACCACATGTTAACTAATAGTATTTAAGTAGTTACTAGGCTATGGTTAAGTGTTAGAAGATAACCAAAACGACCAAAGGAGCGCGCTCTAAACCTAACTAGTCTGCACTTATTCTTCTCCATAACTGAGAATTAAGTTAGGTGGCAAGGGCGTACTATCAAGACTTAAAGACCCTACTTGTAACATTAAACAGAGAAGACTGTGGCATACTCCTTGGATAATTCTTGACCTTCATGCCCACTGTACTCATGCCACCTTGCATTGATCACATGGCCTTGGCATAGATATTTACTCGTTGCCATTACTCGGCTCATTAGAGGTTTATCCTTTGTTTGTTGTGTCAATTCCTATTCCTTTGTTTACACAAAACTCTTTCAAATGACCTATGTTACTCCTCAGAACAAGGTAGTGGATAGCCAACGTAAATTTGGGACTCAAATCGATGACAGGAGTGTCATTAGAGAACATTGGTCGACGTCTTTGAAAGGTAAGCATTCTTCTATATTGGTTATTCTTCCTTTTTCCTACATGATTACACCATCTGGTAAAGTTACGTAAGTTTTGTTTGTGCCCTCCAGAGCGTTGAAGCTTTGGAGAGACTTATGATTTGTTCTGTAAAGGGCCCTTTGTGTATGATATATAGACTAATTTATTAGAGACAACGTCGGTTGAAACCAATTTCTGTCGTTTTCATAAAGTTCTTGTTTTCCTACCTCCAACAGTTATGTAGCCGAGAGATTAAATTATCGAGCCCTAAGTGTTTCATCTTAGAAATTATCTTTGGTATAACGTCATTGCCCAAGTGTTTCAACCCTATGTTATATTAGTTTTTAGGAGGGTTCTTCATCGAGGGTGAATTCGATTCTCCTATGGATAAATAGTCATCGTCTACGGGTCGACATCCTACTGTAACTTTTGTAGGAATAGATTACATTTCATTGCATTGAACCTTTATATTTCACCCTGACTTCCCTTAAGGAGTCTTGGTATTCTGGGTTATCCACTGCAATCTTTGTTGTATAGTAAAGTAGTTTTCCTTTATCATTTGTACAGACTAGAGATTTCTACAGGGTTTTCCTAACTGAGACTCAACATGTCTAAGAATGCTGATGGTTTCACTATGCATTAGTAATCTACAGAGTCTTTAAAGGAATTTCCTAAGAGGGTTTACCCCATACTCATCCAATGATACTTGGCCATTTAGAAAAAATAAAAGGGTTTTCATCTTATCTTTGTTGACAGGGTTTCCAGGCACCCCAGAACCCTATTGACTCTCGTTGTCTATTATCATCGACCCTTAATGGATAAATTATTACAGGGACAAGGGTGAAGTCTCATGGTTGTAATGGTCCTGCAATTTGTATAATTTTTGTAGTGTAGAATCTCTGTGTATTTTAATCATTTCAATTTTAACAGTTCCTTATATTTATGTTTGGTAATCAGTGTTAATAAATTTATTATAGTGATCTAATGATGGGACCCCCGATTTTTGCGAGGGTACCCATATTTTTGACTGTGAATCGCTTATCCATTCCATTCTATGGATGTCTTCATCAACTGTGCAAATGCGACGATCGATCCAGACCGCAAGTTAAGTGATGTTGTGAATTCATACATATTATAATTCTATAACATAGAGATTGTCTTAGATTTTAATTTAATTTGTTATTTAGAATTCTATTAATTTCTCCTTCTCATTATCGTCCTTACTTCCTCACAGGACTATTGATGCTCACAATCTCCCGACTCGGAGTTGTGCCCTGTACAAAAGGTATTCGGGTTCTAAAATAGCGCTTAACAATACCTTCCAAGTTCTACTATGTGCATAGATTAGTATATAATTATCGTAAGTAGAAGTGCAGGATTCTTATGGCGCTTGATTTAACTATGTACTTTGTTTTTAACGAAAATCCCTAAGGTACGAACCCTTACCTCTGTATAATGAACATATTGATGAGTAAGGAATGATAATTTCACCATTATTCATATATTATATAGTCGATTTTAGTGAATAAGACCAAATCGGTCCATTTCCTATTTTGGCGCATTGGTTATGTTGTAATTAGAGTTTTGAAATGGATAAGGACTCTTAGCTATCATTGAATATGTGTATACTTATAATATAAATAACTCCAGACAACGTGTATCTAATATATTTAATTTTCTCCTATACTGACTCATTTTCTAGAAAATTTAATTATGACCAACCGTGTTATTTGTTTTCTTTTCCCATTGATACCTAACTTATACAGAGACTGGGATGGTTTATTACTTGTTATCATAGCTATAAAAGTTTGAATTTATTAGAATATGTGTAAATCTGTTGAAGGATTCCATAATATTTTGAATTCAATAGGTCTTTGTGCCTCTAGCATTCAGTTCCAGAACTTTGTTTGGTGTTGACAGATTTGGTTCATTTTCATGTACTAAATTTTAGTACATAATAAAAAAAAAAATCAGGCAGATCTATACGTCTCCCAATTTATCATTAATACTATTGATATATGTAATGTAGGCTTTTTGCAGTGAGTCACATAAGTCGTATGGATAAGTCATATGGTTATCTTCATACATATATATTTATATATGTACTTGTATATATAGTTATCTCTTATTAGATTATAACCATTTACAACAACAGTTTAGATATGATAGGGTAATTCATCCAAAATCAAAGATAACTCATATATATATATATATA
>JZKD02S1729115.1:89025-99296 GCA_000966675.3 Picea glauca
ATGTATACTATCCATTCATGGGTGTTGTATATGCATGTGCATTTTCCTTCATGTCCAAATACCTTTATAAATCTTGTGGTCCAAAACCCATGACTAGGGTTGACATCAATGACAAAAATCAATCTTCCAACATGATTAATGGTGTGTGTCTAAAGTAGATTCTCACTCATACCATGCATTGTGGTTTATTCATGGCACCCATATCCATCAAGTAGGACAAAGATACCATACAAGGGTAGTGAGGGGTCATTCAATAATGTTCTCATCACTATAGCCATACAAGATTTTTTCTAAATGTTGGATACACCTACCACACTTAGAGGGGGGGTGAATGAGTGTGGGGCTCTTTTTCCCAAAAGGTTCCCTCTTTACAAAAACTCCTTAGTTAACATTCAACATTTTTTCATTACCCATTGTTGTCATTTATAACCAGTTAGATGAGAACATATATCGGAAATATATCATCATCAAGCCATCACTACAAGGAACACAAAGAACACAAGATGTATGTAAAAATTTTCTTTTTATTATGGACAACAATCTGGGGTTTATCAACAACAACTGAATAGAGTAAAACTCTACAAAAGCACCAGCTCTATAATGCAAGACTCAAATTACACCCTTAGCACCAACTGAGATGAGGAAACAATCCTCAACAGATATCAATCTATCAATAGGTACGCGACCTGTCAGGAGTGAAGCTAGCATGTGCACACACCCTGTCTCACTATAGCCCATGTATGCATGCGACCAATGTATACAACAACCTACATATACCTTCTGAGTTGTTAGGGTTTGTCCTTCAAGATCAACTCAGATTATCTGCAATCAATATATCATTATCTTCTATCTCTGACTGTCCAATTTGACCACCAGCCGGTCACAACACATCCAATCTCTCCAATAGATTTCTCATTCTCCATAACAAATCAATATGAATGCCATCTCAATCATGTATAAACAACTAGTATACCATAGCAATCATGTTACCACTGAATCACAAGAGTATTGATCACTCCATCAACCAAATCATCCAAACTGAACCATATCATAGAATCCATAACAAGAATTCCCTAAGAATTCACAACACATGAAACAATAGTATCCATCAAGACAATAATGTAACCATACCAGTGTATCAGTGATATATCTAAGCCCATAGACTACAAATCTCGAACCTGCCTCATTATCCAAGAGCTTGGCACCAACTCAAACATAATTCTTCATCATTCCATCGACTGTACATGCCTTGTCCTCATACAACCCGTGTGTGTACGTGCCCTGGCCCATTGCAACCCATGTATACCTCAGAAACTAGGGTTTTTGAAGCTCTGAAACTTTTTCTGTCAAGATGTCCGACATTGACGAAGATTTGATGCTTCCATGAGATCCTCCTCTTTCTCTCTTCCTTAAAATAGATCTTCAATCATGCTCAAGAGATCCACACCAATAAGATTCTCTCACAAGAATCTCTCTAACAATACTCTAAAAGATATTCATAAGAAGTTCTCCATTGATCCACAAAAAGGATGATTTACAAGAGACCATAGCTACTTTATTTATACTTTCATCCTCTAGGTCACTTAACCCATTTTCCTTATTTTTGGGTTAACCACTTTCCATAAATAGAAAGTTCTCCAATATTTTATCATTTAAATATTCCTTCTTGATTTTGTCACTTCTTTATCATTTAAATAATGATTTCTTCTTTTAGGTCACTTTGACTTCTTTGACCTTGGGGGCTTCAAGTCTTCATATGGGGGTCCTCCAACTTCATAAGGCCAGAGATCTCAAACCATGAGGAGTTATGTGACATTCCACATACCACCAAAAATGGCATCACAAGCACTATCCATTTAGGATAGTTTCACCAACAACTTCATTGATCTTCATTTCATTATTTCACATACAAGCATGGGTCCTCCAACCATTATTCTTGGATAACTCAATCCGCAAAGCGTCTTCCCATGAGGGCTTTCACCATATTCGGACCACTTTGGAGTTCATCCATTTGTGCACCTTATTAATCATGATAAGACAATCATGAGACATATTTTCATCAAACAAACTATGCATCATAATGTATCAATGACAACTCATTGATCCATCTTCATCTATGCATCATATCAATGATCCATCTTTATCAATTGGTTTCCACTTTGACATCTATCATGCTCATAAAGGAAAATACATATACATTGTTCATCAATCATCAATCAATCAATTACTTGACATCAATAAATCAAAACATTAGCATCAATGACACATGATCCAACAATCTCCCAAATAATCAAACCATTGTCATCAATGACAACATGATCCAACAATCTCCCCCTTTGGCATTGATGGAAATACCAACATTGATGTCAACACCAATTACCAATTATTGATGTCAACATGTAGATTAGGCATGTTGTACATCAAAAGTCAATGCGACTATCTCTCCCCATCAATAAACATCAATCACATCAATGTGATTAACTCTCCCCCTTTGACATCAATGAAAAAGGGCCATTCTCCTATTTGGGATGCTCCCCCTACTTGAATGCATTTGATATTCCTATAAATAATCTCTCCCCTTTTGAACAAGGGATATCACTCTGATGTAATGCTGAAAATATATTGAACATACTCCTCCTTCTGACCATTGATCCTCCTAGAATTATGCCTCTATGCTCTTTATTCAAATATAGGGTTCTTTTCTAGGTATGCATCTGATAAATATCTCCTCCTATAATAATGGGAAGAAGAATGACTCCCCCTAAGGGCATGTCTCCCCCTATATTCTCCGCAAGATGAACAATATGCTACCATATGATGATCCTTGGACCTGTTCATGCATCAAACTTGTTCCATACCATGCATCATGAATGTCAACAATAAAAATAAAGAATCATGAACAATATAGCAACCAACTACATCATGTACCAAAAATGTGCTCACAATGCACAACACCCATGTACATCAACCATGTGCAAAAAAATATCATCCATGGAATGTGTCAACCATATGCCTCTATCAACATGGAAACATGTGTATCTATCAACAATACCATCTATGAGTGTACCATCATGCATCATCACTTGCACCAATCAAGTATATCAGCCATGCATCAACAATATATGACTCCCCAATGTAGTCCAATCACATGCAAAATGCATGCACAATGATATCCATCATATGCTTCCAATAATATATGATAAGATATAACAATGAAATTCAAATATGTACCAACCATGTACCTCAACAGATCAACATCAATCCATACTTATGGGTTACTCTCATGCGTCCAAGATTTATTTTACATCATCACCTTACATGATCTAACATAGAACCATGAAAACCTCCAGCAAACAATGTCAGAACCTGCAACAAACAATGTCAGAATCTGCAAAATAGAGGTATACCATCACATCAAGATGCAACCCATGTGCATTGCCTTTTTCCCAAGGCTTTTCCACATATACACAGCTTGCTGCACAATAGAGCATGTATGTACGTGACCTATTCAAGGTCAGCTGACCTATGTACGCAACTGTCACCACGGTCACCCGTGTATGCCTCTGTAGATGATACTTTTGAACTTCCCTTTAGTCTTTCATTCTGATCTAGCTACTTTGTCTTCTTCACCCACTTCTGTAGATGACCTTTCTCCTCATAACTTGAACTCCGAGCATCCATATTTTCAAAGATGTCTCCCTTTCTTACTTCATTCCTTCTTCTATACATGCTATGTGAAGTCCTCATCATGGAATTTCTTCTTGTTTTCCAGCACTCCTGGGATGTGTGGCCAAATCTGCTACAACTTTAGCATCTCATGGAGTTACAGTGAAAAGAAATATGTCCTACTTGATCACATATCCAACACCTTGTGGTGATATAGAATCTTCCATTATATCTCCTTTCATAAGATCTACATTCAAAATATTTGTGACCATATCCATTACATGAATAACAATACCCCTGAAAAATACTTTCATACCTTTTCTTGGGTGTCCCAAGAATAGCTTCTTGATGTCTTCCTTGCTTTGTTTTTTTGAAATTTTCCTTGCTTTGTATAGATGGTTTCTTTGAAACATTTTCTTCCTTCTTTTATGGACTTACCTCATGCTTCTTTGAGGTCCTTCTTTCATCATGTGTATCTTCTTCTTTGTATCCAAGACCTAATTTATCACATGATGATCTTTGAATTTCCAAGATCCCATCCAAGATTCATGAGCTATTCAAGCATTTGTTTGACTTTTCCACCTTCTTTCTAAGGAAAACAATTTTATCTTCTAACTTACAACATGATTCTTCATTTTCATTTAGTTGAATCTTCAATCGTTCCTCTATTCTTTTGGCTTCTTCAATCTGGGTTTTGATATGGACAATGGTTTCAAAATTTTTGCTAATATAATCATCCATATTCATGTCTTATTTTCCATTCTTTAGTCTTGTGATTTCTTCTTCCTTTTTATTGCTCTCTTCTTATTCCTTGATCATTTCTTTTAACTTCAAGATGTGCCTTTGAATCCTCCTAAGAAAATTCTTAGTGTTATCTGAAAGATAGTTATAGTGTGTATAAAAATGATCACTTATATATCTATATAAACCTTCTTCAATTTCCTTTTGAAGCTTTAATAGATTTTCTTCTATTCTTTTCATGGGATAATTACCATCAAACTTTACATAAACTATTTTCATATCTTATTCTTCACATGTAGAGAAAAATTCATCATCGTCATCATTGCAATAAAGTGCTTTTGAGGGTTCTTTACCTTCATTTGAAGTATCTTCACTATCTTCCTTTTTGCCAACATCAACACATAATTCTTTGCCTTCATCTTCAAGATCTTCCTTTGTGCTACCATTACTTGATTCTTTATCTTCACTTGAAATGTTTTCAAAATAACATTTAGAAATAATGCATTCAAGAGTTTTTGATGATTCTTTACCTTTGATAATCTTGATGGAGTGGTCTTCAATGTATTCCTTCTCCTTCCTGATTTGATATGTCTCCTCTAGCTTTATCCATATATCCTTGGCAGAAGTGCATTGTCCCATGCTCTCTTTGATGGGGCTTGAGAGTCCACTAAGAATAGTCTTGGGAGCCAATGAACCATTCTTCTTTCCTTCCCTTTGAGCTACAAACTTTGACTTGTTCTTCAATGGAATGGATCCACCAATGGATTCCTTCCAAATAGATGCTCCCATTGTCTTCAAATACACTCTCATCTCTATTCTCCAAGTAGAATAGTTTTCCTCATAAAGGATTGGAACTTCATCATCCATTGGTGTGTCTATGGATCTCCTTCAAGCTTGTTAAGTCTTGTAGTGAAGGATCGCTCCGATACCAATTGTTGGACACACCTACCACACTTAGAGGGGGGTGAATGAGTGTGGGGCTCTTTTTCCCAAAAGCTTCCCTCTTTACAAAAACTCCTTAGTTAACATTCAACATTTGTTCATTACCCATTGTTGTCATTTATAATCAGTTAGATGAGAACATATATCAACAACATATATCGACAATTTATCATCATCAAGTCATCACTACAAGGAACACAAAGAACACAAGATGTATGTACAATTTTTATTTTTATTATGGACAACAATCTGGGGTTTATCAACAACAATTGAATAGAGTACAACTCTAAAAGAGCACCAACTCTATAATGCAAGACTCATCTTACACCCTCAACACCAACTAAGATGAGGTAACAATCCTCAAGAGATATCAATCTATCAACAGGTACACAACTTGTCAGTAGTGCAGCCAATGTGTGCACGCGCCTTGGCTCACTACATCCCACGTATGCACGTGACCAGTGTATACAACAACCTATCTATACCTTCTGATTTGTTAGGGTTTGTCCTTCAAGATCAACTCATATTCTCTGCAATCAATATATCATTATCTTATATCTCTGACTTTCCAATCTGACCACCAGCTAGTCACAACACATCCAAGCTCTCCAATAGCTTTCTCATGCTCCATAACAAATCAATATGAATGCTATATCAATCATGTATAAACAACTACTATACCATATAAATCATGTTACCATTGAATCACAAGAGTATTGATCACTCCATCAACCAAATCATCCAAACTTAACCATATCATAGAAGCCATACCAAGAATTCCCTAAGCATTCTCAACACATCAAACAATAGTATCCATCAAGATAATAATGAAACCATACCAATGTCTCAGCGATATATCTGAGCCCATAGAATGAAGATCTGGAACCTACCTCATCATCCAAGAGCTTGGCACCAGCTCAATCACAAGTCTTCATCATTCCATCCACTGTACACACCCTGTCCTCATACAGCCCGCATGTGTACACGCCCTGGCCCATTACAGCCCGCATATACCTTAGAAACTAGGGTTTCTAAAGCTCCAAGACTTTTTCCATCAAGATATTTGACATTGTCAAAACTTTGATGTGTCCATGAGACCCTCCTCTCGCTTTCTTCCATAGAATAGATCTTCAATCATGCTAAAGAGATCCACACCAATAAGATGCTCTCACAAGAAGCTCTCCTTCAATACTCCAAAGGATATTCACAAGAATCTCTCCATTGATCCACAAAAACGATGATTTACAGGAGGCCATATCTATCTTATTTATACTTCCATCCTCTAGGTCACTTAACCCATTTTCCTTATTTTTGGGTTAACCACTTTCCATAAATAGAAATTTCTCCAATATTTTATTATTTAAATATTCCTTCTTGATTTTTTCACTTCGTGTTCATTTAAATAATGATTTCTTCTTTTAGGTCACTTTGACTTCTTTGACCTTGGGGGCTTCAAGTCTTCATATGGGGGTCCTCCAAATTCATAAGGTCATAAATCTCAAACCGTGAGGAGTTATGTGACATTCCACATACCACCAGAAATGGCATGACAAGCACTATCCATATAGGATAGTTTCACCAACAACTTCATTGATATTCATTTCATTATTTCACATACAATCTTGAGTCCTCAAACCGTTCTTATAGGATAACTCAAGTCGCAAAGCGTCTTCCCATGAGGGCTTTCACCATAAGGGGACCACTTTGGAGTTCATCCATTTATGCACCTTATCAATCCTGATAAGACAATAATGAGTCATCTTTTCATCAAACAAACTACGCATCATCATGTATCAATGGCAACTCATTGATCCATCTTCTTCTATGCATAGTATCAATGTTCCATATTTATCAATTGGTTTCCACTTTGACATCTATCATTCTCATCAAGGAAAATGCATATACATTGTTCATCAATCATAAATCAATCAATCAATCCGTTTGCATCAATGACACATGATCCAACAATTTCCCAAATAATCAAACCTATGACATCAATGACAACATGATCCAATGCTGAATAGGTTTTTTCATGGAAATTGAGAGTAAAAAGCATTAATTAGGGAACCATTCCCATTATTCTCCTCCTATAATGTTTGAGAGACCTCTAAACACATTCCTTGTGTGCAACTAACCTAGTGATTGCACCCATAGCACCCTTGAAGGCGATTGTTAATCAAGAGAGGTTAGATGTGGAGGTTTATGGACTCGTCCATGGTTCTTAATACTGAGAATAATTTTTTATGGATATAGGATCTTATTTCCATTCCTTGACTATGTTCACAAGATAAACAACCATCCATGATACCCAAGACTTGATAACAATGCACATATTCAATTCAAATATCAGGGAATCCCTAAAGAGGGATCATGTCATGGTTTCTACTTATTGTTAACAGTGCTCAATCTTGATAAGGTTCAATAGATCTTAAGGCCATTATATCCCCCATAACCTTATTTATTCCTTAATAATTTTCAAGTATTTATTCAAGGTTGTCCATCTTGAAAAGAATCAATAAGATCTTAAGACACTAGTTTTCAATCATTGATGGTGGTAAAGGCCCTACAAACCATCCATTCTCCCATGTGGTGGTTTGAGAAAATTATCGTCATGCATGAGACAAAGAAGTCATGTTTAGGGATTGAGGATGAACTGTTTCCCTTACCCAATGAATGAAAAATACCTCATGATTTTTTTCTATGACAATTATGGTTAAGGCCTCAAGACCCATCCATGATGCATGAAACATCTTAATGGAACTTGTATTCAAATCCTACCTAAAATAACCCCCAGTGAGGGCTTGTGTCATTGTATCTATGTTTTTTTCATGATTCTTGATATTTTTAAGATTCAATTAAGGATTAAGGCCCTTGTTTCTCCCCTTGATCTTGTGGAAATCTATATACCCATTTATAGTGTGAAAAACCTACCCATGACACATGTATGACACTTAAAGGCCTATAAATAACCCCTTTAAAGGGCTCATGTGTTTTTGCAAGTACTTAATCAAGTCTCTTGAGCCTAATAAGATCCAAAAATACCCCGAGGAACTTTTCTAACCTTGTTCAAGTTCCTCTTGTCCATCCCCTATGTGAAAAATATCCTAATTGCATCAATATCCAAACTTTATACCAAACACCATCTTAGAGAGGGTATGTATTGTGGTTTTTGATGTGTTGTTCTTGGTGATCAATATGGATAAGAGGAATCTAGGGCCTAAGGACCAAGTGTTTTCCTCCCAAACTCATAGTAAGCTCCAAAAGATATTCATTTAAGGATTAATCCCCTTCCCCCATTGACCATGTTTAGATCTTGAATACAATTTTTAGTGTAGAAGACCTACTCATGGCTTCCATGTCCTATTCAAATGTGATTTAAATGTGACCACAACCTATCAAATAATTCATTTTTTTGTCCCAAGATATATTCTCATTCACGGCTTGTGATGTGGTTTAATCATGGCACATGTATTCCTTACATAGGCCATATTTACTCTACAAGGGTCTCAAGTGGTTTCTTAAGGATGGTATCAAGACTACAACTATAGAATATTTATGGTTAGTAGGTGTTTTAAATAGCTATTGAGATCAACAAGAATTATTTAGGGAACAACGACAATTATTCTCCTTTTGTGACATTGGATAAAGATCTAGAGACATTCCTATTACAACTAACATAGTGATTGTGCCCATAGAACCCTTATATGCTATTTTTAACCAGAGGAAGTTAGATGTGGAGTTTCAAGGACTTGTCCATGCTTCTATGTATTGAGAAGAAAGTTGTAGATATAGAGGCTCTTGTTCCCCTCCCTTAATGATGATCATGGATTAGACACCCATCCATGTTTCCCAAGACTTGATAATGATGCTCATATTCAATTCATATTTCAAAGAATCCCTAGATAGTGATGATGCAATGGTTTATAGTTTTTTTTACAATTCTTAAGCTCGAGAAGGTTCAATGGGTATTAATACCATTGTGTCCCCCTAACCCTATTTATGCCTGAACCATTTTTCAAGTAGTTTTTGAAGTATCTGATCTCAAGAAGTTCAATAATATGATAAGACACTATTTGTTAGTCTTTAATGGTGGTCAACACTCTAAAAACCATCCATACTACTATGTGGTCATTTTAGGACATGTTCATTCTGCTTGAGCTATAAAGTCTATGTTCAGGGATTAAGGATGTTGTTTCCCTCCCCAAACCAATGGTAAGGATTAGTATGATGTTTCCCTTTCCCAATCAATGGTAAGGATAAGTATGTTGCTTCCTTACACCAAATATGGTAAATTCCTCAAGACCCATCGATGTTATGTGAAACATCTAATGTCACACTTGCTGAATTATTAGGGAAAAGAACCCCTACAGAGGGACCCTATCATCGTCTTTAGGGTTTTTTCATGGTGATTGAGATTGAGAAATTCCAATGAGGTATTAAGTCTCTTATTTATCCCATTTTCCATGTGTGAGAATACATACCTATATTTGGTGCACAAAACCTACCCATGACACCTATGTCCCACTCAAATCCATTTAAATAACTCATATAAATGACTCATGTGTTGGTATGAGGACTCGTTCAATGATATTGAGTATATAAATATTCAAAAATATCATAAGGAACAATTTGTCCTTTTTCAACCATGTTCAAGGCCCTTGGACCCATCATAAATGTGGAAAAGATCCTAATGGAATCCATATTTAACCTTCATACCAAACAACCCCTATAGAGGGTTTTTGTTGCTATTTTGAAGGTATTGTTCATGGAAGTTAATATTGATAAGTGACATATATGGTATAATACCCAAGATTTTTCATTCCCTAACCATATTTCTAGAGCTCTAGAGGACCTTAATTTATGGCTTAATCCCCATGTTCTACCCTTGAACATGTTTAGATCTCGAAGGCCATTTATAGTAA
>JZKD02S1729126.1:102926-119778 GCA_000966675.3 Picea glauca
AAGTTAAAACCTGCTAAAAATAGTAAATTGCCAAAATTGCCAGAAAACTGTTTTGAGCCAGTCGGAAAAGGTGGGTGGCCACCGATATCCACCTGGATCATCAGCCTAGTTAAGGTCTTAGTTGTCTATGTTATTCCCAAGGCATTGCTTAAAGTTGGTAACCGATGAGTCACTTAACCGTGGCTTGGGATAGGATATTGTTATGTATGTGGGAGTTTGGCCTTATGTGTTAGGATATTTATATACTAGGAGTTAGTTAAGCTCTACTTGTTCTAATGTAATATTAGGTTAAATGTAGTGTGATTTTGTACTTTACTAATCCAATGGTCACAATCATGTCCTACACATGAGTGATCTTGCGGTTCAAACATCTTCTCAATATTAAGAACACTTGAAATATGGCATAAACTCTTTATCAATCCATGATCTTTGTTTAAAGAGCATGGATGGTCATCTGTTGAAGATCGATTACGGGAGATGTTCATGTGATCCATTTTTTTCCATTAATATATTGCCTCAAGGGTCCATGGATTATTTCCCTCTTTGAGGGTTTTAACCATGTAAACATTAGTGTATTGATATTTGACTTGTGTGTGTGAGTGTTTTTGTTAAGGTGTTCAACTTGTGTGAATATACCCTAGATTTCAAACATGGTATTAGAGCTCCTTTGAAGATTCACTCCCATTGTTGGTCAGATCTAGATCTGATGTCATTGCATGCGACAAAGGACTTTTGGTTTATACTATTTCTGATATTTTTGGAGCTTGTTATTGCACAAGTTGTAGGTTGGGAAAAGCCTGACCCAACCACCAAATGGAAACAACTAAGAGAACACCTACCCGTTGTCACCTTAGGTAGGTATTCTTGTCACTTTAGAGATGATAGAATCACCTCAAGGGGGGAATCCCAGGTGACCCTAGGGGGAAATGAGATGGGAAGTGGAAATATGGAAGTGTGGCCCCTATAGGTCAAGATAATAAGCAAAAAAAGGCTTGGGAAAGAGTCTTGGTGGTAGCCAAAGGTTTCCAAGAGATAAGAACACCTGTAAAGAATGACGTACCTACCTAAGACAAAAGAACAAGCCAAGTATATGCATATAATGTTAGGTGGACAAGAAAGTTAAGCTTGTTGTCCCTAATTGCAGCAATAAACAATGTTGTATATCAGAAACAAAATGATAATGACAGCTGAAAAATAAAGTTTCTCGAAGCTTAGTGAAAAGTACAAGAGACAAGCTAGCAAATTGACTAGTTTAGCTCAAGAAGATAGCATAAAACTTCATAAAAAATGTAAGGTTGTTGTAAACAAGTTTTGCAGAAATAATTATCATCCTTATGGCTGTAAAAAACAATTTATTACAGAAGAGAAATCAATCGTCAAAACTTGCCAACAATCCATCCAAAAAGTGCGCTAGCCTTAGTAGATCAATGTGGCAAACTTTTAGCAACTTTCAACGGTTGGGTTGCGAGTTATAAATGAAAATGTATTAGGGTTTTTGCAGACCTAATGGTTGTATATGAAATGTTATAACAAAAACGAGAAATACTTAGCAAATTGAGATTCCCTAGTGGCTTAACCAAACATATAAAACATAGAATTGAATCCAAATTAGACCATCTCAAGAGAAATACTTTTCACGTTTATCGAGGCGAGTATTTTATATCTCCAATGAAAAAATCAGATTAGTGCCTTCAATATTTGGGTGAATGGAGTCTTTAAACACAAGTTGGATCAACAAGATCCCTATCGGTGTAAATACTCTTACTCCCTTGGGTATGCTAATCGAACTAGGGTAAAATCTAAGAGGGTATACACGCTCGTATTCCTCCTAACAACCCTTGCAAAATGACTTGTAAACTTAGCAAATTAAATTAATCTTAGTGGAGGGTGTATCCAACATACTCCTCCTAGGTTTTCAACCAACAATAACCAAGAAAGAGAGAGATCAAACCCTAGTTCACCAAGCAAATTACCATCCAATAGCAACAAAGCAAGTCTCCAAGAGGTGCGCACCACCTTAGATCATCCAATCACTAAGAGATAACACCAAAAATCATTTGCACAAGAGATAAACACCAATAATCCTCAAGTATAGCGAAAATTTCAGCCAAGTACTTCTCACATGGGAGAGTTATGATTAAAATGAGATTCAAATGATCTCTATTTATGAAAAATGTCTTAAACATAGTTTGTCCACATAAATTAGGGTAAACACAAAATAAAGGGACAACAACCCTTATTTTTCCCCTTTACACATGTAATTCATCTTTAATTCAAATTCAAATCATAAAAAATGCACAATAGAAACTCTAAAATGATGTCACCCCTATGAGGGTGATGTTTTGACCCTTTGAGAAAGTTGTTGGAGTAGGAGGTTAAGGTTGTTAGGGCTCACACAGCCTCCCTCGCATGCACTATAGCCTCCTCAAGTCTCCTCCCACCAAATCATGCCAAGTTTCAAGTAGCAACTCCATCACCACCAAACCTTAGCCCCTTTATGACGTCAAGCCTCAAGAAAGTGACATTTTTCTTCCTTTAAACAAAATGTTTGGGTGGTAGGGGCTAGGTTAGGTCCTCCATGATGCCATGTAAGCCTCCAAAGGCATGTCTCTGTGATCTGACATGTGGGCCCTCAACATCCAACCTGTGGGCTTCAAGCCCGATGGAAGCCCAAGCTAGGCTTGTTCCTCTAAATCTGTCCACCAATTGGGTTCTAAAAAGGCAAATGGATACACCCTCCAAGGATATCAAGTCAAAACATCATGATAAGTAAGTCAAATCAATAAAATAACCATTCAAACAAGTATATTAAAACCACCTCATCAAAATAAACTAATGCTCAAAGACCCTATGCAATTTACCAAGTTTGAGTATGGGAGGGTTGACAAAACGACCTATTAGGTGAATCGTCCCTCTAGTTTATGCGTGTTTCTCGAGGGGACCTCCTTCTAAGTCACGTGGATGATGTGTTATGGATGAGGGGAAGAATTTTGGGACGAGGTTTGTGACATATAAGGGGTTGTAGTGTCTCACTTATGGGTGACTTTGTAGAGGGTGTGTTGCACCTTCGTTTTCAATGCATCCTTTTTCCAAGCCCATTCATTGCCATTAATTAATTAATTAATAGTCCAAAACCTTGGGTACTCCCTATTGGTGAATCTATTAGCTTGGGGGGTAGTACGAAAATGACACTTGAAGATAGAGGTACACATAGTGCCACATGTAAGGAAATAAAGGGACACCGCATGAGTGTACACACCTCAACAAGTGGGGACATCTATATAATGCTATTTTTCTTTTGCACATCTTTGATTTTTTAGGAGAATCTTTTCATTGCTCTCAATACCTCTTTGGGTGAGCATCTGGAAGGTTCATAATTAGGCTTTTTTCTTTTTCCAGCCACAAGCCTCTGGGCCTTCAACCCCTTCTTGGTTCAGTACACCCGAAAAAACCAAAAGGTGAGGAGATGAGGGGATGAAGTGTGGAAAGTGGAAAGTATGGTCGGGAATGGAACGATGACTCGTCAAGAGGACCTCCCAGTAGCATACCTATCCCTAAGGGTGACCCAATTACTAGGGTGCAATGTCAACCACCAAGGTGAAACATGGAAAAGAGCATAATGTCCAAGCAAATCAAAATCAGTAATAGATGTAACAAACTCAAATGTCTCAAATATTGAAATGACACGCACCATAATACCTGACTTGTACCTCATGGAGAAAGACCCAATGTCTTTCGGAGGCTGGTTGATGTGGTGGATACCATGATGATCAACCTAGAGCTGTGGTGGTGAGGTGGATCTCCATCTGTGCAAGTGGACACTGTTGGTCAAGTTGTCTCTCGGTACCCCATGTCTGTAACCTGAGGGCCTCGAGACATCATCTCCTTAGTTATCCCACAAAATGGGGATAACATGGTTGATATTATCACTCCATTGTATCTAGAGAATTTTTTCTAGCTAGGAACACCTTTTGTTTCATGCAAATTGGCTTTTGTTTACGCAAATTATGGCCATTTCTCTCTCGTGATTCAACCAAGACGGTAAAAAATATTTATTATAAAGTTTTATTTAAATATTTTTCCCACTTTATTATTGGATTATTGATCATTCTTGAGTTTCTCCAATTCTAGTCTAAGTATGATCTTCATTCAACACTTTGGGAAAGCCTAACAAATAGAAAATATATCCAATGGTATGGGGTTTCCTTGTTGCCTTCTTTTGCTCACAAAATACTAAGACTACGTGGTTTATTTGAGATTTTCTATGGTGTTCTTAGTTCATATAATATTTTCATTGAATTTTGTGCATATTTGTTTGCCGTTCTCAATTTCCTTGGTCTTATTATTTGTGGTTGCTAATCACATATAGTGGAAGCCATAGTGAGTATTCCTTTTGTACATTGGATTTGTTGGATGCCTAGTGCTCACAACCTTGGCCATTGTTCCTTTTATTGTATGTGGGCCCTCTCCCTCTCTCTGTTAGTGTCAGAAGTCACCCCTGGATTGCTTGCAGGAGCAGAGCCCAACACCCATCAGTTTTTATGTCACGGTTTAATAAATGGGGTGATCAAATGGATAAAAGGCTCAAGATGATATAGCTTTAACTCAGGAAACTGGGCCTAGCATGTGGAAAACAAGGGAGGTCTTGATCCAACTTCCGTCAGTAAATGGATTAAAGGGTGGTATATGGAAGACTTGAGAGAAGGGCGAGCAAGACTGCCTCGAGCAACAGGCCTTCGGAAGCTTGAGGATGAAAAACTCAGAAACCAAAATCCTCTTGGTCCAGAGCTTCAAGAAGCTGAGGGGTGACCTGACTGAATCCTTCAATTCCAAGTCGTTCAACGATAAGAAAGTCACAAGAATTGGTTAGAAACAAGGTAACTGTTACATTGATCCAACCTACATCATCCTATAACAGCTACAACTCGACTGGATCCTCCAATTCCGAGCTGTTCTAACACGGTAAACAAAGAGGTGGGAAGAGGCTGACATCCATAAAGTAAGAAATCTCAAATGCCATATACATAAACCAAAGCGACCAGCGCTTCATCAAAACTTTACAATCGGGAGCCTTGCTCAACCATCGATAGATTGCAAAATACAACAACTGAGTCTATATACTCAGGAAAATTCACCTAACGGAGGCATGTTCAGCCATCAAAGGCGTGGTGTCCCTTCAGCCGAAATCGGACGGATAATCCCTGTCAGGCATCACCTTAACTGCGCATGGCTCCTGCAAGGGGAGTAGCTGAGCCATTAAGTGTCGAGCTAGCGTGTGCAGACTTCCTCCGGCTAGTTGAGAACTTGGCATGGATTCTCTGGAAAAATGGGTACACAGGACCCTCTCAAGCAGACCGCTCGCCAGGCCCTCCATACTTTGCACTTAATGACTGAGGAGAGGTTTCAACTACCCCTCCTTGCCTTCATTTACTCCGAGCGAGAAACAGTATTGAGATTGGATCCGATGGCGCCTGGAGATCGCGATGATCCCCTCTGTAACTGAACTCAACACCTTTGGCCTTCTTTACACAACTCCTTTATTTCCCCAAGTGACCACGGGCTGTGACCACGTGCTTATTCCCAAGACACTTTTGGCATTCGCGAATGGGAAGGAGCCAATCCCTGCTTTTGAAATCGCGATGAGCGAAACGTCGAGACGGATTAATCTGGCACCAAGCGTCCCTCTCAGAACTGACGGTCCTGAACTCACTCGGTGATATTGTGGTCCCGAGTCATGGACGCTCCCGTCACCTCGCGCATCGGGAAAATGACAGAGCTACTCCTTGCGGTTTGGGGTCGTGATGGACGAAACATAGAGATGGCTCAATTGGCCGCCAGGTGTCCCCCTTGGATGGATGGCCGAGGGCACTTCTCGATATTGTGGGCCCGCCTTTGGGCACTTTCGGCGTTCGCGAATGGGAAGGAGCTAATTCCTGCTTTTGAAATCGCGATGAGCGAAACGTCGAGACGACTTAATCTGGCGCCATGCGTCCCTCTAGATCTGACGACTCTGAACTCTCCCGACGATGTCATGGGCTCGGGCCCTAGACACTCCCAGCACCTCGCGCATCGGGGATATGAAGGAGCTGCTCTTTGTGTGTCGGAGTCGCAATGAGCGAATAGGCGAGGATCCTAATCGCGCGCTAGGTGTCTCCTGTGGACAGACGGTCGAGATTGCCTCGTGATACTGCGAACCCATCATTAAAAGTTCTTTTCCTTTCACGATTCACGAGTTCGTGGGTCAAAGACCCTCGGCTCCCTTTTCTAATCTCCCGATCCCCGAGATGGCGATACGGGTCGGGCCCCTTTTCTGGTCAGCGCTCTCTGCATGTAAGCGCCGACTAGAGCCCAAGTACTAACGCCTCTCGCAACTCGCGGCTTCGCGAGCTGGAGTATCTAACTTTGGCATTCTCCCCTCACGAAGTTCCGAGACGCGATGGTCAACGAAGGTTGACCCCCTCTGGGCACTTTTCATAACTCGCAACCTCGCGCAACTAAAAGACATAGTCCGCCCTCCGAACTTACGAACCCCGAGTTCGAGAAATAACTACAGCGCTTATACTGATCGCGATTGGCGCACCTTGAAAACCTTTTTGCGCCATACTTAGCGCGACTCGATTAGCTGCAACAACCCATTAACTGCTACTCTGCTCTGCCGATGAATTCTTGCCGCAGAAGAATGAAGTGCCTGCTCGCTTGATTTTAAGTCAGAAAAGGACCTCTTCTGTGTGCTACGCTTGGGCACCTCTTGTGCAACCTACAGACCTGGATATCCCTATGCCGAAGGCAAGTAATGTTGTTAACACTCTCATTGTTTGAGAAATTTTGTGCCTTCTTCCATTGCTTTTGGTTGGAAAACTATTCATAGTTCTATTGTGGTCCATAAGTGGAAGAGACCCATGCAATATTTCTTTGGAGCTAATGGCCATTTTGGGTCCTCTGTCACATAACCCAATTCTTTTTCTTAAAAAAGGCTATTCCATTTCTGCGTGGGGCTTTCCATTCACCCACTTATTTTTGAAAAGCAGTTTTTTAATTTAAAATGTAACTTCACCTAAGATTTGTAATTGGCATGTATTTTGAGAGAGCCACTCCACTTGCATACAGACTTTGACAATGCCACCTTAGCAGCATGGAAATTGAGGCAATCACCTCATCTTGCATGTAAATCGGGGCAATCACCTCACCTTGCATAAAAATTGAAGTGCCACCTTAGTTGCCACATCATATTTCCAATTCAACATTATACCACATTAACAGTCTAGTCAACCGCCATGTGGCACTCTCATAGCCTACCACATGTCATCGGTGGAGGATCCCCATCTGTTGGCGATTTGTAAAGAACATGTGATTTTTGAATGAGCATAACTCTATCATATGGAGTTTATTTACAATATAATGTTTTTTTTATTTTAGCTATTTTTTCATGCTCTACACATTGGTGCATTAGTTATTGCAAATTTTACTATTTCTAGCTTGATGTAATGCATTTTTTTTTATAAAAATTGCTCTCTAATCCTCATTTCATGAACTTCGAAGTGGCATAACTTCTACATCTAGGCACCATTTTCTGTGTTGTTTTTTTAAGTGGTTATTTTATCAATCCCTTTCTATATAAGCAATCAATTTCTATTTTTAAAGTCATTTTACTTCCATATTGTAATATGGCTAGTCCAAGTGAGATCCTAGTTACTATCTCTAACTACTTATCTTGGAAATCCTATTGGAAAATGATCCGAAATGGATCTATAAAAGTGAATGGTTGTAAGAATCAATACCTGCAAGCCAATTCAACAATTAATGAAGGCTAGGTAAACTATTAAAAAAATGCAAATGTAAAAGTGGAATAAAACAAAATGAGAAGAAAACAATGAATTAACTAAAATGAAGAAAATGGATAGGAGAGGAGAATAGGCTGAGGAATGGGAAATGAAAGGGCATGCCCTTTGGCCTTCCCATTACCCCAACTCTACCTATTTGTTCCTATACTTTCACTCTCAAAGGCCTTTTTGTTGGCCAAGAGAGGAGAGGATGCATAGAGAGCAATGAGCTACATTGTAACCAAAGATCATCAAAATTAGAACTAAGCATACATTCGAAGCTAGTTTTCCTATTTGAGTTTCCAGGAAAAAAATTATGAGTTCACTGTGATTGATTACTATGTTTTTTGTTTGAGAATCTTTCGCATGTGTTTGATATACTACTCTTATTCATGTTAAATTGATGCTTGGTTATTTTATGGGTTTGAGAATTCAACCTCTACTATAGCTTTGTGGGTTTCCTTTATAGTTTCGTTCTCCATGTGCAAGTGAAGAACACTGACAACTAGAAGTTTTAGATTGCTCATCTAATTGGGTGATTGAGATTGAGGGTTGTAGTGAAAGAGCCATTGCAATAGTTTAGGGAGTTTCTAAATTGGTTTGTTTTGGTTGTTGGGTGAATTTTGTCTCTCCTACAGGTTGCAAATTTTCCCCATAGTCTGCAATTTCACCATTACTAGGTTGTACACACTCTTTCTAAGTTGATTCCATAATATTTGTGTCAATTTCATACTACTTGGTTGACTTCATACTTGTTGGGTTAATTTCACATTTACCTGGTGTCACATACCCACTACCTAAATCGAATTTTTCTGGTCTTTTGCCGAATCAGAACCCCTAAATATCCATGGAGGCCCAGCGTAAGCTGGCTCTTTCTATCTCTTTCCATTCCCAGATGATCGCGGATCACGATCACTGTTCAAATAAACACAGTACCTCTTTCATATTTTGCGCCTTGGCGCTGCAGTGATGTCAAGTCGTTTGACTTGGCAACCACCGAACCCTAACAGGGCTAGCGATCGGCCAATGGGAACAAATCCCAATAGGGCTAGAGAACAACCAATGAGAAATGGCCCCGTTGCGCGGTTAGGTGGAATACATGTGGCAGAGATGGATACGTGACACGGTAGTCGACATGACAGGAGGGGGGGCCCCACTTCACACGCCACACTATTCCGGACCCCCCCCCATTAAAAGCAGAATGACGAGGGGGCTCCGGAATGCATCCTCAGCCGTAGATTTGGGCAAGTGGACTCTGGCCATCCAGATCTGCTCGCTACTTACCCTAATGTGCATTCGCGCCCCAATGTAAAACTGACATCTCTTCTTCACATTGGATGGTCGTTACGGACCCTGAGATTCCCCGAAGGAATCTTGTCCGTTCATCGGGACTTAGCCACACGCTATCGTCTCGACATTATGGGTCGGGATTTGTCAAGGAAAGAGCCCGAGTTTTTCTCAACGGAACTCCCGAATCCCCGATCCCCGATTTCCCGAAACGGGTAATCTCTCAACACGTCACCTCCTTAAATCAGACGGTCCACAACTGCTCTGGGGTTTCCACCATGGAAAGTCTCGATCCCTTGTCACCAGGACTTCCGATCTTGCGATCCCCGATTTCTCGAAATGGGAGATCTCACGACGCGTGGCCTCCGTCAATCGAATGGATTAGATCTATCCTGGGGTTTCCACAATGGAAAGTCCCGACCCCTTGTCAACAGGAATCCCGATTCCACGATTTCTGATTTCCCGAAATGGGAGATCTTGCGACACGTGGCCTCCGTTAATTGGACGACTCAGATCTATCCTGGGGTTTCCGCAATGGAAAGTCCCGATCCCTTGTCAACAGGAATCCCGATTCCGCGATTCCCGATTTCCCGAAATGGGAGATCTCGCGACACGTGGCCTCCGTTAATCGGACGGCTCAAATCTATCCCGGGGTTTCCACAATGGAAAGTCCCAATCCACTGGGGTGTTAACCCTCGGGTATCTTCTGACAGATCCAACGACTGTCGGGTTTTTCATCCGAAATCTAACGGCTCAGACAGATTCCTATCTTGTGGGCTCTCCCACGACTTCCTAAATGTGGAAAGATCCACGGTCCAGATACTCTCATAAACCTTGGGGATCCATGGTCCTAAACTCTTCGCTACCCACGAAGACACAGGAAAACAAAGTGGTAGGGCATTTAACGCCCTACTTTCTCCTACTAATCTAACGGTCGTGTATGACCGCAGATTTCCTGACGGGATCTCGTCCATTGTTCACCATCTATCAAAGTTAAGGTCCTTAACTTTCTAGCTTCCTCTTACCGAATCTAATGGTCATGAGTGACCATAGATTTCCCGACGGGATCTCGTCCGTCGATTTGATATCTATCAGGGATTTCTTAGGGCCTTGCGCCCTCATGTCCTCCCTCCAGGTTCTTGATGGGATTTTCTAGGAGGGTATCTCTATGGGGAGATTCACTCAGGGTACTACCTGAGGTAGGTAAGGATGTCGTCCTCCCAAGAACCAGACGTGAAGTCTGAATTAGATCAGTACGCATGTAAATAATAATTCATGAGGACATAAGCCATACATAGTCCTTCCATACAAATATACAACTACTAGTACTCTCCTTCCTCTCTGCTATCACTCACTCCGCGTATTGCCAGAGTTCTCCCCTCACATCTGCCCCCAATCGCTTCTACCCCAAGCCTTTTCCTCTTGCGAGGTTGCGTGTGGCACGATTACCCTTGTGCCGATCAGGCCCGATGACTCTACGGATGGGCGGTTCACCTCCCATCCCTCATTAAACCATCTACCTACTAGCCTGTGAGACATTTAATTCAGGGCCAGCGAGCCACTTTTGGTTCTCTGGGACAATGGAGTCCAAATACGGTATTAATCCTCGGTGGAAGTTAACGCCACCTTTCTAGGTGCCTTCCACCGCCATCGTGGTCTCTTTTTCTGGACATCCCCTCTCAGCAGTCCTGCAATATAAATTCATATTGCTATTCACATTTATTGACCTTTTCCATAAGGTCCATTCACATCACATGTTCACATTTATGAGTTTGCCACAGTTCTTGGCTAGTCCAGTTAATTTTACAAACTGGGGGAAACAGGGTGTTACACCTGGTTGATTCCATGTTTACCTAGTTGGTTTCACATTTACCTAGTCGATTCCATATTTACCTAGTTGATTTCATACTCCCTTGTCAAATTCACACTTTTTGAGTTGATTTAACATTTACTTTGTCAATTCCATGTTTACTTGGTCAATTTCACATTTACCTAGTCGATTCCATATTTACCTAGTCGATTTCATATTATCTAGTTGATTTCATATTTCCCCTGGTTGATTTCTTACTTACCTAGATATTTGATACTATCCATAGGTTGTACAACCAATTATTTGCAGGGTGGATTCCATACATGGCCGTATGGGCCGCACGCATCTTTCCCAACTATTTATACATTGTATATTGGTTGTTTACAGGATTCAAGAAGGATTTTGGTTTGCAAGCAAGATTTCTTGTGCTTGTGAGAAGGGCGTATGGCCCCAAAGACTAACATATAGTGCTCGTTAGTTAGGGAATCAATAAGAGAGGTTATTTCAGTGTTTTGGTTCTCCATCGATGCATGCATAATCTTATGATATTTCCATATCGAGAGCAACAATATACAAGCTTCTCTCACCTTTTGATAATGCATTCAACCTCTTTGAGGCAATGTGTTGAGGCTCTAAGTCACCAGAGCTTCACGCATATTATTTTGTTATTGGTTTTCAACTTGGCAATCAATAGTTTGTTGGTTGAATTCTCATTCCTCTTCATTGCTCATAATCTCTTTGCTTATAGGGGTACAAATCTATGGCTAGCAAGTTTCCTTTGGCATTTATTATATTTATAGTTTCCATTAAGTGTCTTGGTGAAATTTTCATTTTTAGAAGGCCATGAAAGCCAATAAATCAAGATTTACAGGCTTCAGTGCTTGGTTGTCTCGTTATGCTTCTAGCCTTCATTTCTAGCTTGTAGAGAGGATAAATTATTCATGTTAATGTTAAATTTGAAGAAGAATAAGCTCATAATTGGGAATGCAAAAAATATATAGCTTGTGGGGGTTCTAAAGATTTGAAGCAATTTGGACCGTGTCCTTTCATAATAGTCAAACTAGTGAAGTCTTGAAACTAGACTTGGAGATAGAGTAGACTTGTTGGCCACTATAGTCAAGTAACCAACAAGGTAACCACTCACATAAATAGAGCACTTGACATCATACAAATTTCGAGACCTAATTGTCATTGCATTTCCGGATAGTTGTTGTGTGTAGGTTACACAAGACAATAGTGGGACGTTGGTTGGCATATTATAGGCCTTGCAACCATCAAAAGAACATAGATATGTGTGCAAGCTAGAGAGATAAATACCAATATTGTAACTCCTCGAAGGACCTTTGTTGGTGAAGCAAGTGGACTATAAGTCCCTCGATTACATATCATATTGGTATAAGAGTAGTTGAATCCTTGACCATGACAAAACTGTCGAAACTTTGAGGAGAGCACAAAATCAACATGGGTAAAGCAAACAGAGAAAGGTTGAAAGACATAAGGGCCATCAATTCTTAGCTTCAAGAAGACAACCAACACTTAACAAATAGGTCCAGAAGTTTAACCAAAGGATGAGAGAGATGGAAGAGAACCTTGAGAGTTCAAAAACACTACTACCATTACTAAAGAAGCAATTTGTTGAATGCTAAGAGTCCCTCACTATGATTATGGAAGATTGGGACAAGATCAGAGTGTAGCTTGTACACTTGGGAGAGAAGGTCATCCAAATGGATAGCTTGTAGGAGGATATGCTCACTTGGATGACAACTTAGTTACAACAAGAGTTGGTAGAGAAGGAGGATTCCCTGGCAAAGCTCCAAGAAACTATCCAAGAGCACCAAAAATTAAGGCCACCTTCCATTTCCATTGTGGAAGCTAGCACCATGTCTGAGACAAATCTGGTAAGCTCACCTTCCTTAAAATTTTCACAACAACATTTTGGTGAATTTGAAAAGCATACTAGGGGCATTGGTTCGAAACTGTTAAGGTAGATGGGCTAAAATAGACAAGGGTTAGGCAAGAGAATACAAGGCATACTAAGCTCCATTGTAGTTTCACTGAGAGTCGAGGATTAAGGCATAGGTTTTGATGGTAAAGGGGAAAATCCCAGGACCATTAAGACCAATTTTGTGAAGGAAAAAGACATGATAAAGTTGGCCCACTCATTAGAAGAAAGAGCAAGAGTACATTGAGGTGGCATGCAAATACCACCTCAACCTTCTTTTGAGGGGTCATAAATCATTTAACTCAACAGTAGGAACCAAACCCGCTTAAGAGGCCCAATTAGACTCGTAAGTGTTTGATAAGTGGAATGGTTCTCCAGATCTTTGATCCAACTAATTTATTGATGGGATTTATAGGTAACTGACAAGTGTATCTTTCTATGAAAAGCTCCTCCTTCATGTTAACTGATTCTCTTTTTGTATTTTTTGTATTCTTGAATAATCTAGGTACAATAAAGATGATGGCATAAGCCAACTAATGAAGGGAAAATACTAAAGAATAAAGAATGTTGAGCTTAGGATAACCCTTATACCTCAGTGTGTAGACAACGATAATCATAACTATTTCAAGCTTAGCAATAATACTTTTTTAATCGTGAACATACATCAATGATTGAGATAACAATTGTAGAAAGGAAAACAAGTATGTAACAAAGATGAGTGTAAGAAAATTAGTTCTCTTAGCTATACTATCAATCACATATCAACACATCGATTTCTTTTCATCATCTAGAACAAAAGAACTGTTATAATATTGAAAGATAACTTAACAATAGATACAAAAACTCTTACTCAATACACCAGCATAATCAAACTTGAAGACAGAAACAATCCCTCCTCGATCCAATCAAGTTGACGCTTCAGATGAAAAAATTGACTTTGGTTCTTAACAAAACTTCTTAATTAAAGTTGCACATAAATAATTCTTTTACAATTCTCAAAAAAGAGGGTCTTTCCCAAAACCATCGACCCTTTGCACAAGGTCAATCTCCCTATTTATAAAGGATCACTAAGCTAAAAATAACCGCTAAAAGTTGTGTTAAGTAAAACAAAATTGACACATGGCAGACTTTATCTCCTCATTCTCTTGAGATCATCCGATTTTTTACTGAAGTAGATGATTTCTCTCATACTCCGCCCATTTGAAGAAAAGGTCCTCACATGTGTTTACATATGGAAGCCTATGTTGATCCATCGGTGTGGAGAATACTTCCTTTATCTCCACTTCTCATTCTCTATGCCTGATGAACTTGATACTTAAGTGTTGGAGAACTGTGAGGGCTTTGATTAGGTGCTCCACGAATTTCTTTACTTGACATGGAGTCATACTTGAAATCTGTGAGATCTCTTACTTCCATGTCGAGTCTTTCTCTGCATGCCGTTTGACTATGTCATGCAAATCAGTGAAATTTTTTGGTGGGCTGAATTCTGGTAGACCAATGTTTTCCATCTCCCGATTGATCTTCTCCCAGCTTTTCTCACATTCTCTCCACCTTTCCTGTATCTGCTGCTGAGGTTCCTGGAACATGCTCACCCAGTATTCAACTGCCTTTCTGATTCGGGGGATGCTGTTATCCATTAGTACTCGGATGTCGTACTCTTCCTAGTCTCTACTTTTCTGTACTGCGCCGATATAGTCAATCCGCTCTAAGGCCTGATGTGCCTTTTCATACCATCTCTGCACATCCTTACAAGTTGTCAGCCCCATCAAAGTATCCTCTTGAAAAAATTTCTATGCATGGGGTGAAGAGATTTCGTTCACTTGTTCACTGTGCATATGTGTCTCTGAACTCACTCCTAAGGAATATTACTACATACATCAAATCCTGATAATACTTTGCTAGATGGCGCAGATGATCTAACTCCTTCTTTACAGCTGCCAATTCCTTTTCATCCCTTTTCGCTCCGTCCAACGTTGCATCAGTTATAGCCATCCCCACCCTGATCAAGTCAGTTGTCTTAGCATTTTCTGTGTTGAGAAGTGTTTCTTCTGTGGTAATAAGAAGTGTGTTATCAAGCGTGAGCCTCCTTTTTTGGGTTGTCCTTCTCATCACAAATTTCCTCTTTCTATCATAAGTGATCGCTTGTATGTTGGCGACCTCGTCCACTGGCTCAAGAATCTGTTGGTCTCCCCAAGTCAAAGTGTTGCCTAGGCTTCCTGTTGTATATATGTGTTCTATGATTGGCTCTTGTAGTTCTTTAGCAGGAGGAACTTTTGTATCTCCTGGTGACTCGACCTTCTGCTGATGTTTGTCGACTGGTGGAGTTTCAACTTTAGATGGGGAGAGGGGAAAAGGATCAACATTTACTAGAGGATAGGCTATTGAGGTGTCGATTTCCGATTGTTGCATTTCTTCTTCCTGTTCACAAGAGCCCAACTTCTTCTTGAAGCTATCCATCTTAGGATGAATTCCCGATTGGTCGAGAAATTTAGTGTCCAACATGCTTCCGACCTTGTGGTACCCTTCTTGGGGAATTGAGGTCAAATCTTTGAGAGTTAGAGTAGATGTTTCCCCTGGTTCTCCCTCCTCTATGATTGGTACTGGGGTTATGAGCGAAACCCCTTAGCTTTCCTCATCGTCGTATATGGTAATTAGGTCTATGAGGACATTGGTCACATCTGTCCCACTTGATGTTCTTGTTTCCCCCAACTGCGTTGTAGCATCGACCGACGACCTTGCTTGTTGCGACATAATGCCTAGGTTTTCTGGATGAGCAGTCTCCTCCAGTGGGGTTGATTGTGAGCCATCTAGCTCTTCTCTGAGATTGATTGTCTTGGTCGGGGTGACCCTTATGGGTTCTAACAGTTGGGGATCATTTTCCAACCTTTGGACGAGTCTTTGGGCTTCTTCTAGCAACAACATCCCTCTCCTCTATGCCTATGTGGCTTCTATTGCTTTATTCTCTTCCCTAAACTTGAGGGCTTCTTGAGCTCTCTATTCTATCATTTCAAACTGCTCATCCATTGTCATGGCTTTAAATCTTGTCATATTGGGGTTATATTTTCTCTGGAGCACCTCCTCCTAGTCGTGGGCACCTTCTATAATTATTTCATCTTCAAAATTATCATGGGCATATAACCAGCAGGAAGATACCTGTGACGCATGATGGGGTATTGGGCCCTTTAGATCATGTTTGTGAAATCAGCCTTTGGGAAATCTATACTCCAACTGGATCAAGCCCTCTTGTTTTGCTTGTGCAACATCTTTCACCATGTAAAACCCTACATGAAAGCCATAGGGTATGAATGCTCTCTTTTTGTCTTTTACCAAAGTGGCATTATAGCCTTGCAAAATGGTTTGATAACAAATTTCTCCCACAACGAGTCGGTCCGGGACATGAGTGGGGAGTAAATGTGGAGCGCCAATGGCCCCAAACACTTTGATGTAGGTGGTAGTTTCTTCCAAGTACCAATGGCCTACTTTGGAAATCATCTTCTTGGTTGTTTCCGTAAGCCTTGGGAATTCTTTCTTAAAAAGAATAAAATAAACTCGATCTATAAATTCATAAAAAATAAGAGCGTAAGATCTCTTGTACCTGTTCTCCCATAGAATGTTGAAATAGACATACGTCCAGTAAGTATGATTCCATATGGAAAGCTGGTGTTTCTCCATCCTTTGGCATCCGGGCTTGCAGTATGTTTGTGCTCAATTGTTTTTAAATAGTTGCTCCCTAGTTGAAGCTACTACCAGAGATTGCCACAGTGTATGCCAGGGGCATCCAAGCTTACAAAAACTTGGTGCAATCCCTCTCCCCATATAATTTGTATATTAGAGCCATCAAATAAATATTGGCTCTCTAAGATTGGTCATATCGTACTAGCCATTGCTCCTGTTCGTAAAACTCTTATCCCCTTTCCACCATGAGGCCATCAACCTACTGGTGTCATGTAACTCATAGAATTTTACCACAAACTTGGTATTTAACCTTTCCTC
>JZKD02S1729137.1:21429-37443 GCA_000966675.3 Picea glauca
CATTTGATTACAAATAAAATCACACTCTCTCACACACATATAATATATCTAACATACATAAACAAAATTTAAACACACCACACATACATATATAAGTAGAAAAGCATGGCAATGATTGTTTATGGTGGTTCTTCCTTCATATCTATCCACACCGAGATACCAAACGCTGAAATATTTTCGATGACCATTTGCTCTGAATGTGGCAGCTCCTTAGTGAGGTAATCGTACTTCATGGAGAGATCTATTGCACGCTTGATGCATTGTCCTTTGGAGTATAGTGTAACTTCAGAATGTGAACTAACTTCCACTTCACCTTCCTTCATCCTTAAATCTCTTACCCACTTTAATAAAAGGATTTATAACTTCACTTGTACACATGCATTTACTTTATCCACATGCATTCACTTTAATATTCAAAATATCCCCCTTTTTTATTTAAAAAAAACTTTATACCTCACTCTCAAACAATCCAACGCATGCAAACCTTATTCAATGCTCCACATATGCATGCATGCAAATCTTGAATGACTCATAAAACTCACGCTTCCTCTTTCAACGCTCCAACATAAAACAAAACTTATGTTTTACATGCACCAAATCACTCCATAAAAAAAAACTTACGATTTGTACCATATCACTCCATAAGAAAACTTACTATTTGCACCACGCACCAACTCTGAACTAAATTCATGCATTAACTCATGCAAATCTCACGAGTCCACACAATAGCACCAGATCTCCCTCACTCGCACATGGCCTGCAATGGCCCTCCACCCGTTCTCACGGCCTGCTCATCAACATAAAGAACCCATGCGTTTTCTTCAACTCGCGATTTAGAAAACAGCTCACGATTTGCACTTCAGCATTCATGCATATGCTAGAAGCGAGCAACAGTCTCTTCAGCAGATCACGCAAGAATAGGGACGCTCCACACAAAACTCAACAGTTGGGTCCTCTTCAAAACGATCCCGCAGACCACAGACCACAGAGATCCGCCTCTTTCCTTCTCGCTCTGATACCAAATTAAGATTGGAAGAATTAAGTTCACATAACACAAAACAGTTTTCATTACTTAACAAACAAATGGAGGTTACATATATAGCATGTAGATCACTGACTCAAGTGGATCTGATTAGCTAAAAATAGTAAACCTAGAAACTCACAGTTACAGCAGTCATGGTTGAAACTCACAGTTACAACAGTCATAGTTATCTCTTACTAAAGTAAGCTTTATTCTAACATCTTCTCATTCGAATTTCGTTTGATTTGAGATCTGAGCCGCGGAATTGTGCATTCTGTTTAATTTCTTTGGAGTGTTGATCGAACGATCGCTATTCTGGTGTTGCATGGCTTGTTTTGTCTGAAAATACGGCCTGCGAGGATTTTGAGTCTGAGTGGGGTCTACGTAGAAAGTGTTACCAGAAACTTTTCGGCGTTCACCAGTCTCCCTGATTAATTATTAATCTTTGTCCTAAATCTACCAGTCTCCATGATTAATTATTAATCTTTCTCCTGAATTTACCAGTGTCCCTGATTAATTATTAATCTTTCTCCTAAATCTACCAATCTCCCTGATTAATTATTAATTCAAGGTAGAATGGTAGCTTTAGGAGAGAATAGTAGAGTCAAGGTAGAATGGTAGATCTGGGAGAGAATGGTAGAGTCTTGAGGTTGTTTTTATGTTATTTTTAACTTACAATATAATATTGTATAAAAATAGCGTGTATATTTTTTTTTAAACTTTATTTTTATTTATGATCTTTAAAAGTCCTTTGCACTGATCTCTGGAGAAAATAGAGCTCGCCATACTGACATCGTATTTATATAACTAATATGCCAAAATTTATCAAATAAGCATTTCATGTAGAGCCTACGGAATCACAGTAAACAAAACAATATTTATTATTTATAAGTACGAGCTCGTTGAAGTTGGTTTTGTTGCTACAGAGTGTAGAGTTTTTTTTAAAGGAAAAGTCTGTAATTTTAGATGTAGGGAGTAAATTTTATTTCGAAGAAAAAGGTTTAAAAATAAAATTAGAATATAGCTGATGTTCAAAAGATCATTTTCATCTTTAGGTGTAGCTTTATTTTATTTATAAGTTATTTCATCTTACTCTTAAAAAAATATATATATATAAAAAGAATGCTATTATCTTCTCAAAAAAATGCCAAAAACATTCAATTTCATAGATCATTTTCATCTTTAGGTGTAGCTTTATTTATAAGTCATTTCATCTTACTCTATAAAAAAAAAAAATTATAAAAAGAATGCTATTACCTTCTTTAAAAAATACCAAAAATATTCAATTTCATAGATCATTTTCATCTTTAGGTGTAGCTTTATTTATAAGTTATTTCATCTTACTCTATAAAAAGAAAAATAAATTTTATAAAAAGAATTTTATTATCTTCTCAAAAAAAATACCAAAAATATTCAATCTCATAGTTTTATCATTCATATTTCATAGTGTTTTTTTATGTTGAATAATTATTATCCAAATTTTTTAGTTCATACCAACATTCACAAAAACAATATTTGTGAGAATGTTGGTAACATTGTTGGTCAAGTTTCTTAATGTTATTCTTTGTGCATCCATTGTGTAATAAGTAGTGAATCACCATATATATGAAGATGAGAAACTTTTGATTCTTTAATAAGTTGTAAAGCAAGTTTGAGGGCTATCAACTCACAAATATTATTTTCTTCTAGCTTAATTCCATCTTTGAATTTTAAACTATGATTTTGTGATAAAAATAATATTCCTCCTACTCCACCCCTATGTGAGGTCCTTGAAAGGAACCATCGAAGTATGTCATGGAATGTTCATATTTATTATCTCTTTTGGATGACCAAGCAATGATTGCTTTTCCTAAGAGGGAATACATTCAATATGTTTAAAGCTTGTACAACACATTTTAATAGAACAATATCTTTGTCTTCAAAGAGTTTTAGGTTCCCAGACAACCAAACTCCCTACAAAATGTTTAAGGGAAGATCTCCAATCTCTTTTTTTTATAACTCAATGCCACTTCTATGCATCTTGAATGTTGGCCTACTCATTCATACATCTGCGAACCCTTTTTTGATGGAGTTCTTTTCAATAAACAACATTTTGTATGGTATACACGCCCTGTTGTATAGGCAGAACGTGTACATATGTTAGTTGCATACCTAAAATCTCGTGTACATACACTTGTTGCACTACTAAAAGCACATTTGTACTCTAAAACGTGACAAAAAAATATAAAATCCGTACTTTCCGACGAAGTTTACAGGCTATCTTAGGTTTTGCAACCATCTTACCTTTTGTAGTCCTTTTGGCAACAAATTACTCATCATTTGAAAATATAAAAAGATCCTTAGGGGGGTCATTTGGATATATCAAACAAGAGGCAAGAGAACGCTACCAAATTTCCTCCCTTGTTCCCCAAGCCTTTTGCATTTTTCTCTGAGTTTCATCCTCTGTATTCCCTTCCATCCATCTTTCTTATACCATCCATCATTTTCCCCTTATATTGGCATGTTGGCGGTGAAGATAGTATTGGGAATAGTGCACTTGGAGACAAAGTAGAGGAACCCAAGCGAGGTTCATGGAGCGGAGCCAACAAAATTCAATTTGTAACCTCCAATTTTGTTATTAATAAAAGAGAAAAGTTCTTTTCCCGGATCTGTATGTCTATGTGCATGTTCTTATGAATGTTTTCATGAATAACTAACTCTTTAGATAATCGTGATAATTAAGCATATGTTGTCCTAGTTTGTTCTATAGCATTGTTTCATGCCATCTTTGGGAGGAGGCATGCAGTCTTAGGACGGACAACAAAAGGAAGGGATCGACATCAGTTGTAAGGACTTAAGGTACACATTTTATATCTTACTTCTCTTCCCTTAATTATCATAAGGTCATGTTTGGTTTGGAGTAGAATAAAAGTTGTTATGTCTTTTAGGGGTGTTAAGGCTCTACCTAGTCGCTACACCCATATTAGGGGAATTTTCCCCATAACAAAATTGACGACTCCACTAGGGAGTCTCTCTAGGGTCTTTTTAGGAGATATTTGTTTGGCTTGAATTCCTTTTTGTTGAAGTATTCTGAGTTTTTTTGGGTCTTTGGTCACCTTATAGGTGCTTACCAGATTTCCTGAGTAGAGTGTTGCAACATCTCCAACCACCAACAATGTCGGGCAATGACACTAATCAGCTCTGACTTAGCTGCGATACCAAACTGTAATGTCCCCGACCATTCAACATGTCGAGTAACACTACCATGCAGAACATTCACATATAAATATATAACATGCATTTTAATCGAAATAAAACACATAACACATAGTAACTGGATCGATTTCTTTAATCGAAATAAAGAATCGATCCAGCTCAAGATTAATCCACTTATGCATGGGATGACGATTTCTGGGAACATAATAATGCCACCCATACTTGAATATCGATAGTTATCAAGTTTCAATCATTAATCACTGACAAGATTATTTGCAGACGTTGATTTACCATGCTCGACCAATCCATTTCAAATGATTAGCCTTTGAGTTCGTTATCTGGTGGCGTTCTCCTGACACTGCATGGTCGTGAAGTACTCGAGCGAGTGGTGTGCGGCGATTTGACCAACGGTCGCTTTCTCCTACACAAATCGTTGATTTGACGTATTATAACATGTGACATCGGGGATTTTGCAAAAATGGTTTTAGGCAGATCGCCTTTCGTCCCAATGTATCTCTAAGGGTGCCACACGTCTACGACTAACACCATGGTGGTTTTTCCCGGGCCGCCCTCGATCAGTTAAGTCTCACGCTGCTTCGTCGCCCGATATGGGTCTCAACCGTTGATCTGGGCTGCCTCAAGATCAACGGTCCGTAGGAATCCCTCCTTCGCTCTCCCGCTATATTTGTCCATATCATCGCCATATATGACCTGAGCCTCCGAACAACACCATGTATCTACATTGATTTAGTCACCTACTAAATTTAAACTCATATTTGAAGCATGATCATCATGGTGATAACACCTTCCATGAACCACCCAGCCTTAGACCACGCTGCTCATCACGCTCAGCAGTGGGTCACCCCTGAGCTGGGACTAAGCTCCACCCAGGGAAAGGGAATCCTAGACTAGGCTGAGGTTATAGGAAAACTGCACAGTGCAACCTGAAGTATTTTGTCCAAGAGCCTTCTTATGCCCACTACTCACGGACTCTCATTCCCCACATTCCACCCGGGAGTATACACCTTCACTATCAAATAGTCCATCGGTTGATTCACCTCCCTCTCAGGGTCTCGGCATAGGCCGGATCAGGAATTCTCAGAGCTCTGTAGCTGGTGCTGGACTCTCTCTGGGAGAAAACCAATTCCCATCAAACTCTCTGTCCTGGAGAGAGCTGCTCACAGGCCTGACAACCTGCCTCTTCAACCACGGGCCTGAAAATCGGCTTCTTCAACCAGTTTCAACTCAATTCCCGCAAGGTGAGGATAACAACAACAACAGTAGCAATTCGGTTAACTCACGGTGACAACAGCAATAGCAATTTGGGTATGGACATCCAAAAACGAAAACAATCCACACTAAGACACAACACATTTCAGACATTTATAGGGTGCTCGGACTTCACATGAGACACATCTCAGTCCACGATTTTTCCACTGGTTTTAGGGTGCGTGACAAAGAATCAACGCAGAGGTTGATCGCAAAGCTAAACAAAATTCATGAAGGATGGGGAATGGCAAAGAAACTCAGGTGGAGGATGGAAGAATGACCGAACGAAGAACCTTCCCGTGAGGGTTTCCTTCCCTGTGTGTGGGTAATAAAATGAAGACGTAGAGTCAAAACGAGTTCATATGGGCATCCCAGTGAACTCAGGCGGAGGATGACATAATGATAGAATGAACCCCAACACGGTTGACTCATCATTTTTAACTGCATGCGCCCAGGTCGACACTTGTCTTCCTGGAGCTGCATGCGTTCCCTTTTTGCACACGTTTCTTTTCAAAGAACTTAGGACAACACTTGGTCAATTGTCCACCTTAGCCTTTAGGAAATAATAATAAATTATTATCCCCTTTAGAGGTAAGCCCCCTAGCTTAGCTCCTAGGCCCACACACTTAGCCTCCTCCCTTATCCAACCATGTGGAAGCTTAGTCCCCCGTCACTCTTTCTTCTTGGTCAGTCTACACGCAGCGATGTTTATATTTTATTAATGATCTGCATAGTTACATATACAAAATCAGGCTCTTGGCCTTTAACACTTAGCCTCTCCGGCCTAATAAACACAGAAGCCCACCAGATTATCAACACTTGGCTCACCATCCTACAAAACATGTTTACAATTTATAAATACAACTAGGGCTCATCCTTGGGGACATTACAATCCCCTCCCCTTATTTTTGCATTGTCCTCAGTGCAACTCTTTACACAACATCAACAAGATTTCCAAAGTCTTCAAAAATATGTGGGTATTCTGCCCGTATAGCTATTGGGTATGTGTTATATTCTTTGCATGTGTGTGTGTGGGCGCGTCAAATTCGACAACTGCGTCTGACGATCCCTCTAGTAGTGCTCTGTGTGTTGTGTGCGTCGAGCACTTTCCTAGGGGGGTCCTAGGGTGGGGCATGTATTCCCCCCCTGGTTACGCACAATGTTCGGCACCGGGCATTAGCTCAAGGCCGACAGGGTTCGGGACAACACCCCGAATTTTTTTTTTGGCGGTTTTTGCTATTTTTAGCGGTTTTATAAATTAATCCCGGATTAAGGGATTAGGGTTTTGGTATCTACGGAATACCTAAAAACATTGCATATTGTATGGTTAATGGTGAAATTTGATATAATGAATATAAGAAAGGTTTTCCCGGTTGAGGGTTTTCGGTATAAAATCTCTATGTATGAGCCATTGATTAAATTATGTTTTGTTTAAGAATCTATATGCATTGATTTATTTCACAGGTTTAAAACTTACAATAGCATCCTCATGCTCCCATGTCATGCCCTCAGGACCGTACCAGTTCCACTGGACCTTTACAAGCCCTATGGATCGATTCTGGAGCTTCTTTCTTTTTCGATCCAATATGCACACCGGATGCACTTGCAAGATGCCTTCTTGCTCCACCTGAATCACATTCCAATCGATTACATGATTAGCATCAGGTATATATTTCTTAAGCACTGAAACATGAAACACATTATGTACAGTCATGGATGCAGGTAATGCAAGCATATATGCAATGTATATATATGTATATACAGGCAATTCTAATAACATTATAACATGTGTACAAGATACACAATATACAATAAATAAAGAATTGGACTTATATTTTGATTGAGGAGACCTTTCACATCAATATGGTCTAGACTAAGGTACCAAACCTCAACATCACTCCAACCAATGGTCTCTACTTCCCCACATGCTTGTCCCACCCTAGGAGGGTACACCTTCGCTGTCACACTGTCCATCGGCTGCTACATCTCCCTTTCCTTGGGATTCAGAAACAGGTCGGCTCAGAACGTCTCAGAGCATCATGGCTCCCGGAGTTCCAACTTCCCTCAAAGGTCTCCAGTCATCATCTTCCCTGAGCTACTCTTTGTAGTCAAAATTCTAACTTTAATCAACATCATCTCATCTGCATCACCCACATGCAGTTATCATGAGAAAACATAAAAGAATTCATTTTAGGAACTCCAACTAGTTTAGAAGGGAATTCAACTTTTTCCCCAAAACATGAAATTCTATTTCATAATTCATCTTGGTTGTTGCCATATTATGAATGCAACCTTCCTTGTGGTTTTCCACAAGCACCAAACTACATACCATTTTCCTACAAGGCTTCATCTTGCATACTGCCAACAACTATCAGTATTTCCTATACATCATAATTCAATTGCAATATGTACAAAATCTTATGCAGTGATCTTAGAATTTTCTACACCTGGCAATTCAGTCACAATTACCCAACAATTTAATAAACTAGAACGACTCGTCATTCTATGCATATGCATGTTCACAGTAATATCTGTCAGTTCATTACTTCTTTTTTTGAACAAGAAAAAATTTTGTAGTCAATGCTCATGTGACTACTTGACTTGCAACTTTCTTGTTGCAATGTCTAACACCACCCTGAAATGTCCTCAACTTCATAAGTTAACAACATTTCATTTGTTAGTAACAATTATTTCCATGCAATAATATATATGCATGTACTTACAAAACTCATTCAGCCATTGCATTTAGTATACAATTCTGTCACTTATTATGCATGAGTGCAATTCTCAGTGCATACTTATTAAGAACACCTTGCATTGAATTACATAATGCTCTTTATCTCAGTCATGTATCTCACCATCCATGAGTTGGAATTCTGGTCAATGTGTTGACACATTCTCCACACACTTCCTATTGTCTTCCCAATTAATTAGATGCCTTTCTTTTCGACCCGAACACTACACCAAGAATATAATTTTGTGGTGTTAATTAGTGTTAGGAAAAAGGTTGTAGTCCAAGTTTTATTTAAAAGTAGGAATCTTTTAGTAGTTGTGTGGCTCATAACCTTTCCATATATGTACCTTGTCATATCCAACGAGATCTTGGTCTCATACATGACTAGCTTACTGACATTCATTCCTATAACTAGTTCTTATCTCTAATTCTTTGTTTATTACCCCATAACCAAATTAACATGACATTCTACTATGTCAGTGTGTGCATTCTAAAGATAAAAAGTTGTGAATTAATACAGGCCTTCAGCCTTTACCACATCCAGTGTTATGCATTCAATAATATAATCGTGTGATTTGTAAAATAACTCTAGCTGAGGAAATTCTTACCTAAATTTCCTTTCAACAATTATGAAAAAAGAGTAATAAAAACTCATACCGGCATGATTGCCATTAATAAATTTTATACTACCTGAATGTATGATGGCAGTAGAATCTTTCATGCTTCTTTTATCAAACTTATAACCAGCACTTCATCTCTCTGTTGCTTCCCTCCTTATGCAACAACATCATCAATAACACTTGCAACATGAAATAATTCTTTCCTTTGGCTGACCCAACAAGCCATAACATACTTGTTGCCACAGAAATTGCAACAACTTCTTTCCCATGTGCAAATTTTCCTTGTTGAACCCAGAAGTCTTCAATTCTTCCCAGATTCCTGAATCTTCTTGTGCTCTCATTTTGATCACTGTGCATGACTATTTCTTCCCTAAGCCCTTTGGATGCAGTGCCCCTATCTCAGCGGGGTCTGTTGACCTCCCAATCAAAGGATATTTCAATCTTTTGAGTTGAATTGACTCTTCGGGCCTTTGCTAGACCCCTATTAATATTACACAGGTCTCCTTTCCTTCTATGTGCAGGTCCTGATAGACTTGCAGGTTATTCCTACGTGTTTCCAAAACTCCAAGTTTCAGGCGTTGGCCTCTTTTTCATTAGTCATTTCCTTCATAAGACCCTGGGCTATGACCTCAAGGAAAACTGTGAGTGCAGGCGTGGGAAAGAGTGGTTTTAGGCCAACCTTCTTTTCTCCCTGCAATTCACCTCCATCTGCCACGCATCACTTTGTTAAAACCATGGTATAAATTGCGTCCCGCTCTCAGATTTTTAACATCTGAGCATGTTCTGGCCCTGCAATCCAACTCGCTCATCGATATCCAATTCCTTGGCGATGATCCGCAATCAACGACTACTATCTATCTCCCCTTTTCTACCTTCTTTCCTCCTTCCACATGCGATCCCAGATCTACACGATCTGTCGACATGTAGCTTCCTTCCAAATCAACGGCTATAATTGATTACGACTCTCTGGCCCTCGGGAGTTTCAACTCTCAACTATCTTCTTTTCCTCGTATGACAATCTTCCGGAGTGGAAGATCTAATGATACATGTTCTCAACAATCAGACGGTTATCATGAACATTGGCTCTCATGCCTTTGGGATTTCTCACGTCTCCACACACACAAATCTCCAGAGTGAATTTCCCTGGAGTGACAGATCTTCTACCATGCGTCCTCTCCAAATCCATAGCCCTGATTCTCTTCATAACTTCGGTGCTTTCCGAACAAGACCATATCAAGGGTCCTTCAACCTCCTTCTCGATCAATGATCGATATCTCGTTCGAGACTTCGGCACTTTCATCCTCTTCTTTCCTCTGGAGTGCTCTGTACCCGGAGTTCCAGGTCTGGCTCCATGCCTCCACTTTCATATCAACGACCAAGATTTACTTCGGTTGTTTCTCCTCCTCCTTTCCCACAAACTTTCAAAGTTGTGGATATTACACCACCTTTCCTCCTTGACGATGAAGGGTCCCAAATCACTTCTATACTTCAGGACTTTGACAACTCCACTTATCCTGCGCACACAAGGGTTAAGTCTCGTGCACTTACCTCCAGATCCAACATTTGTTGGTCCTTCACGCTCAAACCTAATGGATGGGATCCGTTCCTCTCCTCTATGCTTCCTTTGTTATACTGGATGTTGAACTAGTGGTCCAGGCTCCTCCCCACAACCAATCAAATGGTTGTTGTAACTCCTCCTCCTAGGATTTTGAAATCTTCCACCTTGGAATATTTTGTCAGTGTTCAAAGGCTTCGGCCTTTGACCTTTCTCTTGCGAGTCTACCTCCTCGATCTCGTCTTCTCTCTTGTAAGTGTTATCTCTTCTGAGCTTTAGGACTTAGAATGAGTCTGTATCCCATGCACTCCTTGCTTTATCTCTTCTTATCTTTTCGATTTATTCAGTCTCCTAAGGGTCTTGGCCCTTCTGTTTCGTTTCAAAGGAAAACTCCGTGCCCTTCTAGAAAACTTTTTCTCAAAGCACACCTTGTTGAGCGTTTTCTACAGAGTGTTCAACAGCTCTGTGAGTATATTCATCTGATACTCTTCTCCCTGAACTCGACAAAGACTTCTCCCTATGCACACTTTCACTCACTCAATGCCCGCCTAGCAGAGCCCTACAAAGTTCTCAGTGACTCTATCTCTCTTTGAAATCAACATAGAGTTCTTCATGTGCACTCCTTGCACTTATGCTAATGAAGGTTCAACGGTATCTCTCTTGAGCTTCTCTGAGGTTAAATTACCTCTGTCAACGCACTCCTTCCATAAAATGCTCACTTCTTACACTCGAAAACTCAAAGAAGAGAAACAATTGATACTTATTCAATACTTCACCAGTTTACGCATTCAGACCAATATGATTTAAGAAAACGTTCAGATTTCATTTTCTTTTCGAGCTCTTCTCTACTCTGTAATAATTTTCGGGCACTAGCCCCTTTCTCTCAGTCCCCAACCCACACGACCATGGGTCATGACCAAGTGCTAGATCAATAAGCACTTACTCAGGACTTCGGCCTTCAGCTTCGGAATATTTCCAAACACCACACAACAATCTCTCAAAGTTCAGATTACTGAACTCGCGAAGTAGGGCAGATCAACCATCCACGTATACTCAGCATCCGACGGCTAACACTTACTATGGAACCTCAGGCATCTGAGTTTCGAGTCTTCGGGACTTCGGAGCTTCGGAGGATCTCGCATCCACACATCCAAACTGTTAATCTCTGAAAATTCCCAATCACCCTTGGTGACGTCATTACGTCACATCACTTGATGTTTTCCAATTGCGGGGGCATGCAACGGTGGTTTGGAGCAACCTTCCTTTCATCCCGCAATTATTCTGACGTTGACACGTAACCCCTCGATGAAACCGAGGTTTGGATTGCGGGACTGCCTTGGAGAATTAACTTACATGCAACTTGGATCCCCGCAATGCCTCATGGCCATCGATCTTGATGTATCATGATCAATGCCAGTGTGGGTCCTCTGACCATTAACTTCGTTACGTAACCTCGGCCCCACTATCCATGCTCATACGGAGTGCCACATGGCAGAATACTAGTGAATGACTCGTGGCCCAATTAGATGGGTGTCACATGTCACGTTCAATATGGAATTTCAACCTTCCACGAGTTTGAAACCCACTGACACATGGCACACATCCCATTTGTCCACGTCCATCCAAGTGATGTCATCATGACTCACTACTTCGGCTCTTTTGGAGCTTTCGCCCTTCACTACTGTGTTTGACCTTTTAACATTGGCTTGATCTAATGGTCGAGCTCTCCTCTCCAGATCTACGGTGTAGATCCACTTAGGAGATTCGGGCTTCGGCCCTTCTCTTGTTTCTGGAATCAGACTTCACTGAAGTCATGAAGTCCGAAGGGCTTCCGGTTTAACTCCTCTGCACCTTCCCAGATCTGACGGTCATAAGGGATTTCTCTCCCTTCCAAACAGATCCTACGACACAGAACAAACTCTGTTACTATGCTGATTTCCAAAGGAATTCACGGCTAACTGCCTTGCAACATTACCAGATCTGACGGTCATGAAGGATTCTCCTTCTCCTGAATAGATCCTAAGTTCCACATTAATCTGCAGCCCAATACCACTTCTGTCGTGGTTTTACGACACCACTGCCCCTCCTGGGCTTCATAACACGACCAAGGTAACTTCTTGGCACTCACGAAGTTTCTGAGGTTCGAAATTGGTCCTCCAGATACAATTTCCTCTTGAAACCATGGGTCCAATGACCACTTACCCAGCCCATCTAGGCTCCGTGTTGAAACCTTGGGTTAGAACTTGAGTTTTTTCCATTTCGACAACAACTCCTTCCGAAACTCTTGCTTCAACTTCCACTAACACGACCCATCCAGGCTCAATGTTCTAACCATGCTCTGATACCAATTTGTAACATCCCCAGCCACCAACAATGTTGGGAAATGCCACTACTTAGCTTTGACTTAGCTGTGATAGCAAACTATAACGTCCCCAGCCATTCAATAGGTCGAGTAACACTACCACACGAAAAATTCACATATAAATATATAACATGCATTTTAATCGAAATAAAACACACAAAACAGAGTTACTTCTACCATACATATTCAAATGTAATAGACAGTAATTCATATATGCAACGAAATACATGATAACATTCAAGCATCACAAAGCATGCATAAAATACATAATTAAGCACATAAATGATAGTTATCTTTTAGCTAGAGTAAATCCCCCAACTACATGCAGACCTTCCATGAACCTCCCAGCCTTAGACCATGCTTCTCATAATTCTCAGCAGTGGTTCACCCCCGAGCTGGAACTAAGTGATCCGAAAAGATCTTTTAATGACTGTGGTTGAGTTATTAATTGCATGTGTTAATTAACCATTTATGAAGCTGAACCAAAGAGGATGAATTTAATGAAGAAGCATAGTAGCCATAAAACAATATATAGATCTGAACTGAAGCAATAAGAACAACAAACCATAACAATAGAACTGATAATGGAGTTTGGCACAAAATTGCCTACGTCTCTGAGCCTTTGTCTAAGTGGGGGGGGGATTCTTTATTAATTCTTAAATGCTTGAAAAGTATAGAAAAAGTACATCAAATGGATCTCATACTAGTCTCACTATGTTCGTCTTGACCTCATAAATCCAACACAACCGACGGCACTGAAAAAGACTGAGTGTATCTCCCAGAAATGGCCCGCAAAGGTCTCCTTCTCAACAGCTTCCCTGCATAAAAATGGCTTTGGATTGGATTTGCTTCAGTATAACTCTTCTCTGACTATCCTCCATGGCCTCAAACAGGCCTGTATTTTATAGATATGAAGTTGGTTATCCTTCCCCAACTTCCTCCCAAAATCTGGTCTCAAAAAGAGCCCAATATCTCCCAAAAATGGGCCAAATCCTCCATTAACAGGCTTAAAAATCATAAAAAATCCCAAACCATACAATAAAACCCACTTTATGTTAATAATAAAGGGAAAATCCCCCTAGGTTGGTGCGCGCCCCCAATTCTCGGTCACATGCACCTAAATTTGGCCAAGCGCTAGCCCAAAGGGCTAAGCGTTGGCCCATTCTTGGCGCTAGCTCCTGAATTTATGGCATGTTCCAAGGCACCTGTGGGTGATGGTTATACCACCGTGTGAAAATATGTGGATAGCTCCTAGTTCTTGGGGTGCAGAACATGTAACCATGGACTGCAATGAAAGGATGGTTATACCAAGCCCGCGCCCCGGTTGTATGCTGACCGGCGGTCTCATCGCATGACGTAACCATGGGTTGGGGCTTAGCCCCAACCCCTCCCTTTCCGCCACCATATAATATATATCATTTTAAATAACATATTGTAGGTTATATAAAACAAGAAATGTGTATGGCGCATTGGAATTTGAACCTTTGTTAAGGCGCGAACCTCTGTGCAGAGGTTCAGGGTTCGATTCCTACTAACTGCAAAAATTTTGCACAAAACTAATAAGAAAACGAATGGGTGCCACGTGGCACCCCACCATTTTTTGTCCTCCGATGCCACGTGTCAACATGATATTGGTCCCTGTCATTGTCTAGTCAGTTTGTTGTCGTGATACCACATGTCACTATGTTGATGTCATGCTAACGTCAGCATTGACTTTTTGTCAGTTTGTCTGTTGACTTTTTTTAGTTGTTTGGGAAAGTGGTCAGAGTGCGATAAATTTCGCATACAACATCCTTTTGAGACTGGAATCAGCGTGACGAGACGGTCTCAATGGAATTGGTTTCATTCAATTCCGAGAACTTTCATTTTTGAGCCTTTTTTTAACCTGGGAAGCCTCCTGGATCTGATTCTGGATCACACCTCCCCACTAAAGGACCTTTTGGTCCCCAAAAGGTTATTGACCAGTCAACAAGTTTGGGATAGGCCACCCGGCTTGTCCTCTGTCTCTGAACTCTGTCCTGTGCACTTATCTCATCAAGATCAACTGTAACACAATCATGACAACTGATAGCATATTGTTAGCCATTTGAACCCTATTACATCTTACTGAAGCCACTATCATCCATGTAGACAACATTACTAATGATAGAATCAAAACGACGATTGCAAATGAGATGATATACTTGTAATATTTGCACGACGTGAGCTTATCTTGAAGCAACCTATGATTGATTTTCCATTCAACAATCATTTCCTGTTCTTTCTTAAGATCAATTACTTCATTTGAAACAATTATTGGTTTGTTTCTTGCTTGAACTGCCTTCTTTAATTGTTCCATTGTGTGAAGTGTTTTGTTTGACTTAACATGATGAGCATGAACCACATAATCTTGACCTTCTTTGGTTAATTGATATTGATTATTTTCCCTGTAGAAGATTGCCTTACGATCATATAAGTATGGACTACCTAAGACCATTCCACATTCTCTTAACGACACTACATCACATGTTACTTCGTCCACATACTTAGATGGAATTGCAAATTTGATTGTGCACCGCTTTGTTATGTGCATTTGATGATGATTGCTTATCCATTTAAGTGTGTAAGGAATGATGTACTTGTGTTTTTAACCCCAATTGCTTAACCAATTCTTCTGATATTAGATTAGATTGAGATACATTGTCGATTAATTTGTCTATCTGAGTGTGTCGCATGATTGTCCTTATATGAAACAAGTTACTTCTACAATCAATTCCTTCACCAATTTTAACTGTCATACCTGTTGGCAAATTCAGTGGACAGAATGCAGTGAATGCTTGTCATTGATGACAACAGTGAGGATGGCAGAATAAGATATTTGAAGAGGATGGCAGAATAAGAAATTTGAATGTAAAGCTCAGGAGGAACAGCATGGAAGAAGATGCCCACAAAAGCTCGAGATACAGAATTTTTCTGAGAAGAAGGAAGATGGTGACTGTCGGATCCCATCCAAATTTCCCGAAAGGCCAATAGCCGTCAGATCTGCAGAAGTTGTGAGGGAGATAAGCCATCGGAGATTTGGGGATCGGGATTTCAATATGCAAAGTTCACTCGACAACGAAAACCCCGAAATCGCGATATGCGATTTCGCGATTTGATCACAGCCATTAAATCAAGCAGGGATCTGGACCATTCATTCACATGGACGCGTGGCAGCTAGGAGGCCTTATCGGAGTTTCGGGGATCGGGATTTCATAATGCAAAGAACACAATGCAACG
>JZKD02S1729137.1:55088-81230 GCA_000966675.3 Picea glauca
AATAATGAGTCATATTTACATCAAACAATCTTGGGTCCATTACCCAAACCTTTGTGCTACGGGGCTTTCTTCAAGGGTTGACATCAATGACAACCAACCTTAATCAACAATTTTATTGTCTTGTTGAAGCATCATTATCATTTTTTATTGCCTTTAACGCTTGTTGTTGTATTGGTAAGGGGCGGGTACACTTTATCTTTCTTTTGTTTCATAATTCAAGACTTAAACTTGACTTGAGTGACCTAGAGAAAGGGGCAGTTTACTTATCATTCATTTCCCTTCATCAACCCACTAGGTCTAGTGACGTCTCCCTTGGAGAAGGTTTTTCCTCCTAAATAGAAAAGGGTGTCATGTTGGGGTGATAGTGATAAGATTACCCTTGTGTTACGCCAATCTCGACCTACTTTCCTTTAGGCTTTGGGAAAGTACAGATTGTGCGATAACATGAACTAATTCTTACAATCATTCACTTATTCAAATCCATTTCGTATAAGTGTTATATCTTAGATTTTCTCCCAACTCCTTTTGGTGACTTAGTTTATAAGTGTTTCTATATAATTAATGATGACATCATAGAAATAATGACAATACTATCAATTTTGACCTGAAAAGAGGCACATAGCTTCTTATACCATAGAGAGAATATTTTTAAGAATGTTTTCCATACTATCTTTTTTCTTTTTTTTTTAATTATAGGTAAAATAAATTAAAACTTTCAAAATTGTAAAATTTAATAAATACTTTTAGAATAAATGAAACAAAATGTAAGAAAAATTAATTTCAATTATCATTTTTTAAAATGTTTTTATTCTTGCCATGAGAAGTCTTACATTGAAATTTTAAATCCCAAGGGGTTAGTTGAACAATGTTTTTAGGAATTTGATTAATTTTATACTAGTAAGGATCTAGTTTGAAATATTTTTAGGAATTTGGCTAATTTCATACTAACGAGGATCTATTTTGAATCCTCTTAAATTTGTTGAAAAAAATTAAAAAAAAAAAAAATTAAAATCTTCAAAATTTTAATAAACAATAATAAAAAAAAATAAAATTTAAATACAAAAACTAAAAGATAATTAGAAAAAAAAATATATTACATTACATGATAACTTCGAAAATTTGAAATTATTAAAAAAAATTCAATATATATATATATATATATATATATATATATGACACCAAAAATCAACATTAAAAAAATTTTGTAAGTAAAAACTTCAACATTTTGAAAATTTAATTTGAATAAAAAATTATTGTCAAAGTAGTAATTCACTAATGAAATCGTGTAAACTTACTAATAGAAAAGCAAGCTATCCTCCCAAAACTTTACAATATCTATATCTTTGTTTCCCATTGTCTTCAACAATCAAAGTTTATGCACATTGAAATCTCCACCATTCATAAAAATATTTACTATGAAAGAGGATTTTAAAGTTTCTTAACATGGTCTATGATGAGAAATATTAATAATAAAAAAATAAGACTTATATCTATCACAATGTTAACCAAATATTTTTAATTATGAAAATTTACTAAATTATTAAAACATTAAACCATAAAAGATTAACCAAAATATTACTATTACTAATATTTTAAACATAAAGTCAAATTCCAGAGATAATTTACTCTGTAGAAAAGAAGGTACTAATATTTTAAACATAAAGTCAAATTCCAGAGATAATTTACTCTGTAGAAAAGAAGGTACGAACTATTTTAGTTGAAGAAAACTCAATCAATTGCATAATGGGATCCCAAGTTAGTATTTGATATTTTCTTAACTTGTTTTCATTGGGATGAATGAGACTTGTTTATTTAATGTTGTTATGTTTTCTTTTTTTAACTGAGATAACTTTGAAATTCAGAGATTATTTTTTTATTTTTATCAAATATTTCTCTCAAAAGAATTTAAAGACTTTTGAATATGAGATCATTTCAAAGTCAAGATGCAATCACTAGATTTATAGTGTTAAATCACTTTTTGGATTTTGTGTATTAAATGTAATTTTTTTTTTTTTTTTTTAATCCACCTACGCGAATAAGGACTCATCCACTAGCATGAATTTCTTTGTTTCAAGTGAATGTTATTAGATAGACAATAAACATTCATGCCGCATATATATGGCCATCAAACTAGGGAGAAGAGTGATCTAAACATCAAACTTTCATGGTTGAGCATGTGAGATGTTTATATATAGTTGAACGCTTATCTAAAGGATATCCCTTATGTCGAAGGTGTCTCAGTTGAGGGGTCCATTCTCTCTAACAAGGGAGATATTGATGAATTGGTATCATTCTCACATGAATGAGTGAACCAAGGGAGATATATTCATGTATAGTGTGATAGACATTGTGATGACTTGTATTTAGACTGCAACATCAAGCAGGAAAGAGGCACACCAACAAGATCTTAAATTCGTTGTGTCATCAAAAGCGGTCAATAAATCAATGGGAAAGGGATTTGTTTTACTCATCAATATGAGGTGACATATCCTTGTAATTCCCACTGAACCATGGTATGGCCAGGTGGGGTGGGTCATTTTTACCCTTCTAAAGATGTAAATACAACTGAAATACTCAACCCTTCTCTCCTTAAAGCTTCCTCCCTTGGTTCTTGAGATTTTGACCTTTAAGCCACAATAAAGGGGAAGAGATTATTTTCTAATCATAAGAAAAGTTGGCAACTCTAATTTTTGGGTTCTACAAATATTGATGTAATAATAAGAGAAATTTTTGGGTTCTACAAATATTGATGCAATAATAAGAGAAAAAGGAGGAACAATGTTTTGATGTGTCAATTTCAAGTATTATTGTGTTTCTTTGACTTATAACATTATTACACATATGCAATGTGTTTTTCTTTTCAAAATGTAATGACTTGCAAAAAGAAGAAATTTTTATTTTTCAATGAAAGATATTTCTATTGTGTGTATTGTGGAAAGCCAATGTTATCTCCTAATTTGGTTTTCTTCATGCTCCGTAGATACAATCACAATAAGTCCTTTATGCAATCACAATAAATCCTTTAGTGAGTTAAGTGATGCTTTGGGCCCATGAAATCAGAAATGTCTAAGGACCGACCCTACCGATGGTAGATAGCAATGATGCCAACCTTTCCTTAAGTGTTGCAACTAAACAAGCCTAAGACCTAATTAACATAAAAAAAAAAAATGACGCATACATGAATATCCAATGACAACCATTTGAGTAAGGGATCATTAAGTAGAATTGCATTGACACTTCAAGCTATAACCTTAACATACACATTGTAATCTTGCTTGCTGACACAATTTTCAAGTGCAAAGTACATATTTTATGAACTTGTCACATGGTCAAGGTTATATCCTCGGTCAAGTTTGCACTTTATCTAAGATATTTTAATTGGGTTTCCATTGACACTTCAAGTTATAAACTTAACATACACATTGTGATCTTGCTGACACTATTTTTAAGTGTAAAGTACATTTTTTTATTTATGAAATTGTAACATGGTCAAGGTTATATGCATGGCAGAGTTCAAGGTATAACAATTAAGTCGTTGAATGAAGTTGTGTCATTTCATCAAGTTAAAACACATTCAATAAAATGGATAATTTGCCTACTATATAATTATTGATGTGGCATTACAAAGGACATTTGTTGTTGCTTATTAGAACATACTTCACATTATGTTAATATGTCACAATTTCAAATTCAAATAATCTACACTCAAATTAAAAACAAATATTAACTTTATTTATTATAAAATAAGGATTTTGAATTTAAAAAATAAATAATTTATTTTTTATAAATAATATTTATTTTTTAAAACAAATAATTAAAACATGGCACATCAACAAATTACAAAGTTAAAGGCTTTGGATAAAAATTGATTGATAAAAGTATTTTTAAACAAGCGAAATAGTTGTAAAGCAGCTAGTAAATAATACATATTTCATATTCATAAAAATACATATTTCATATTCATAAAAGGAAATTTAGTCACTGATTTTTACAATAATACATATTTCATATTCATAACAGGAAATTCAGTCACTGATTTTTACAGACAGATTGAGCAGGTTTCTGTTTTTTTAAATGGATGCTGCATCGATATGTTATTCAAAATCTTTTAATCACAGGCATCAGAATGCATGTATGGAGGCCATGACCAAGCCACATGGCCTGTGCGGTTGAAGCTTTGAAGGAACAGTTGCAATTGTTGTTTCCAGCACATAAACACAGACATGCATATAAACTTAACTTTCATGAATGAAATAGGATCGAACGAGGACTCCTTGGGCCGTGGAGTATTGATTCAAGCTGCGGATTTAATGAAATGGGAAGCGTACTCTATCAGTTTCATTGAGCTCGGCTGTTCTATTTTGACGTGGGTGAAGCCATGATCTTCCTCCTCAAACTCCACAATTTCAATGATTTGCTTATCACATTTCTTGAGAAACTTACAGTATTCCAATTGTTTGTCCCTCAGAATGTCATGCCCTGCAATCACCATAACCGTCGGGGGTAGGGTACCTGCAAGGGACCAAACATCCAGCGCTCCGGTGTGCGGGGCAAGTGGGTTGCAGAAATGGTGGTCTCTGTTGCTTCCCGTGGGGAGTGCCAGCCTCCACAGCGAATCCGAGTCTTCCAAAGTAAAAAGCGGGATCTCTTGCCCCTCTTTAGTCTCGGACGCAGTGCGCGCCTCCCCTCCGAAATAGGGATACAGCAAAATCAATCCTCTTATTCGCATATCTCCACCCCAATCTTGTCCGCCAGACCACATTCCCAGGCGATGCGCGATGTTCCCTCCTGCGCTTTCTCCCATGAGGAATACCTTGGAGAAGTCAGCATGGGAATCGAACCAAGGATCGGCTGTTTCTCCTCTGCCTGTGGTTTTGGACTGGGAATGAAGCCATTGGAGAGCGGAGACGGAATCGTGATAAGCAGCAGGGAGACGGTGCTCGGGAGCCAATCTGTAGTGGACGGAGACGATGAGGGCGCCTATATCGGCTGCCCACTTTATGCAGAAGCGGTGGATAATGGGACTCTGCGGGCTAAACCAACAGAAGCCGCCGCCATGAGTGTAGAAGATTACGGGCAGCCGTGTCGTGATAGTTGGGGAAGAATGGGGAGGAGGAGGAGGGAGATACAGACGCGCCCACAGGCCGTGTGTGAGATCAAACACGATGTCTTTGTATAAAACCTGCTCATAACTTGCGCTCAGTGGAGGAAGGCAGAAGGATGGTTCGTCTCCACGCACCACGGATCCATCGCCGTAGAGCTTAAAGCTGCCATGAAAGTCCTCCACTAATGAAACTGAAACTGAAGACCCACTGTGACTCATGATTCCTGCTTGACCTTTGGAATGGAAATTTGCAGAGCAAGGCAGCTTCATTTATGTCTCTCTCCTAAATCTATCCTTCTCCCTTTTTAATTCAATGGAGAACAGTAGGTTTAGGAGAATGGTAGAGCCTGGAGGTGTGTTAGAAATTTTTTATGTTTATTTTTCACTTACAAAATAATCTATATTTTTATATATTAATATATCATCAAAATAATCATTTTTTTATATTAATATATAATCAAATTTATGACCCAGTGACTTAATATATATTTTTATATATTAATATATGATAAAAATAATCTATATTTTTATATTAATATATAAACAAATTATTATGTGTGATAATGTGAATTAATATATAATTAAATTTTTGACATTGTATATATAATTTAAATTTTTTTTAAATCTTTTATATTAATGGTTAACAACATGTGTTATGTCTTATGAAGATACTAAAAATGATAAAACATATATGTTTTTTTAATAAATTCTATGAAGTTGCTAAAGAAGATGAAACATATATGTCTTTATAATAAATTTTATTTAAGTTGGATAAAAAAAATTCGGGTATTAATTAAATTTAGTCACATTTTTCATCTAACTATATAAAATTTATTTTGAAAAGTGGGAAATTCTCAATAAAAAAGTCAAAGTTTCAATTGATTTTTAACTTGGTACTCTCATCAACTTAAAATGAGATAAAATTTTAAATTAATACTTTGTTATTTATATAATGGATTTAATGATTAAGAATTTATGTTTCCTAAGAGTTTCCAAGTTTTTTAGACCAATTTAGTGTTTCCCTTAATTGTGACTTTAAAATTAGATGATTAATATTATTATTATTAATTTTTATTTATTTAATTATATAATATTTTTTTTTAAAGAATTGAAAATAAATAATAATAAAAAAATAAATTTAAATTGATTTTAAATTTATATATTTTTATAAATTAAAATTAACAAAATTGTGAAATAATATTCTATTATTTATAAATTTAAATCAAATAATAATTTTAATTATATTTAAAATTTTGATAAAAAAATATTTTAAATATAGTTGAACTATGATTTTGGATAGAACGCACTTGGTCTATATATGTAAGATTAGTGAAATAATAGACAATATCATTGAACTAGAGCTAGATAGAACGCACTTGGTCTATATATGTTTGATTAGACAATATCATTCAAGTAGAGTTTTTCTCAGAGAACTTAGGTTCCTACTATAATATTGGTGCACACTATGTCATGTTGGGCATTACTCTCTTCTTTGTTATCTTATTGGATTTTGTTAATATATATCATTTTGTCTCTTGCATTAGTGGCGTCGTATAAATATTTATATTTGTTGATGTAATTCCTTGTTGGGTATTACTCTCTTCTTTGTTATCTTATTGGATTTTGTTAATATATATCATTTTGTCTCTTGCATTAGTGGCTTCGTATAAATATTTATATTTGTTGATGTAATTCCTTAATTGTTTTTACAATATGCCTATATTGATGGACATTCCCTACGGGAGTGAACATCGCTTTAGTTTCTCTTAGGTTATGTTGATGTGTGTATGATGAGGACATATTTCATGTATTTATGTATGTATGATGAGGATAAATTTCATGTTGCATTTAATAAAGAAAAATTATATTTTACTTATCACATATTATGATTTAGTTGGATATTCGTGGTCACTCACCTATTCTAACTGGTTCATCTTGACAGTTTTTTAGTTCAGCACGTTCTTTTGTACTTCTTTGTAATTGTGGGTTATACACTTTCGGGGTTGTCTGAAGCCCTATACATCTTACAAGTGGATACCAGTGGCCTTCCACCTAATCCAACTGGTTTATTTTGTATGTTTTCATGTTAGCACATCTTATTGTACTTCCAGGTCCATTTTGGGGCCCTAAACAATGTTTTTTTAGCTCGCCAGAATCAAACTATTGACAAAGTCATAGTTTGACGGTGTAATGTGTAGTTGTCTAAAAGATCTTTCCAATGGGCTATCACGCACCTAAAACGGAGGTCGTATGCAAAAGTTACGACCCTGGAAAGTTGAGGTACCAACTTACCCATAGGGGCCCACATAACTTTTGGCGTTTCATCTCCTAGGGTTAGGTTCTTGGATGTCTAGGGTTTTGGAAATTTTCATGAGTAATGTTAAAAAGGCCTCTGGAGAGTCATTGTAATGATTCTACTCAAACGGATGCATGTAGAACCACATATCTTCTCAGAGATAGCTACCACCATTCGAGCAAGTGTTTCAATTCTACAATTTTACAGTTTCATCCTATTTCATTTATTCAATAGAAGATATTGTTCATTGGATATATGTGTTGTTCTTCATATCTCTTTGTTTGTTGTATTCAGTTCGTTCTGCTCCTAAATTTGGATCAATAGTATCAGAGCGGTATGCTCTTCATTTATTTTTCTTCGTGCATGTCCCCGACAAGATCTAGGTACAAGAAGTTGGGACTCAAACCAATCGATTCGTTGCAATATCAGTCACGTCGATCCTGACAACAACCCATGGGAGACAAAAATAAAGATGATGGAGCAGGAGATCATTTTAAAATGTTGCTCGAGGAAGCCCTTGTGTGAGAAAGGAACGAAATGATGGACAACTTTGCGCAAATCCTTCGGCGACTTCCCACAGGAGAACCATCTTCATCAAGCAGTCATGCAACCCCCTTCAAGGTAAAGGTAAATTTTGGTATTCTATTATTTGAAGGATTGATAGATGTGGATGTTCTAGATAAATGGTTGAATCTTTTCGAAGGGTATTTTTCTGTCCACAATTTTTTTGATAGGGAAAAGATTACTTTTTCACTCCTCAAGGCCATCCCCCATGTTAAGGAATGGTGGGACACTTACTCTGAGAAAAGGGCCATAGAGGAATCTGCAATATTTGTGGTTACCCCTACGTGGGATTCCTTTCGGGATTCCATTAAAGAATAGTATTGATCCAGGTGAATATTTGTGGCCACCCACCTATTTCAACTGCCTCCTCATGTATGTTTTTGTGTAGCACGTCCTTTTGTATTCTTTATAATTGTGATTTATACACTTCTGGGGTTGTCTGAAGACCCACACATTCTCCAGGTGGATACGGGTGGCCTCTCGCCTAATCCAACTGACTTATTTTGTATGTTTTCATGTCAGCACATCTTGTTGTATTTTCAGAGTTATTTTGGGGCCCTAAACGTTGTATTTTTGGCTCACCACAGTCATATTGTGGACAAAGTCACAATTCGATAGTGGAATGTGTAGCTCTCTGAAAGACCTTTCCAATGGGCTATCACGTGCCTAAAACTGAGGTCATATGAAAAAGTTACGACCCTAGGAAGTTGAGGTACCAAATTACACCAACTTACCCATAGGGCCCACATGACTTTTGGCGTTTCACCTTCTAGGGTTAGGTTTTTGGATCTCTAGGGTTTTGGAATTCATGAATAATATGAAAAGGGCCTCTAGAGCCTCATTGTAATACATTATGCTCAGAAAGATGTGCGTAGTAGCCACATCTCTTCTCAGAGAAAGCTACCACTATTCGAGCAAGTTTCAGTTCTGCAATTTTACAGTTTCAGTCTATTTCATTATTTAATAGAAGATATTGTTCACTGGAAATTTGTGTTATTCTTCCTATCTCTGTGTCTATTGTATTCAGTCTATTAATCAGTTTGTTTTCTCCTAAATCCAGATCAGTGGTATCAAAGCGATCTTCTCTTCATTTATTTTTCTTTGTGCATGTCCCTGACAAGGTCTGGGTACAAGAAGTTGGGATTCGAACCAATCAAGCCATTACCATATCGGTCGTGTCGAGCCCGAAAACAACCCATGGGAGATGAAAAGAAAGATGATGGAGCAGGATATCCTATTAAAATGCTACTCGAGGAAGCCCTCGCGCGACAAAGGAACGAAATGATTGAAAACTTTACACAAATCCTTCAATGGTTTCCCACAGGAGATGCATCTTCATCAAGCGGCCATGAAACCCCCTTCAAGGTACATGTAAATTTTTATATTCCATTATTTGAAGGACTAATAGATGCAGATGTTGTAGATAAATGGTTGAATCTGGTCAAAGGACATTTTTCGGTCCATAATTTTTTCGATAGGGAAAAGATCACTTTTTCACTCCTCAAGGTCGTTCCCCATGTTAAAGACTAGTGGGATACTTACTCTAAGAAAATGGTCGTAGAGGAATCTAAATTTTTTTTTGTGGCCCCTACATGGGATTCCTTCCGGGACGCCAGTAAAAAATAGTACTACCATGTTGGAAGCTACGAGAACCAGTACACCAGATGGACCACCCTAAGTCAAGAAAGGGACCAGATCGTACCAGATTTCACCAATATTTTCCACACCATGCGCACCAAATTTGGTATCAAATACTATGAGCGACATATGGTGCTCAAATACCACGGTTGTTTGCATAGATACATTCAAACAGAAATGGAGTTTTTGGACATCACCTCATTAGGTATGGATTATAGATATGTTGTCAAGATCAAGCAAAAATTTAAGCAGAAGAGGTGAGAGTTTGGATCTACAAACTCCTCACAGCCGAAGCAGGGTAAAGGTGACCCCAACCCACACAACAAGGGATAGAGAAAATATGGTCACTCTTAGGAAAACCAGTCCAAGCCGCAACAAAATAAGGGAAATGAGAAGAAGAAGATGGACATGGGAAAGTGTTGTGAATACCATAAAATCCCTTGGCACAATACTGAATAATGTCTCTCCAAGCAATCACTTGTGGTCGAGTTGAAGGCTTCTGAATTAGACGTCGATTCTGATTCTGAATCAAATGCAAAAGGAGGGAAGCGGATTATCGATGTTAAACATAGTGCCACTATCGCTACCACCAAATTCCAACCAAGTGAACCAGAAGAACCAGAGGAAGGGGAATGCCTCTTTCACTCACAGATGTGGGTAAAGGGGGCTCCACTTCATTGCATTATCAATAGAGGAATTTATAAGAACCTAATCTCAGCAGAGGTCGTCAAGAGGATGGACCTATCGACGACACTGCACCTACAGCCCTACACCATCGGATGGATTTTCCAAGGAAGAGATCTTTGTGTCAGCCAACAATGTCGACTTCCCTACGTCATCAAGCCTTTCAAATATGAAGTATGGTATGATATTTCTCCCGTTTAAGTTTTTGATGTTCTTTTAGGACAACCATATTTGTGGAAGCGTCATTATGTGTATGAGTCTAGACCCCACAGTGTTATTATTACTTTGGATAGACAAGTGTACAGGATACTGGAGGTAGCGACGCCTACCTCTATTTCTTTAATCTCTTCTAAGCAATGCAGTAGGGTCATTTCACAAACAGGGAAGTTTGTCTTCTTTTTTATCTATGCTCACCGTAAGAAGAAGGTTGCCTCCACATTCGCGACCTCTACACAGATGCTCTTTTTGCAGAAGAAGCAAGTGGATGGGATCGTGGAAGAGTATAGAGACATCTTCTCCTCACCCACCAAGGTACCGACGCACTGCCAAGTCAAGCATCCAATTGATCTAACCCTCAGTGCACCTTTTCCTAATGGACCAATCTATCATCACTTGTTAATGGAAAATGATGAAATCAAGCGCCAAATACAATATCTTCTTCAAAAGGGGAAGATCAGACCCAGCTCCTCCCCTTGCAAAAGCAAAATTGTACTAGTGCAGAAGAAGGATAGGACATGGCGACTCTGCATTGATTACAGAGCATTAAACATAATCACAGTCGGAAATTGGTACCCAATTCCCAGGATTGATGAAATTCTTGACCAACTCAAGGGGGAAAAATTCTTCAGTAAGATTGACCTAAAGTTTGTCTACCACCAGGTTCCCATCGAATCAATTGATGTATGGAAGACATCTTTCAAATCTAAACAAGGTCTCTTCAAATGGTTTGTCATGCCTTTTGGCTTAACAAATGCACCAACCACTTTCATGAGGTTTATGGATGATGTATTGAGACCCTTCACCAACTCTTTTGTGGTGGTATATTTGGATTACATCCTCATCTTCAAAGGAACTTGGGAGGAGCACATGCGGCATATTCAATAGGTTTGAGCACTCTGAGGCAGCACAAGATATATGCCAACTTGGAAAAATGTTCCTTTGGCATGAACAGGGTCCAATACTTGGGATACGTTGTTGATGAGCATGGGCTACATGTTGATCCCACTAAGATCCAATTCATCCCTGACTGGCCAACCCTGACCACACTAACCGAGCTTCGGAGCTTCTTAGGACTGGCCAACTTCTACCGACAGTTCGTGTTGGGATTCTTCCATATTGCATGGGCCCTCAGCCATGTGACCAAGGGAAGTCGCAGGGAAACATTCATGTGGGGGAAGGAACAACAACGAGCATATGAGGATCTTAAGCATCGCTTGTTCTCAGCTCCAGTACTCTCCTTTCCCGATCTGCAACAACCGTTTGAAATTTAGACTGATGCATATGACTATGTTGTAGGCACAATTCTCACTCAACATGGTCATCTGGTGGCATACCATAGTGAGACACTCTCGGATACTGTTCGAAAATACCCCACCTATGACAAGGAAATTTATTCCATTATACAAGCCTGTCGTCAATGGAAAAATTACATTCTAGGAAAAGAAACGATCATCCACACTGATCACAAGCCTCTATAGTTCATACAGACATAGGGGAAGTTGTAGAATGATCGCCATCAGAAGTGGTCCACCTACCTACAATTGTTCCATATCAACATCAAGTATAAGACAGGGAACACAAATTGTGTCATTGAATGCCTCAGTCGACCTCCTGTGGCTGCACTCACCACTGTGCTCCATTCCTGTGGATATGAGGCATCTTAGTGGCCCCAGCTTTATCATCAAGATCCGGACTTCGCCACCACCTATAAGGTCTTGGGTACAGGTGCTAATGTCACCGATTTTCACATTCAGGACGAGTTTTTATGCCATCTAGGTCATCTTTGTGTTCCTGCAAGTGAGCGTCCAAAGATAATTTGGGAATCCCACTACAGTCGTATGGCAATACATTTTGGCATGGAGAAAAACGTGGTGTCCTCCAGAAAATTTTTTGTTGGCCAAAACTTCAACAGGACGTCAGCAAGTATATCAAATCTTGCACTGCATGTTCCATTGTCAAGCCAACCATCAAGAAGCAAGGCTTATACACCCCTCTTCCTACCCCCGAGAATCCTTGGGAATCCATCTCGATGGATTAGATGTCTGGCCTTTCGTCCACCAAGCACGCAAATTATTTTGTATTTATGATCATTGATTGGTTTTCAAAGATGGCCATCCTCACAGCCTGCAAGAAGAACATCACAATGACAGATACTGCCAATCTCTTCTTCGAACGAGTGTGGGTCCACTTTGGGATACCACAGACCATCATCTCCGACAGGGACAACAGGTTCCTCCACACATTTTGGTCAAGTCTCTGGTCACTGTTGGACACCAAGCTCACTAAATCCACTGCTTTCCATCCCCAAACAGATGGCCAAATAGAGGTCATCAATCAGATGATTTTGCACATCCTGTGCATGTACAACTCTAATAATTTGTTCACATGGGATAAGATTCTCCCCTATGTTCAGCATAGTTACAACAAGGCTCTGCATAGCTCCATTGACCATAGCCCATTTCAGGTGGGACTGGGATTCCAACCCTTGGGTCCCATTGATGTTGCACTACCTCTTGCAACCAAAAAGACAGACTCTTCCCATGTTCAGTATGAGACAGACAAAGCCACCAGATTCATTGAGCGGATTCATCACATCCTCCAACAGGTCCATGAGATTTTGTAGAAATCTAATGCAAAGTACAAACAACACCATGATTAACACATGGTACCGCACCAGTTTCAGGTTGGAGACAAGGTCTGGTTACGTTTTCAGAAGGAGCGTCTTACAGGGTTCCATCGAAAGCTATGCCCACTTCACTATGGGCCTTACACCATCACCAAGGCTATGGGTATCAAAGCTTTTGAGCTCAACACTCCACCCTTCCTTGGCATGCGCCTAGTATTCAACGTGGACCTCCTTCGACCGTATTTTCCAACATTATTGGACACCTCAGAGATCAAAAAATAGCTGACACCAATAGAGCTCAACCCTAACTACATGGAACATGCATCCACTGATTATATAGTGGACACACAGGTCAAGGGCATTCTCCAGCAGAAGATCCATCTTTATCGGGTTGTCAAGGCAGGGCAGCTCCTACATCAAGGCAAGTGGCTCACCCAAGGCCAAATTCAACAGAAGTTTCCTCACTTGATGGGGGAACTCAACGCAATGGAGACCATTGCTTCCTAAGGGGGGAGGATTGATCCAGGTGGATATTGGTGCCCACCCAACTATTCCAACTGGCTCATCTTGATAGTTTTTTAGTTCACCACGTTCTTTTGTACTTCTTTTTAATTGTGGGTTATATAGTTTCGAGGTTGTTTGAAGCCCTACACATATTCCAGGTGGATACTAGTATCCTCCCACCTAATCCAACTGGCTTATTTTGTATGTTTTCATGTCAGCACATCTTGATGTACTTCCAGGGCCATTTTGGGGCCCTAAACAGTGTTTTTTTGGCTCACCACAATCAAACTATAGACAAAGTCAAATTTTGATGGTGTAATGTGTAGTTCTCTAAAATACCTTTCGAACAGGCTATTACATGCCTAAAATGGAGGTCGTATCCAAAATTTATGACCCCGGGAAGTTAAGGTACCAACTTACCCATAGGGGCCCACATAACTTTTGGTGTTTCATCTCCTAGGGTTAGGTTTTTGGATGTCTAGGGTTTTGACATTCATGAGTAATGTTAAAAAGTCCTCTGGAGCCTCATTGTAGTGATTTTTCTTAGACAGATGCACATAGCATCCACGTCTCTTCTCATAGATAGCTACCACCATTCGAGCAAGTGTTTCAATTTTGCATTTTTACAGTTTCAACCTATTTCATTTATTCAGTAGAAGATATTGTTCACTGGATATATGTGTTGTTCTTCATATCTCTGTGTTTATTGTATTCAGTCTATTAATTAGTTTGTTCTGCTCCTAAATCTGGATCATATTATAAGTGAGGAAAAATTACACTCTTTAAGGTTTTTCTTTTAGTAAATGATGTTTTCTTGAGATTTTCATATATTTTTTTTATCTAGGTAAAAATCAATATATTATCTAAGTTCACTATTATGAATGAATTTTAGAAAGGATGCATTACATTATTTATTGGGTGTATAAATGTAGTTGGTGTATTACATAAACTAAAAGGTATTAACAACCATTTATATAGACTTTTCATGTGTCTCTCACTTTAAATAACTTTTTAGTTATGTGATGATTATGCTTGCCTTTATACTTTTCCTGTGACTTCTTAAGCATCTCTTGTACTTGCAAATGGGTCTATTTAATTTTTTCAATGAATTTATTTGCTCTCAATGTTTCTCATGTGACGTCTTTCCTCACTCCTCCTTGTTATCCATAAAAAACATCCAAGGGAGAAGGAAGAAAATATCCAAATAAAAATTCAAAAGGGGACTTACTAGTAGAAGTATGGATTTCTCTGTTATAAGAGTGTTGAATATAGATTAGATTTGCATCTTAGGTCTTTGGATACTTCTGATTGTAACCCCTCAAAAGTTGCACCAAAGCAATGTTGACTACTTATGTCTATCCTTCTTTTTGTGGATGGAATATTATATATATATTCAACTTTGTTTGCATCTTCTCCCAAACTGTAGTCCAAAAGACACTGCGAAATATGGTATCCTTGTCTGATATGATGCTCCTTGGTATTGAAAAATGCATCGAGACCTATTCAAAGAACATGTTTTCTACTTCTTTTCCTCTTATTCTATTTTTACAAGGCATAAGAATGCACATCTTATTGAACCTGACAACTACCACAAAAATATAGCAATGTCCCTTCCTAGTTGTTAGTAAACCTCCCACAAAATCCATGGAAATTCTTTCCCAAGTTCGAGTGGGTATAAGTAAGGGATAGTATAGACCTTGTTTTCCATTACTAGGATTCATGGTACAAGAAAGTATGCTTATTCTAATATACCATGCTACATCTTATTGCATTATGGGTCAGTACACATACCTTTGTAAGTTAGCAATTGTCTTCCCAACACCAAAATGTCCTGCAACTTTAGAAGTGTGAGTCTCTCTTATAAGATGCAATCTTTCACCTTTAGGAACACAGAGCTTGTCTATCTTGTAAAGTAACTCATTTTGTAGATGATATCCAGATTTATTGTCACCTTCTTCTACATGAAATTGGTCATGTAGATATTGAAACGCCTCCTTGAAGTCCTCATATTATGTGTATGTCTCTTTGTATGCATCATGGGTAAAAGGATCCAAGTGCATAAGAGTTCTCAAAGTTGTAATATTGTATGTGGGTGGCCTTGAAAGAATGTATGCCAACTTATTAGTGATACCCTTCTTAAACTTGATGACTAGATGAAATTGTTGCAAAAACCTTATCCACTTGTAATGTCTAGTTTGTTGAATCTTACTTTAGGCCTACAAATATTATAGTGGTTGGTGATCAATGTGTATAATGGTCTCCTTTCACATCATATAGTGATTCCACTTATTAATATCTTGAACCATGGAATAGAGTTCCTTATCATATGTAGGGTATTTTAAGACTGCCCCATGAAACATTTAAGAATGATAGCATATCGTCTTATCTCCTTGTATCAAAATTACTTCCATAGCATATCCACTTGCATCTATCTCCACTTTGAAAGGCTTATGTAAGTTGGGAATTGTCAGAACTGGTGCTTGACTAATATTTATTTTCATCTCGTAGAAATATTTTGGTTGATTATTTCCCCAATAGAAACTCTTACCACTAGATATTATGGTGTGGAGGGGTGCAACTATTATTGAAAAATATGTTATGAACTTCTATAGGTACTATGTTGCCCCAAAAATTCTCCTAACTTCAGTGACATTAGTAGGAATTGGCCATTGTGTGATGGTCTCCATCTTTGTGAGATCTATCTTGGATTCTCCTCCACCAATCACATGCCCACATACACTAATGACTACTAAGCAAGCTCACATTTCTTGAAGTTAGCCAGTAGCTGGTGCTTTTTCAGAGTCTCTAACACCTACATGAGATGTGAAATGTGCTCCTCCTAGATAGAGTTATAAACCAATATATCATCCAAATACAATATAACAAATTAATCTAAATACGGGTGCAATACATCATTCATCAGTCTCATAAATGTAGTCAATGCATTACATAAACTAAATGGCTTAAGCAACCATTCATACAAACTCATCCTTGTCTTGAAGGCAGTATTCCAGGTGTCTTCTTCTTTGACACATACCTAGTGGTATCTCAATTTGAGATCCAACTTGGTGAAGTACTTGGCATGTTGCAACTAGTCTAAGAAATCAACGATCTTGGGTAGAGAGTATCAGTTCTTTAATGTAATATTGTTCAAATATTTGTAGTCGATACACATTTTACAAGTCCCGTCCTTCTTGGGTACTAATGATAGGTGACCCACAAGGTGAGGCACTTGTTAGAATAACTCCATGCTCTAACAATTGTTAAAACTACTTCTTCACTTCATCTACTTCCAAAACAAAGTGTCTATAACCTAATATTTGGTAATGGGGAGTTAGGCAACAATTGTATCTCAGGATCCACTTCCCTCTTAGGTGGAAGCCCTTTATGATCCTAGAACACTCCTATGTATTCATCTGGCAACTCCTCCAATTGATTTTTTTTCTCTTTAGTACATCCCTTTAGGAATGCCTTTGCTCTTACCGATTCATCACCTGGTTTATTCTCTCGTAAGAAAAGCAAAACATACTTCTTACTTGAACTAATCAACTTTTTGGTGTGGTTGAAACTTACCAATGAGATCTTTGATTTACCTTTATGCGAATTGATGATGAAATAACTCCCATCCTTGATCAGGTGGTACTATTTTTCTCTCTACATGAACATCACATCCCTCATATACATGAAGGGGATTCCAAACACTACACCACACACATCAATGGGAACTACATATAACTCCACTTCATCAATAAAATATGCTTACAACAAATTTGATCTTAAACCATTTTGTGACCTTGATCTCTACATCCTTCTTTACCCACTCCAGTGGATATGGGCTAGGATGATCATGAACCCCCAACCCACGCTTGTTGAACAAATCGACGACTATGAGATTTGCATGTGAACTAGAATAGAATAGAGCGTCTACCTTGGTATTCTTGACCTGGATATTGATATGGAAGAGTTTTTTATCTCCTTCTCTTCCTTGTGATGAAGGATACTCAAGTTCACCTCCTTATACATTGAAGTGCACAGACTCTTCTCATCCACATATGAACTTCTCTCTACCTGAATACTTGAATCAGTGGCTAGAAGGTTCTTCTTCTTGGCATCCTTCTTACAATTGTGTTGATGGGATCCGTGTGACCTAGATCAACATTAGGGGTTACGCCCGGTGAGAATTCTCAATTAGACCTCACGTTGTTTGGAATAGGGAGCCCATCCAGATTCTATCTTGGAAGCCATTACTAGTTTGGGATTTACATAAAGAGTGAAAGGAAACTAATCTAAGATGCATGTGTTTAGATAAAAGTAAAGGTAAACAAAAATTAAACATAGAACCATACATGTTCCTATCAATGTTCCAGGAAATAGTTCACACAAAGAAAATAAAAGAATATGAGTAAATAATTGCAAACCCAGAATATTCTAACATTGCTACAATGATTTATAGTCCTATGTTCACATATTTAGACAAACATAATTTCTAGAAGAATAGAAATAAAAATGAAACAACCACACATGAGAATAGTCTATAGTGAGAGATACATTCTTACACAACTCTAGTGTTAAGAAAAGGTAGAAGAACAATCCACAACAAGTGCAACATGAGAATTAGAGTTCTCCAAAAAATAGCTTGGCCAAACAAGATTCTTCTCATTAAAGTTTCAGCAGTAGTACATGAAAGCTCAAAAAGCCAAAATCCCCAAATTAGCGTAGGGTCCTCCTATTTATTGAAATTCACCTTGAATATTGTCCTTTCTCCTTCCTGACTCTTGACATTCTATTTGTAAACTTTTGTATCTATCCTTTATGTAATGATGTGCAAATATTGACAGCATAAAAATCATAATTTACTATCTCCTACATCATATACATTCACATTTCGAATTTGTCTTTTAGTAATTATGGGATATTATAGGTTTTGGCCCTAGTTTGCCTCTTTACTTGATGTTGTTCTAACATGAGATATGTACTTTGTCTTTTTCCATTTGGGCTTGATTCTCTTTTGTTGATTAGTTTCTCATGAGATAGTATATCATCCTTTGTTGTAGATCACATTTGCAAAGACATTGTTGCATACTAGCAGATCTTATCTTTCTTGATGTAGAGAATTTGTATCTATTTAGTTCATCTCTATCTAAACAGGGATTAAATGTAGAGGAGAACATATCTGAGAAGTAGTGGTGGTATCTAAAGACACTGCATAACTAAAGCACAAGTCGCTCAATGAGAGCAAGAGAATATCCTCGGTGATAATTTAATGATATGATATACCGATCACAAGGATCGTCTATAAATAGGTTTGGGCATGGACCAAAATAGCAAGCTCGGGTGTATTCGGTTGCACCTATCCATAAAATGTGTATTTGGGATCCTTAAGTGGGCATGGTCAACCACCAATTTAGTCGGTTGTTGACCCAAATACTTGGTTAATCCACTTAACCGGCAAGGTGAGGTTTATAATGGAACCACATGTTCCAACACCCCCCTCGTAAACTCCTCTTGGAGAAAAACAAATTCCACATATTCCTCCTTGAATTTGTTCTAACTACAAAACATGATCACAAGACGGTATAATAATACTCATGAGGAAGTTTGATCACCATCAGCATAGATCAAGGCCAAAAGGAGCAGTCAACCATTGCAAACTAGTTGAAAATTTTGTTGTCCAAACACGATCTTAGTCAGTCGATCGAATAGACAATAAGACAACATTAACCAGTCGATCATTCAAGTAGACAAGAACACACCAATATAATGATTCTTGTTCAATCCAACACTCTGTATCATGTACAATAAGCATAAATATAGCTCCCAAAAACATAGTTGAACATGGTTTGGTCGGTCTCAGCAAATGCAATCACATCAGTTGGGTTTACATATCAACAACACCAATTAATCCCCCCCTTAAACACAACTAAGGGATAAAAGCATCACCAATAGATCTTTTTCAAAACAACAGATAGCGGAAAAAAAACTAGTTGAAACTCAGTCAACAAATGAACAGTCAAAAATTCACCTCCAATTGACTGTCAAGTCAGGTCGAGTCATAGTTGACCAATGTCACAATTGAAATCTAGTCAACTATCAAGTCGGGTCGATCATGTGGTCAACCGATACAAATAAATCAGTAATGACGAGCATTGTACGTATGTATAGCTAATGAAACACAATAGTAGGAACTCCTCAAACATATGGTTATATGCACCCATGACTTCTCATCAATCCAACCATAGTCAATCCTGGTATTATGTATTGGTCCATGGTTATGTTTGTCATGTTTCTTCTACAAGGATTGGAAGGAATGATTTCCATGTCTTCGATGGCAAGGATGATGATAAGGCATATAGGTTTTTATTGGTTGATCGAGATAGGCTCGGGGTCTAGTGTACTCTTAAGAGTAGAAAACCCTAGTATATCAGCAGCAGTTTTATCAACAATAATATCCTCAACTTCTGGCATGTTAGGAACATCCATCCCATCAATTGATTCAGTAGATTACTCTACTAGAAAATCAATCTGAATCCCACCTGCAACAAAGAAAAATTCCATGTTTGCAACAAGAGAAGGTGTAGGAAAGAAGGAAACAACAATAACATCATATCCAAGACCTATTCTTGGTGTTAACATCTAAGAGATAATAGGAGTAGCAAATCCATGTCCATTCTTCCCAAGTCCTCCTCCAGTATATCCCATCTTGTTGAGCAAGTGGGATACTATACTTGTAGTGTGTTTTTCAAAGCTAGGAGAAACAACACATTCATTAGTTTTAAAGCATAAATGAACAACATCTAGTTTACAAAAAGTAGCAAAGAGTGGAGAAGAAATGGGCGATCCTCACAGCTCAAAAGCACCAATATTCTTCTCACAAACAATTGGACTAGCAACAATGGTGGAAGAATAAATAAGTGATCCAGACAACTCTACAGCAACAATCTTCTTCTCAGCAATTGTCTCATCATTTTTTTCAATGGCCTATAGTTGGAGAACATGTTCTTTAATGTTCTACTTGTAGTTCTATAAGCTTTGAAGAGTCTCATCCTTCCCAGTCAGTTGCAGCAATGTAGCATCATAATCTTCCTTCAATGTCTGATATTCGTTAAACTTTCGATTGTTATATTCTTGAAGAGGAGAAGCTTCCTCGCAAAGCTCATCAACGAATGCCTGCAAGTGGGCCACCTCACGAGTTAGTTGGGAATTTTCTTCCATCAGTTGGTTGACATTTGTGGTCAATGTTGTATAAGGAAGAGTTTTCACTTCTTCTTCCAATTCCTCAAGAAGTTCATATTTCTCCTCAAATTTGTCTGCAAGAGTCTAGAAAAATCGTGTCGCAGTGTTCCCCATGGTAGGAACCCTCCTGGAGTGCTCAGTAACAACAGTTTGGAATATGTCTTATGCAATCTTCAATCGATTTTTCAGTCCTACATTCTTGGTCTTCAAGGAATCATTTTCACGAGAAAGGGATTTCACCTCCTTCACAAGATCATCGACAAGATTGGTTTTGTCTTCAAAATCATCCACCAGATCTTGAAATATGGTTTCCATTGTCAATTATAGGTCAACAATTTTCCTAGATTCATCATCAAATCTCTACAGAAGGCTAATTTGAAAGAGAGAGTCCATATCTTCCTGTTGGGTGTGGGATATCTCCAAGTCACTTATCAAGCATTGATTCTCGGTATGAAACTACGGAACGACATTTTGCAAGGTAGTGACTTCTGCACAAATTTGGTTGTGAGGTTCTTCCAAGGAGATAACCTTCTTCTCATGAATCTAGTGCAATTTCTGGAGCATTAGAGTTTCATCTTCATCCAACATTCTCATTTTTATGGAGGGAAAGATCCAAGCACAAAATATTTAAAAGAAAGAGTGAGCGGAAAGTTGTCCACAACAAGAGGTCGGGCTTCACCAATCGACATATACTGAGTCAGGATATATTTCCTAACGATCCAATGCCAAGGCTGGTCGATAATGAGCAATCGACCCAAATCATGCAAGGCTAGGATATCCTCAGCATTCTCCTTCTACCAAAACACTAATAGTTGGGCGTGCCTATAATCGGCGCCTATTCCAGCCATGCTTTCGAGTCAAACTAAGGGCAGGTCAAGCATATCCCAATGGTTAGAGTCTAGTCCGTGAGTCGAGTCAAGCAAGGGAAACTTTATCGGCCTTCATGTCGGTTTTACTCGAACAGAGAATACCAGTCGAGTCAAGAAATGTGGGCATCCAAGTCGAACCATATTTCAATCGACGACAAGGAGAGTCGGGTTAGATCTCTTTTTCACTTTGACGAGCAAACAACAAGTCGATGGTATCACCATAGCCAACTGGTCGAGTCAAGCTTTATTTCAATCAAGAGGCCAAATCCGTGAGTTGAGTCGAGTGCCAAGTCAATGGTTTGTCTTGGATGGTCGATTCGAGACTTATTTGAGCATCCACGCATGAGTCTAGGGTATCTACAAGTTGTCTTGGAATATTTTTTAATTGGTGAGGGCATCCATGCATCCGTCTTCAATCGAAGAAAATGTTGGGCGGATTGGAAATCGTCAATCAAACCCTCGTGCATTTTACTGTTGGAACTTCCTCTATCAATAATAGCCGACAGTACGCATACTAGTCGGACACACAAAAGGTGGTTGAACCTTCTCCAAGGGTCTTCTTCCACACTAGTCGACTGTTGGTCGAGGGATCCTAAGTCGATGTCAAATAAAGAAAACGAGCCAGATAAATATCAATTCAAAACTCCACACAAAGGATTTCTCAGTTGATGCTCTTCTGTAGTCGACCAATGCACCCGTGGTCGAAACTTTTCTAGTCAACAACGATGGACAACAACCCACACAAAGAATTTAACAAGGGTTTGATCCATCCATTCTTCGGGCAATAACCAAGTCACGATTTTAGTCATATAAGCATAGAAGAAAAAAATGGTTTTTGTGGTTCAACAACCCATGAAAAGTGACAAAATTCTCACAAAGAATGTTGGCAGTGAGTCTCCAGTTTTGAATAACCCATCGCAGAGAAACAAGAACACAGCTTCATGGTTGTATCAATCCCATTATTTTTTTTGTGAACCCTAGATCAAAGATCCAACAACTCTAATACCATGTTAGAACATGGATTAAACGTAGAGGATAATGGGTCTGAGAGGCAGTGGTGATGTCAAAAGACACTATAGCAATAAAGCAAAAGTCGCTCAATGAGAGCAAGAGTAGATCCCCGATGATGATCTCGTGATATGATAGACCGATCAAAAGGATCATGTATAAATAGGTTTGGTGATGGACCAAACCAACAAGCTCGAGCATAGTTGGTTGCACCTATCCATAAAATACACATATGGGATCCTTAATTGGACATGGTCAACCACCAATTTAGTCGTTCGTCAATCCAAAGACTTAATCAACCCACTTAACCGACAAGGTGAGATTTACGATGGAACTTCATGTTCCAACAATCTTCTTGAATATTATGTATTCTAAATCTAGAGTACGATCTTCTTCCAACACTAGTACATGGGTTCCATTCATCACTAGATAGATGAGTTGCCAGTATAAAATCTCAAAAAAATGTGCATTTAAACATAAATAACTCAAATGGAAGTTGAGTGAGAATTTAAAATATACTTCCCTAAATGGAAGTTGAGTGAGAATTTAAAATATACTTCCCTAAGCTCAATCTCCAGTCCCTCTGATGATGAGTTGACGGACATCTTGAATGAAATACTATGTCATCAAGTTTGTGGGCTACCAATCTTTAAAATATGTGACAAATGTTGAGGAATCTCCTGAAACCTATATCTGGGAAGTTATATATCTCGATAAGACCTTTCCAATGGTATAAGGAGAGCATGAAATTGAGCTTGGAGAATTGGAATTTAGGTCTTTCCCAATGCAGCATGTTGCATTCTCCACCCATGTTTGAGGTAGTGCGCCCTGATTTTCTTGACACGCTTACCAACACATTTTGTCCTCTTTCGTACTTCATAATTTGGGTTGCAATATGACCTTATGGTTTATTCGTCCATGCGTTGAGGGATCGGGTCTTATTTGTTGTTTTCGTTCTCAAGCCGACAAGTTAAAATGGAACAAAGAATAGTTTAAAGGTCTAGCCTATATCGACGTTTACAATCTATTTGTATTGTTGGCATGTCGGGGCTTAAAACACATCTCTTGGCCACTATGTTGGAGGTCTAGATGGATTAGAGATGTTGGTGGATTGTTGATGTTTCGAGGGGAGAGAGAAATCCAAGATATTGCAATTGCCCCAACACAACATCAAGTGAAGGAGTTTACATGATGTTGAGGTTGCCTTGAAACATTAAGGATAAGATTAAGAAGAGAGGCCAATACATTGGCGGGTGAGGGATATTTAAAATCATGAATACTAGTCAATACAGTGATAGGGAAACATTCGAGAGAAGGGTTTTTTAAAAACATATTAAATAATGGTTTTAAAAGAGGGGTTTGCATGGTTGATGACCCCCATCCACCTCACCTTTTATTAGTCCCTGCCTCAACAGGGACTATAGCTTTCGGTCACGTAGTCAAACTACATTGACCTTATACTATTTATCCAAAATTCACAACCATACCCAAAGTTTCTTTCAAATTCCATATTAACCTGATTTAATTTTGAAAACAAAATTATTTTTGTATTTAACCTGATTAGTTGATGTGACTTTATTTCTCTGGTGTGTAAGATTTATTTTTTTGAATTGTCAGAATTATCAAATGAATTTACTAAAACAAATTATGTGAGTGGTCATGCATGCATTCGAGGCTCTAACCACCCTACATATGTAGTCAAAGCTCTAACACTGACATCTCTGCCACCACCCTCCACTTCCACTTCGCAAAGTACATGCACAAGTAAAGCACATCTTGTTGCCACCTCTAGAGATACGTGCCATGGAAATGAAAACTCATATGTATGAATCATAAGGGAATACTAACTACAACACCATGACTACAAAACCAAGAAGAAAATGTTCAAAGGGTGTGCACTCTAAAAGAATGCATAAATGAAAACTCACATGTATGAATTTGTTGGTTCTTAGAATGGGATTACGACCTATGATTCCAGTGATGGCGTTGTAATATTTTTTCAACCTTGTTTATTATACCTCTACAAGAGGAGGAGGTTGTCGAGCCCTTCATTCTTCAACCTTGTTTATTCCTCTACAGCAGGAGGAGGTTGTCCGACCCTTCCGCCACTTTCCTATACTCTTATTGTGTATGAGGCATTAATTTGTTGTATGGATAGTTTCAGTTAAAAAGGATGTTTTTTATGTGCTTTGAGTGCCCATAGATAGAGAATAGTGACACGGATAGTGAAATGTGAGGCAGGCCTCTCTTAAATCAAAAAGTTGTCAGCAAGTTATCGTTTGTTTGGCGAGCCAAGTTGGTTGATCCTGGTTGGTACAATGAATCAAACTTTGATAGAATGGAGGAGGCAGGTTCTTTGAGAGATTGGTTGTTTAGGTGGTTGAAACTCTATGCTGCATACTTACTCTGAGAAATGAAAATATGATGTGGATGTTGGAATAATTCAATTCCAAGATAGTAGTGAAGTAGTCCCAAATCTGTCATCTTAAAGCCTACATGTAACTCCTTTTTCACTTGTGCAATATGATCATCCTTGTTTCCCGTAATGATCAAGTCATCTACATACATAATAAGAATCACTAGATATGGACCCTGTTGACGGATATACAAAGTATCATCAGATTCACTTCGTTGAAAACCAACCTTCCTAAGATATTCATCCATTTTGGTATACCAAGCTCGAGGATCTTGCTTTAACCCATATAAAGCCTTAATTAATTTGCAGACTTTATGTTCCTGCCCTGCAATTTCAAAACTTGGTGGTTGTTGCATATATACATCTTCCTGTAAGTCTTTGTTGAGAAAAGCACTTTTTACATCCATTTGATGAACTTTCCAACCTTTTCGAGCGGCCAATGCAAGTGTTAATCGGATGGTATTCCATTTAGCTATAGGAGAAAAATTTTCCTCATAATCAATGCCTTCCTGCTGCGCAAAACCTTTACCCACAAGTTGTTCTTTATATTTGTCAATTTCGCCATGTTGGTTGTATTTAATTCTATAAACCCATTTGCATCTGATGGGTTTAACACTTTGAGGACAATCAATAAGTTTCCAAGTGTTATTATCAATTGTTGCTTGATACTCTTCAATCATAGCTTGTTTCCATGATTTATGTTTTACTACGCCGCTGGAACTATGCCCTCTGGAACTATGACCTCTGGAACTACGCCCTCTAGAACTATGCCTCTAGAACTATGACCTATGGAACTACGCCTCTAGAACTACGCCCTCTGGAACTACACCCTCTAGAACTATGACCTCTGGACCTATGCCCTCTGGAACTATGACCTCTGGAGCTACGCCCTCTAGAACTATTACCTGTGAAACTACGCCCTCTAGAACTGTGACTTGTGGAACTATGCCTCTGGAACTAGGACCTCTGGAACTACGCCTC
>JZKD02S1729137.1:87896-110825 GCA_000966675.3 Picea glauca
TATATATATATATATATATATATAAACAAAATTATTTATATATATAATAAATACATTTTTTATTTAATAAATAATAAAATAAATAAATGCTATTATAGTTAAAAATATTAACTATAATTAAATTAATTATAACAAAGCTTAACCATATATATAATCCAGCCAAAAGTAATCATTCATTGACTATACAATCCACATTGAAGTGTCGAGTACATTGACTATACAATCCACATTGAAGTGTCGAGTACATAGGAAATATATAAATCTCATTATCAGAAATACCACTTAGCTCGAACTCCAGCTAAGGTCGCATTAAGCAAGACTGACGAACACGCAATGTACCCTCCACAGGTAACATACCACCAGGTGTGACTTAATGAAATTTCCCGCAGTAAATTGTAGCCAATTCCATATTTCACCCAAGCTAGGCATTGCAAAGCACTATAGATCCATCTCCCAAAAGATTTTATACCCATAACTCTTGCTATTGCGCTACAGGCTACAATGCAAAGAATTTCTAAAACAATGGTTGCACAAATCAGAAGAGTATATTTCATATGATTGCTTCCCCTAAAACGGGGCATTCTTCTGTTTTGCAAATATAATTTCAAATCAAAGCCATCCATGACCAAAGCAATACAAATAGCTACCATTATCACAATAATTCTACCTTCAGAGGGTGGCATAGAATGAGTATGATACCATTTGTTAGCGCCTCCTTCGAATGAAACCAGCAAAAAAAGTTCGTAGTAGCCAGAAAACAATCGAGTATCTCATATTGAAGAACATTTTTAAAGAACAACACTTGGCATACATTGGTCTTATTGGCATTAGATTTGACGTGGGCTCTCGTTAAAAACAAATGGGTATACAGATGAAAATAACCTCCCACTGCCCGCCTCGCGAACAATTTTCTGGAGAAGCCATCCACTTTGAGCCAGAAAGTTAGTACAAGGTTGATTAATGCTTCTGTCAAGCTTGGCACTATACGTAAGGAAGCAAGGCTGTATTTTTCGTTTGCTTCGAATTCTCCATCCCCATTCTTGTAGTTTTTGAGGGCAGAAGAAGCGTTGGTTTTTCCTTTTCTGATCACAACTCCTCTGAATTCTTTATTCCTTAGATCGAAAAATCTGATCAGCTTATTTGTCCACTCATCTTCGCTAGCTGGGCACATTGGAATGCATATGCAAGTACGCACTTTATGTATGGATTTAAGATCAAGTACTTCACAGACTGCAGCAGGGGATTCCACCTGGGGGTCACCCTCTCTCCATCTATCATTCTCCACATGCAACAGCCCCTGGTTGCAGCCATGGCAGCCTTTTCTCAGCCTGGTTGCAGCCATGGCAGCGTAGAGATGGGAGTAGGATCCGATAGCCAGGCAGTCTTTTCAATGTTCCAGGCATCCGACGAGCAAGCATCATGGTGATATCTTCCACATCTGCCCGCGTGATTTTCGGTGCAGGTAGATGCGCATACAGTGACCGCTGCAGATTGTCACTCACTCGGCAAAGAACTCACAAGTCTGCGGAAAAATGAAGCACAATGGGTTAGAGGGTCAATTCACCAATGGGAATCACAGAGGCTATTATTAAAACGCTCGTTTCGATGATGCACTTTGCAATTGTATTAATCGTATGTGCATCAGTGAGAACTGAGCATATATTTTTTCAAAGTTTGTATATTTAAATGAATAGTGATAATGAATTTGTGTGTTTAAGATTAAAGTTGACCTTTGTTGGGTCAAGTCACTTTGTCAAATTTTTTATCATAGTGATAATGAATTTGTATGTTAAAGATCAAAGTTGATCTTTGGTGACTCAAGTCACTTCGCCAAATTAATGTAAATTAATGTAATGTTAGGTATTTTGTGTCACATTGTCAACACTTCAATTAAAAATATTTTTCCATGTAAGGAATATCAATATCAATAATAGGGTATATATGAAGAATATAGACTTCATTACAATAAGATTTAAACGATAGACATGATAATGATCTTAAGTTTTGTAAAAGGGAAAGATATTTTTTACTTAGGTGGATGTCATTAAGCATATTGGTGTAAGGCATATTAAAGGTGTTTATATTTTATTGGTTGGCCCAATTTGTAATGCCTAGTCATAGGTAGGTTGTATTTTCCATGTTAGTTGTAAGTTTTGTGTATGCAAAGTTGTGGTGCAATGGTGTATGTAATCATATGATGTGATTTTCTCTTATAAGTAGAGAGCTTGTCATGTTAAGTTGTGGAATTAGCCACTTGGATAGGTATAAGGGTGGTAGGTGTATCTATATGCTAGATTGATGTTGAATTGGAGAAGATGAATCTTCAATTGAAGAGGGGGAAGAGTGTGTTAATCTCAAAGTGTTCAAATGTTGGGACCAAGTGAGGATTAAAAATGAGTCTGACATGTTGATGAACCATGTAGGTGAAAAGGTTTCCTAGAGAACTAGTGTGTACAACTACAGGAAACCCATGTATTCTGATAGATGGATTTTTATTATATGGACATCAACAATGAGCTTGTGTTAGCACAAAATGATTGAGCAGAAATCCTGAGGATGAATTTCAATGATGAATAAAGCCTAAGGATGATAACACGTGAAGATGAAAACATGGCAAAGTTGGAGACAAAGATGAAGATATGGCACAAAGGAATTCGGCCAAGATGAAAATGAACTAGAGCAACCAAAAAGAAATACATTGTTAATGTTGTTACCTCTAATAAACATTAAGGGGGAGTGTTAGAAGAATGATATTGTTTATTAGAGTGTCAGTAATGATAACTCTAGAAACTAGATTAAATACCTAGAACACTCCAATTTCGTGTTGTAAAATTCTATAAATACAATCTAATACAATAGAGGGAAGGGAGAGGCAACATCGTTTCATTTCAATGTGGAGGGAGAAGATCATGATGAAAGTGCATTGGTGGGAGTGGTAGTTCACAGCTTCATGAAATAATGAATTTCACAACTTCTATTTTGTTAAAATGTGACAACAATCAATTAAAAGAAAATGTAAAACTAAAATTTACTTATGTAAATATTTAGTGATGTTGGTTTATGAACTAGTGGAAGTTTGTATAACTGGTGGTAGTTCTCATAACTATGTTAGTTTGTATAACTGGTGGTAGTTCTCGTAACTATGTAACTATGTAACGGTTCCAAGATAGATATATATCTATGAAGCCTGAGAGATGTATTTGGGTTGGTGGGGGTAAGTGATTGTAAGTCTATCTTGAATAATAAGAGATACCGATATCTTGCCCCATGGATGTTTCCTCGACACATTGTCAGGGTTTTACCACATAAAAATGGTGTGTTATCTGAATGGTTGTTTTGTCTATATTGTCATATTTCTTTCATTTAATTATTGTTTCAGGATCTAAATCCCAACAAGTGGTATCAAAGCGAAGTAGAAGGAAATTTTGGTCTAAGGAAGGGTTGCACTGAGGCCATCTACTGCATAGAGAAGAAATCCATGGATGTTAAGCAGAGCATTCTTTGAGGAGGCTGGATTTTTTATTGGCATATTTGTACTCTGAGATCGAGTGGAGACTAAGTGAAAAATTTCCTTGCAAACTCTTGTGAAGGTCGCGGAGATTGGAAACCATGAAGGTTGAAATTAAAAAAAAAAAAAAAATTTAAAAAAAAAGTCCACTAGTTATTTGTTTATGAGGAAGAATATATTTTGAAAGGAAAATGTATATTGTGGAGAAATATATTTAAAAGAAGATACTAGATTCGAGGTTGATAAAATTAATGGTAATAATAATTTTGAATTGCGGAAACTTAAAATACGAGATTTGTTAGCAACATTAAGCATTGATGGTGGAGTCACCATAAAAGAAAACACACACACACACACACACACACACACACACATATATATATATATTAGTAAAATTATCAATTGCATGTAAATCAATATACGAATGTAAGACCTTGATAGGCATGCATACCCCTAGTTTATTGGGTCACCTATTAAAATTTTAGACATGTATTTTGGTAGATTGAAGATGTGACGGGCATGTATGTTGGGTTAATCTTGACTTGGTGAAAGAGTCAACGAGTTAAATATGTTTTTTAGGTCAAAGCACGTGGTTTATTTGTGGGGTATCATGTGGTATTATGTCCATGGATTGCATGTAATGAATCCTATAAAAGGCTTGTTGAACTCCATTGTAAATGGGCCCGGAGGTGAGTGGTGAAGGCTTACTTGGCCAACTTGATCACATTGGGTCAAGGGAATTTTCATGTCAAGGTGGAGCATTGAGCCTCCATCGTAAGGTACCTGGAGGTGAGCAACAAAGGTTCACTTGGGCTTGGTCGTATTTGGTCAAGCTTTCGAATGTAAAGTTCGAGGTGGAGCATAAGTTGTCCAGGATAGAAAGGTGGGTTTGTAGAAAGGTTGATGAGCTTTATAGTGAAATGAGCATTGGCAGGTCAATCAAGTGTTTGAGAATATATAATGGAGGCGGGTTCATCTTCATGGAATTTCAAGGAAGCTGGGATCGAAGCGACATTCTCAGTAATGCCAAGTTGCAGCAAGAGTTGTGGGTATAAGCAGTTGTGTTATCTAGTAAATCAGTCACCATCAGTTGCAAGAGACTAGAAGATTCTGGAAGAGGTATGAACAAGTCATTTGGTGATTAATCAAATGTGAAATTATTTGGTTGTGATGCTTACATTTTTTATCAGCATTCTAACTAGGACCCAGATCAAATAGGTAGATCTTTGTTGGTTATGGTGATGGTGTTAAGGGATGCAAACTGTGGGATCCTACTGCCCACAAAATCATCATGGACACAGATGCAATGTTTGATGAATCTCTTTTTATAAAATCAAACATAGTAAAATTTGAAAGGTACAAAGTGTTGGCCCTCGACCAAGTTTTGAGAGAACATTGGTCAAGTTTGACCATTTTTGGGACTTCGACAGGTTGGTCGAAGATGGAGCACCCAGGCAGAGCTGAGATCACGGGATATCACTCGTTTTGTGGGCTTTTTGGGTTTATGTAAAGGGTATGGGATGTCGGCCCATGGGTTTACCCATGTTTAGGCCCTCTTTGTAATGTATAAATAGATAGCTAGGCGATGTAAGAAGCAATGTGTGTGTGTGTGGCTTTGTGCAAGAAGGACGAGCTACTTGTGTGATTGACTTCGTGCAAGAATACGTAGAGATTGCTAAGTGCAAAGAACAGTTGTTCGCTTTTGTGCATACTGTGTGTTGAGACTTGTACAGCTAAGTGCAAGTAATTGTAAGAGGCTTTGTGCCTTGACCTAATTCAGGGAAGGAGGATCTGGCAAGGTGCATGCAGATCTCCTATCCTTTGCGGAGTTGGCTCTATGTATTTGTGCACAGGAGCAGAAGAATGTAGAAATCTTGAAGACTAATAATGAAGAAGAAGAGTTGGTGGATGTAGCCCCACACTGGGGTGAACCACGTATATCCTATCTTGATGTGCTTTGTGCAATGTTGTTCATATTGTTTATGTATTTATCTTCTTAGTGCACTATTCTTGATGTATGATAGATAGATCTATGGATGCTTAGTGCTTATGTATGGTGAATGCTAGACCTGATTTGATGTTATGTGCTAAATGATTAGATGTGCTCAATATTGATTATTACTGCGTTGATCTGTAATAAGGATTTAACCTGCGATGTGAATAAGGTTTAATAACTAATGCATGTTATTGGCTAAGCACTATGTTAAGTGTTGTAATCACAAATCTCTGTCCCAAATCGGATGTAGATATCTGAGTCCTGCAAACCCACTGCCTCTACCTCGGGTGAGACTTCATCTGCTTCACATGTGTTGTTGAAAGGGCCGGTAGTTAGGGTTTTTTTGGTACACTATTGAAGCATTGAACCCTGGGTCTGCCCCTGTGACAACAAATGGTTTTGTTGCCGAGAACTGAAACTGTGATTGCTAGGGAACTGAAGAAAAGAGAAAGATTTGTGCATAGATATGTTGTTGTAGTGCAGTATTCTACTTGATTTGCGAAGCTCTGTGCTAAGAAAGAAACTCAATCTGATGAAAAGAGATAATCTTAAAGCTCTGTGCTCTAGTAAAGGTAAGATAAGTGGAAATTTTTGCTTCAAAAGTATGAATCTAGGTATGTTTGATAGATTTTGTCCTAGTCTGAAAACTAGGGCACAGTTGGAAGAAAGAATGGATCTGAATAAGTTTGATAAATATAGTGAAAGATATGTTATTCCTATGCATAGAAAGAATTTTTGGACTAATAAGTGGATGAAGGAACCTAGAAAGAAATTTTGCAGATTGCAGGTCCATCACTGTGATCCTAGTGCACAGTACAGGAAAGGTTGGGGATTGTTTAAAATAAAGAGAGGATTGACAATGTGTTATAACTGTAGAAGACCAAGACATCTTGCTAAGGAATGCCCTAGTATAGGTCCTATTTGTCTTTGTTGTAAATATATTGGTCATGAGGTTGAGGATTGCCCAAGGATGATTGCTAAAGTTGAAAAGATGAACCTGAGACAAGACAACTATAAATAAGGTCAAAAGGCTAAGGATATGTAAGAGAACCAAAAAGAATCAGAGACTATATTATTACAGTTAAAATAAGAAATGGATGATCATAAAGACTTCAGTTTACCAGAGATCTTGAAAGAAAAACAGTGCATAGAAACAAGAATAGGAGACTTCGACATAGACTGTGTCTTGGATGAGGAAGCACAGGTGAATATTATGCCAGAAAGCACTTGGGAAATTTTGGGAAAGCCTGTTATGGTTCCTTCATTGGGAAGGATAGGATTATTTTAAGGAAAGATGATAACCCTATGTGGAAGAGTTACTAATGTACCTATGATGGCCCATGGAACATCAACCAAAGAAGAATTTTAAATCATTAAGTTTGTGGAGAACATCGACCCTTTTACACTTTTGTTAGGAAAGACCTGGATTGAAAAGGATCAGCTCAGAAGAAAAGTAGATGAAGAGGCTACAGAACAGAAAAGGAAAGAACTGAGGGACTTCATAGCTAGAAAAATAGAGCGAATAATACAAGAGGATCAGTCGAAGCAACAAAGGGCAAGAGAAGTAGTTGTTGAAGTTGAAAGAACAAAAGAAGGCTTAAATAACTTGTTCATGCAGGAAAGAAGTACATCCAGCCTGGAAATAATAAGAGAAGAGGTATTACATTTGAACCATATGAAAGAACATCCGCAGTGTGAAGTTACTATGCTAGAGGAACGTAAAAATAAGAATGGAAAGAGGAATACAGAGACTCAGATCACAGGGAAGAAGGAAAGAAAGCTCAGTAAGAAGAAAGAAAAGTTAGAAAAACTACAGGAAGTTCCAGAGAAGACTTTGTAGAAGGCAGGATTGCAGAACTTGAACCTCGCTAGAATAACAGAACTGCGCAGAATGGGACTTCACCACGATGAATCTATATGACCATTGGAGGCGTCCCGACCATTAGAATGATGCTCCAGGATGGCTATAAACGCAATTATGGATGGAAAGATCACCATTGGACCGTTGAGACCGCGCCATAACGGGTGGATTCGTATTGATCTAGGCATTCCTACCCATTGGAGGAATCCATTACGACGTCGCTTATTTAACCCGTCGGACACTGCGTCGAGACCCCTTTTTGCAAACTGAGATATCTGAGCTAATAGAGAATTGATTGCATACTGCGTTGTGCTATCTAGACCTCGCCATTCATTTGATTCCCTTGATTGTTTGTTCGCCTACTCGAGTTATTTTATTACAAGTGTGAATGTCGGGCGAGCGTAGCACAATAGAGAAGTCTGTGGAAGAGATACTTGTCGACCTCATGACTGAGAAAGTCATTTCTGTAGGAACACATGAATCGCCAACTAGAGGATTGCAAGCATCCCCATCGACTGGGTGGAGTTCTGGCCACACTGCTGAGAAAAGAGGCAAGCACCGCGATGATATGGCTAACGCGAAGTAGATGCCGTCGGTCTTGCCTGACTACACCCCGCCTCTAGCTGGTGCAGTTAACCGTGACAGTGTCCTGTGTGAATTTGAATATACGTTTATCAGTGTGTACCTCCGGAAGGGGATACACGCAGTTGGACCCCAGTTGGGACTGATCCCAACTTTGAATATCAATGACTTCAACCTTGGAGACCGAAAGAACTATGCGATGCTCGTGCCGCATAGGTACCTGATGAAGATGACTGGGAAGAAGCCCAAGATAGTCTCCCAGCCATGGATTAAGGAGATCGCAAGATCAACAATCTTGAACATGATGAAGATCCCCCACTTTGGTCGACATCAGGAGGTTAACGCTTGCGTTAAACTTCTCCTGTAGAGCTACCATGGAGGGTATATGTGGCTTGATAGGTGTGTGACTGTGGATCTGACATCGATCCAATTGATCACTAGATTAAGCATGCAAGGAACGGACCCTCACCATTTCTACCCAGGGAAGGTCGCAGATCGCACCCTGGTCCAGTGTATAAAAGAAGCCTATGGCGATGTAGAGAAGGGGAAGCGAGGCTACAAGGTAGCCTTCATCCAGGATGGCACAGTGCGCCTAGATTGTCAGCTTATAGAAGGAAAGCTCATCAGAAAGAACCGGACGACACAAGTCACACGGTTCGTAGTCGACCTCACAGGGAAGTGTGTAAAAGGAATGTAGATGAACTGGGTAAGTTACCTTGTCAACGAGTTGGAGAAGGACTGTCGTGAATCGTAGGACCAGGGGTATGTTGGGTATGTGTTATATTATTTGCATGTGTGTGTGTGGGCACGTCAGATTCGACAACTACGTCTGATGATCCCTTTAGTAGTGATCTTTGTGTCGTGTGTGTCGGGCGCTTTCCTAGGGGGGTCCCAAGGGGGGATAGGTATGCCCCCCCTTAGTTACACTTAGCGTTCGGGGAAGCGCCCCGAATTTTTTTTGGGGGTGGTTTTTGCTACTTTTAGCGGTTTTCTAAATTAATCTCGGATTAAGGGATTAGGGTTTTGGTATCTACGAAATACCTAAAAACATTGTATATATTGTATGGTGAATGGTGAAATTCGATATAATGAATATAAGAAAGGTTTTCCCGGTTGAGGGTTTCCGATATAAATCTGTCTACTATGTGTATTAGCCATTGATTAAATTTTGTTTTTCTTAAGAATCTATATGCATTGCTTTACTTCACAGGTTCAAAAATTATAGGGTACGAGTTTCATTTTAGTTGGTTACTTATCTTAATTGCATTTGTCACCTAGAAAATGTCAGAACGAGCAGCCTTCCCCGAAGTCAAGCCATCAGAGCCATTGGCCTCAAGGTTCTCCACCTTGTGGTACATGAGTGATATGAAGAAGTAGTGGGAATTGAACATGGTGTTCCACGCCTACTACATAAAACTGACGCACGCCATTGAATCTTTCCCCAGAATGACCCCAAATACACTCCATCAGTACAGACCGTTCACGAAGTTCCGCGCAGACCGACACTTCATCTACATCACTGCACGTAGGGATGAAAGCAAGGAGGAGCTGTAGTCTTACTATAAGTTAACTGAGGAAGACATGGAAGATATCACTAAGGAATGGCCAACCGAATTCCTTGTACCGATCGAAGATGTCGAACTCTCTGACCCCAACATCATCGGAAGTCCCTTGGTTACCTACACTAATTATGATGGACAGAGCAACGGAAAGAAAAAGAAGAAAAAGGAGAAGGAGGAAGTACAAGACATAGAAAGTGATGAGAAGCAAAACACATAAGAGGAAACTACGCCTAAATCAATTGTAGAAGGAGGAAGAGACAAAGTAAACCAAGAGGAAGAAGGGGAATAAGGGGACAATCAAGAAAAGGGGGAAGTAACACCGCCAAAGGATCCCCTTATAGAGGCTGAGACATCGAAGAAATGAAAGGTTTCTCCACAGAAACTCTCAGCACGGAAGAAGACTCGAGCCAATAAACCTAAGTCACAGAATGTGCTCACAATCGATGATATCGAGCTCATCATCACAGCTATAAAGGACGCTTTAGAAGACATCTTGTAGAGACATGAAGCAAAGCAGAAGTCGATGTATGACAGAATAGAGAAGGAGCTCAAAGACATCCAACAAGCTATCCATTCGAGCCACACAGTGTCTACTGCACCATTGTCAATACAAAGTGTCGAATTGGGGGATGAGCCCACCCAATTATGAAGTCTAGCACATGCAACTGAGGCTCGACTCCGTTGAGTCCAAGAATAAAAGGAAGAGGCCACAGATGCCTTAAAGTAAGAAAAGGAGGAGGCCTTAGAGAAAGTTCGCGTTGCACAGCAAGAGAAAGATGACATTAGGGCGAAGTTCGAAGAGGACAAAGAGAAGATGCAGAAAGAAAAAGACCAGTTGCTTGTAGAACAGATCGAGGTCAGAGAGGCAGTAACAAGAGCACTTCACTCTGTGTTGGGCTTGGCACAGGAGGAATGAGAGTGCACTAAGATTCAAGTGGGGAAGCTCGCTGAAGCCATTCAGTAGCTTCAAGCAAGAGTAATGGATCTAGAAATCTAAGCAGTGTCGAGCACTCCGCAAGAAGTGCGCGATCAAAGGGAAGAGGCTGCCAGGAACATAGTAGGAAGAATCAGGGCATTGGCCTCAGAGTGTAAGAAATTAAGAAATCTAAGTGCGTATACCTATGAGCACCTTGCAGAAGATCCAGAGCTAAGGAAACTGGAGGCACAGCTCCAGGAGGTGAAGCAGCAAGCCTCCACCATACAAGCATAGCTGAAGCTGCTTATTGTCGTTGAGAAGATGAAGAGGTCGCAGGAGAAACGTGCAATCCAATAGCAGATTACTACTATCCAGAGAAAGGTTATGGAAGTGACACAAAGACTCCAACCGGTGTAGGACGAAGCCTGCATGATCTTTGAATAATTTGAAGGACAAGGCTCGCAACTAGACCAACTGGTTGCGATAGTGGAACAACACCTGGAAGGGCTTGTTACTGAGCAAGTCATTCAAAAATTTTCTGAGCAGGAGGTTCTAGCGAAGCAAAAAGTTGAGGCAAGTCGAGCTAAGCTCGAGGCCTTCGTAGCAGCCCTTCCCAGATCTTAGTGACTCGGGATGAGTCACAGGTGAGTGTTAGGGGCCTGTTGGCCCTCGACCAAGTTTTGAGAGAACATTGGTTTGACCATTTTTGGGACTTCGACACGCAGGTCGAAGATGGAGCACCCAGGCGGAGTTGAGATCGCGGGATCTCACTCGTTTTGTGGGATTTTGGGGCTTTTAGGGTTTATGTAACGGGTATGGGATGTCAGCCCATGGGTTTACCCACGTTTAGGCCCTCTTTGTAATGTATAAATAGATATCTAGGTGATGTAAGAAGCGGTGTGTGTGTGTGTGTGTGCAAGAAAGACGAGTTACTTGTGTGATTATCTTCGTGCAAGAATACGTAGAGATTAATAAGTGCAAAGAACAGTTGTTGGATTTTTTGCATACTGTGTGTTGAGACTTGCAGATCTAAGTGCAAGTAATTGTAAGAGGCTTTGTGCAGATAGGTCATGTAAGGCTTTGTGCCTTAACCTAATTCAGGGAAGGAGGATCTAGTGAGCTGCGCGTAGATCTCGTGTCCTTTGCGGAGTTGACTTTGTGGCTTTGTGCACAGGAGCAGAAGAATGTAGAAAGCTTGAAGACTAATAACAAAGAAGAAGAGTTGGTGGACATAGCCCCACACTGGGGTGAACCACGTATATCCTATGTTGATGTACTTTGTGCAACGTTGTTCATATTGTTTATGCATTTATCTTCTTAGCGCACTATTCTTGATGTATGATATATAGATATATGGATTCTTAGTGCTTATGTATGATGAATGCTAGATCTGAGTTGATGTTATGTGATAAATGATTAGATGTGCTCAAACTTGATTACTACTGCGTTGATCTGTAATAAGGATTTAAACTGCAATGTGAATAAGGTTTAAGAAATAATGCATGTTATTGTCTAAGTGCTTTGTTAAGTGTTGTAATAACAGATATATGTGCCAGCTCGGTTGTATACATCTAAGTCATGCAACCCCCCCTGCCTCTACCTCAGGTGAGACTTCATCTGCTTCGCAAGTGTTGCCGAAAGGGCCAGTAGTTAGGGTTTTTTTGGTGCGTTGTTGAAGCATTGAACCTTGGGTCTACCCCTGTGCCAACACAAAGCATGACTGGTATAAGAAGGGTATTTGGAAGGTATTCATTTCCATGAAAGTTTCTCATTAGTTGTTAAGCTTGATTCTATGCATGTTGTGTTAGCACTAGTTGTGTTACTTGATCTTGAGTTAGTGCAACTAGATTTTAAAATTGTTTTACATGGAGTTTTTGGATAAGGAGATGTATATAGAACAACCAAAAAGGCTATTTCAGGATCGCAACAAAAGATTTGTTTGCAAACTTAGGGAAGTCATTGTATGGCCTGAAGCATGCCAGGAAAATGGTACAAGAAGTTGATTCCTCCATGGTAAGACAAATTTTACAATGAGTGAGTATGACTATTGTGTTTATGGTATATTCATTATCTTGGTATCATGTGTTATACTTGTTGCAAGCACAAGTATTTTTTAGATCAACAGGTTGGCTTAGTTGGTTAGGATGTTTAAAATGAAGGATCTAGTAGTAGTGAAACAAATATTGGACATGGAAATACATAGAGACAGAAAAGATGGTAAGCTTTGGTTATCTCAACAGAATTATGTGGTGAAGATACTCAAGAAATTTGGTATGAATAATGTGAAACCGATAAATATCCATTTGGCTTTCCATTGTAATCTTTCTTCAGGTTTATGTCCTAGTAATGAAGAAGAAAATGGTTATATGTCTTGTGTATCATATGTTAGTAGGAAGTTTGGTGTATGCGATGTAATGGTCAGTATTTCACATGCAGTTGATGTTGTCAATAGATACATGGAAAAACCAGGTAAAGAACATGGAAATGAGTGTTGATGATTGTGATAAAATGGTCAGTTTTCACATGCAATTGGTGTTGTCAGTGGACACATGAAAAAACCTGGTAAAGAGCATGGAAATGGGTTCTTCAGTATCTTAGAAGCATAAAAGCACAAGTATCACCTACAATGGTTGCATTTTTTTAGTCTGTGATTATGATTCAAGAGATTTGGACAAGAGGAGACCTACCTCAAGTTATGTCTTGCAAGAATTCAAGGACCTATTGGGTAAGTTTGGACAAGTACATGATAAGGTGTTTTGTGGTGGTTGAAGCATTGTGCAATGGACTAGCAATCCAACATATCAAAATGGAACAATGAATCATTTTGTAAGACAAGTTATTGATGGAGGCGTAATGGTCGATACTGGAGCAAATCGTGCAGACATGTTCAAATAACTAGTACTGTTATAGAAGTTGCAGAGATGTGGTGGTGTCTGGTTTCTCTTAGCTTGCAAAAGAGGTGATGAATGGGCTTGGGAAAGGTATCAGGTAAATTATTTTCAAGGTGTAGATTGTTAAAATGCAACAACAATCAATTAAAAGAAAATGTAAAAGTGAAATTTACGTATGAAAATATTTAGTGGTGTTGGTTTACGAATCGGTGGAAGTTTGTATAACTAGCATTAGTTCTTGTAACTATGTGACTATGTAACGCTTTCAAGATAGATATATATCTATGAAGCCCGAGAGATGTATTTGGGTTGGTGGGGGTAAGCCTGATTGTAATCCTATCTTGAATAATAAGAGATACTGATACCTTTCCCCGTGGATGTTTCCTTGACACGTTGTCAGAGTTTTACCATGTAAATCTCGTGAGTTATCTAAATGGTTGTTTTGTCTATATTGTCATATTTCTTGCATTTAAATATTGTTTTAGACTCTAAATCCCAACATATTTCACTACTCCCTGAATCTAGTTCCATGTACTTGCTCTTAAAGGTCGAAAGGCACACAAGTTAGGGAGGCCTGGAATTCTGGGTAGGTATATTTTCTTTTTCAATTCGCTAGTCATATTACGTATAGTAAAGTGAGTGAATAGGATCTTGATGACGATAGAAGGTGTCTCGTCTCCTAAATTTAAGAGTGCCTTTGGCCTTAGGATCGAGGGGTGGGTCCACTTGGGAAGGTTTTTCGATCAACTCGCAATCAGATGTCAATGGAGAAAAGTATGTTTGGTTGGCTTGCCTCTAGTTAAAAACAAAGAAAGGTAGTGCCCTACATGCACCCTGCCCACCATTCTTGTTAGGTATTTTCAATGATTGGCATTGGGGGAACTGTCAACTCAATACCCATTAATTGTATACCCTATGTGTGACCTTAGCCTGCATGGTCTTGTGATGTAAATCTTAGTATATACTTATTTGTATTTCTTTTGTTTTTCATCATAAACAGATAGAAGAATAAAAAGGCAAATTGTCCTTGCACTTGCATGACCAAAGTATACATTGCACACGCATTGCATAAATGAGGCTCGTGAATAAACAAGGTATTTGTTGAAGTATCCGGTGAATTGAATGAATGAATACCTATGTAACTAAGTATAAATTTTAATTTACAAAACTAAAAGAAATTTTAACGAATAAAATGGCCAAAAGAATATAATATAACCAATATTGAATCATTGCTATGTACATAATTCCTTACTATCAATATAAGGTACATAATCCTCATTTCCTTAACTTTTAAAATGTGGAACAACCACCACAAAGATGTTTTCACAAATTTCAAAAAAAGAGACCGAGACATATCAACGAGGGGCTGCTCTAAGATATATGGTAATTTTTTTCTATACAAATCTAGATATATAGATGTATACGTGTCTCTTTTACATGGAATGTAAGTATTAAGTGCTCTAAGATATATAGTAATTTTTTCTACACAAATCTAGATATATACGAGTCTCTTTTACATGGAATGTAAGTATTAAATGGTTCAAGTCTTTTTTATATTGAATGTGATTAGGCTTCATGCATCCATTTTTTTCTACAAATATCTATTTTGTTTTTTACACAAAATGTAAGTAATAAGTGATTTAAGTCTGTGTAATATTGTATTGAAAATGTAAGTAATAAGTGGTTTAAGTCTGTGTAATATTGTATTGAATGTGAGAATGTTTCATATATTAATTTTATATTTCATGTTTGGTTAAGTTTTAATTTTAAAATAGATTATTAAATTATTGCTATTAAAAAATTGTATTATTGAAAATATTTTAATTCTAACGTCATTTTAATTTTAATTTAGGTTAACTAATATTTGTAATTTAAAAATAAAATAATCAATATTATTAAAATTATTTACTTATTGAAAAATTACAATTTAACGAGATACGTGGCACTTGGAGTTTCTTGTTTTCACTGGAAATTATTTAAGTGGAGATCATTTTATGATTAAATACTAAAAACAATATGTTTATACATGAAATGTGCATAGTTTAAATCTCTTCTAAATTTTCTTGAAAATGTGATGTTTAACTACAAAATTGATGAACTTTTAGAGGGAGATTGTCTTGTGATAAAAAAAATTCTTTTGCATAAGATTGATGAAAAGTTCAAATCTCTCCCCATATTGCAATGGAACCATGAAATATGATGTTTGTATATTCAAAAGAAGGCTACATCAATTATAAAGATGAACTAAGTCTCTTATATTTGCTCCTTTAAATGCAAGTGAACTTATGCAAATATAACTAAATTTAATGGGTGAGTGTATGCTAATAAGAGCATAGCATGTGGTATGAAAATTAATACATCATGTTTTCATTTAGCAAAATCCAAAATTGCATGAGTAATTTTATAAAAATATGCTTATATTATGTTTGGACATACCCAATAATAGCAAGCACAATCTATTGTGTTTAGACATGCCTTCCAATATTAAGCGTAAATCACATCCACAATATGCTATGTTAGCATTATTGTGATGGTTTCCCATCATGTCGACATGGATATTGTGACGACATATTGACTAGAGGTCCTAAAATTGCAACAAAATAATTCAATGTGAAGGATCTAATATGTCTTTGATTACCCCGTGTCTTAAGACTTGTTCAACTATTTCTTTACTACAAAATGAATAGATGTCTTGCAATTATTCTCACATGTGAGGGAGATATTATATCTTACTGCATACTATAGCAAATCATAACTCATTTTCAAGTACGACATTCTAAGAGAAGCTAATTCCAATTTTAAAGTAGAGAACAAACTTGGCGAGGGAGGTTTTGGATCTGTCTTTAAAGTGACAACTTTGTACTTTGTGTTTTATGTAGTTGAATTAGATATTTGAAGGTAGCAACTTCGAGTAATAATGGAGACTAGAAATAATGGAGACAAGTGGATTTTGACTGCCATTGATTATTTTACCAAATGGATAGAAGCCATATGTACAAGGAGTGCCTCCCACAAGGTAATCATAAGCTTCCTTGAAGATATCATGTCCAGATTTGGTTGTCCAAGAAGGATTGTTATAGACAATGCTACCTCTTTCAGAGATGAACCATTAATTAATTTATGTGGGCAGTATGGGATTACATTAATCCACTCTACTCCCTAATACCCTCAGGGAAATGGTTTAGTAGAGTCTTCCAACAAAATCCTCATAAAGATCATCAAGAAGTTGTTAGAAGACAACAATAAGTCCTGGGACTCAAAGCTAAAATTTGCATTATGGGCCGAGATAGTTACAACAAAGAGGTCACTTTATGTTTCCCATTTTCAGCTTGTGTATGGGGTTGAGGCTATCTTTCCTTCTCAACTTGCCTTACCTGTGGCCAAATTCCTCCAGGACTACCAAGGAGAACCTGATGATATGGTCAGGAGGATACAACAGCTGGTAGAAGTACAACAGACTAGGGAGAAACTGCTTGATAAAGCTCGGGACCATCAGCAAAAAATAAAACGAGCTTTTAACAAGGGGGCAAGCAGGGAAGATTTTCAGCTGGGAGATCTGGTTCTCAAATGGGATGCCCCCAAACAAGAAAAAGGAAAACATGGTAAATTTGAATCCGTATGGATTGGTCTCTTCAAGACTTATAAGGTATTTCCAAACAACACTTATAAATTGCAGAACTTGGAGGATTTTGAAGTTTTGGGTGGCCCTGTCAATGGGAATTTTCTGAAAAAGTATTTTGTCTAAGTCGTGATTGGCTTTCCACTAGAACTTCTCGTTCTTGGCAGCTCGCAGGGAGCATGCTATCCCCTATTGAGCCAAATGTTATCACATAAAGTTGTCAAACTTCGGATGTGTTTGTTGTGAAAACCCAAGTCTGTACATCTTCTCCGCCTCTCTCTTTTCCACACACCATTCCTAGGATTTTTCCCCCTTCTGGTTGATAAAGTCAATATCCCTTTCCGATCAATGATCTAGTTTTCCTTAGCATATTGTTTGACTGATCCTCGACTCAAGGTTTTTCTATTTTCTGTAAAGGATGAACACATATCGTGATTTTGGTCGAATTACTGGTCATCTTGTTTTCCATTGATTAATCTCATAGCAGGTCGTCCAAGTCCTTTGTTTGCACAGGTATCATCCTTAAGCACAAAACGAATCATTCAAAGTAGCCCATTTCGGGCTTAAAATGAAAGAAAATGTCGGGTTCAATTTTCAACGACGAAGATCCCAGGAGTAGTTCAGATCAGCGGCTCGCGTGTATTTAGCAGGTTGAATTTGCGTGAAGTCTAGCGCCCGACAGAAGCCCCAAAGTTAAAGATCAAGCATCACGTGTCCTCCTCAGATCAACGGTCATCGTTCACTTCAGAGATCTAGCTCTACACACAGACCGCCACCGATCTTTGAAGTGCCAAAGTAGGTGGCAGTCACCAGTTCATATATGTGGCACTCTCATCATGCATGACACTTGGCACCCATCGGTTAGAGACATGTGGCATCCATTTAGCGCTAACACATGGCACTCATTTCAAGCATTTTTAGACATATCTTCAAACTCATTTTTGAGTGACACGTGTCACCCCTCCATCCACGACATGTCAGCATAGTGACGTCAGGCTACCTCGTCAGTTGTGGGAGATCATCCTTTGGGAGGTGTTCTTGTTCAAGCACCAATATTAGAGCCATGTCCATGCGCGGTTTTTAATGGATCCTATAGTTGGTGGGCGGATAAACCTTAATGGTGGCGCTAAAAGTAGCAGGGTTTCCCAGATCGTGGATTTGCACCAGATCGATGACCACGCTTCATTGTGGGGACGCAACTTGCTCGATCGATAAAATTCTTGAGCGGTACTGCAATCAGAACCGTGGTATAGTGAAAGAGCTACATGGTGGAAGGTGGTGAATTGCGGGCTCAAAAGTGGTGTGAATTCAAACCACTTTCGACGGCCCCACAATCATGTTCTTATAAGACGCCCTATCCAAGAGCAGTGCGTGGCCACCCCCTAGGAAGTAAGCCTCATTGTGATTCTAAGAAAAAGAAATTAATGAAAAATGAGTGGTGGTTGAAACCTCGACTCACTCCATAAATAGAATACATGGAAGGTTTATCCGTGGAGATAGAAATGTCATCCCGAGGTACCCCTATGGACGGTTTTTCTTGCATGGCCATGCTGATCTGAGATCGTGTCTGATAGGAAGATGCATGCACAGTCTAACAGAAGAAGACACAGACATAAAGACTTGAATGGGATGACCAGATCACACTGCTGGTAGTCGTGGACTAATCTGAGTATAAATAGATCAGATCAAGATTTTGTTAAGGTCGTCAATTGGTTGAGTAGAGCTCGCTATTTTGTAATATTTTGATGCCATAACTGTTCTCTGGTTATGTATCAAATTTGAGACTTTCGCATTAATAGTCAGCTTCTTTCATCTCTTTGTTTAAACTGTGTTGAAACACTCGAGCATGGAGGATCCAGTCGAGGGTTTTGATTATATTGTAATGTAGGTTTGATTACAGTAGTGTCATGACTGATTTTAGTCATCTTCCTTGTTATCTTATTTCCCCTTACGCTGAAAGGCTTGGGCATGGAGGATCCATTCGAGTTGGTGTAGTTGCATTGTGATGTAGGTTTGATCATTATGCTGCTATGACATATTTCAGCGTCTGAAACTTGAGTTCAAGAGTGCTCTTGAGCCTGAGTTTTTCTTCACCAAGCTGCTTGAAAGTCGGATTCCCATGGCCGACTTTTCCACCTTTCTCACTAAGTCTTCCTTCTTCCCACCCTTAAAATCAAATCACTGACTAAATTTAATGAGGCCCTCACTTCCCTGTGCATTGCTTGTCCATTTTTTGTGATTAAAATCATTCTTGTACCGATTTTTGTCCATTTGACCTCCACTCATAAAACCAACATCCACCAAACATTCTGATGGGTATCAGGCTTATCCTCTTGCAATATGAGGGTGACTCTCAGTGATAACAGAATGTAATTTGTCTTTTCTTCCTTCGTCTCTTGGAAAACTACTTGTAGATTTACCAGTGCTTCTTCCTTCTTTCCCAACTCTAGATACAATTGAGATATCATCTAAGTGAGCATGTCCTACTACCAATTATCCATCTGGATGACCTTATCTCCCAATTGCACAAGCTTCACTATGCTCTTGTATAATTATTCCCTCATGGTGGCAAAGGAGTCTTGGAATTTGATAAGATATTTTTCTAGCTCATCTTCTTTCTACCTCCAATTTTTACTTTCCTCTTGGATTTTCCTGTTGAATTTTTTTAACTCTTCAATTAATTATCTCTTCTATTCTTTACCCACATTGAGTTTATTTTCTCTTGAAAGTTATAGAATTTGTTTCAAGGATTCAACTACTTTGATACCTTATGATCCATAAATAAGGGACTTATAACCCACTCGTTTCACCAACACAAACACTTTTGGGTATTAAATTTCCGGTCTTTGTTTTTATAATTTATGTAGAGATATATGTTGTATGAATGGCTACAAGGCTTCTTTTTCTTGGTTTAGTTCTGAGTGCAACATCCCTTTAGGATTATAAGCATGGCCTACTCTCTGGTGTAACCTACACACATCAACTAGATAATAGCACAATAGTAATCACTCCTATGAAAATACTTTGATCTCGATGCAACTTCTTTGCATGGTGATATCCAACTGAACTATTCCTCTCAACATGATCAATATTGAGACATCATCATGGTTCATTGTGGTGTTTAGTTCTGATTATAGTGCTTTATTTCTATGCTAGTTACTTCACACACACCACATATTGTAAAGTGAAATCAGCATAAGTCAAAATATTGATGAGAATGAAAGAATCCAACATTTAGCATGGCCAACGACATTCATGTAGGAGATTCAAAAGAGTTATGTTATACAACTCTATGCCCATTGGAACTCACTCTAGCATAGCAATAACATTCTCATTGCAATGAAATCTACAATATGCACTTTACTTTTCAAATATGTGACCCAACACTTCTACTTTTTTGTATATTTTGCACACTCTACTGTAGACTTGGACTCATGGAATCAATTTCCTTGTATATGACCAAAAAAAATGGCAAAATTGGTGAAATTGATTTCTCCAAAAAAATACAAGGGACACCACTACTTCACTTGATGGAAATGTTTGATAATAAAGAAGAAATACCAATCCCTCGCTTCCATGTTTCATATGTATAGGCTCAAGCTTCAACTTAGAATTTTCAATGAAAAAAATACTTATAATCTAGTGCATTTCCCCAATGATTGGAAGACCATATGAAAATATTTCACATACAAGTATTAGGTGGAACACTTGTTTAAGTCTTCAACAATTTACTAATTCATTTGATCCATCCTATGGTTATCTCTAGCAAAAAAATCAAGATATGGTCAAAAGAAGAGAGCAAACTATTTTCCAAGCAATTAAACTTTCCATTCTACACACGCTCCAGTGCCTACATGTATACATCCAACCACCACTATGTACAACCTCAATGAGATGAATATGAGGTTGTTTATGGCTTGTGCATCCTGCACACAACTCCAAAGATAAATAAAAAAATATGTGTGATCCCCTTAGAGTAGAATCACTAACCTATGGCCTCATGTAATCACTCAAGCACAGTATGAACATTGGGTTATGATACCATTAATCTTAAGGATTGAATTTTGTTGTTCCTTAGAAATTAAATTTAGAAACTCTACTAGATAATTGCAACAACTATCTCATGGTATCCCTTAATCTCATATGTCAAAGTAAGATGAATGGTGAATAATACAGAGTTGTTGGAATTCATCAAATATTAGTGGAGAATGAAATTATGAGTGAAATAATAGAACCACAACTAGGAATTCATCCTTAGATCCATTAATCCAACTACAGGAATCATTGTAAACACAAATAAATCACCAATAACTCAAGAACAACAATTAACACCTCCATTGAGAAAATTCCATCACACAAAGACACAATGTTTATGCTAGAAACACAAATGGGAAAACCAACACTCAATGGTTGCTCAAATTTCTTATCCTATCCATCTCTAGTTACAATGCAGTCATGGATTTCTACATATCCTCCCCTCTTTCACCAACAATTAGCCCAAAATCTCTTTCAGAGTAAAATTACAAGAAGATATAGGGAGAGTCAATGTAATGGGAAGTCTAATAGGCCATACCTTTCATTTCCCATTCCTTAGTCTTTTCTCTCTGATTTTAATTTTCTATTTTATTTAATTCTTAGTTTTCATCTCTTTTGTCTCATTTACTTTTACATTTTATTTTATACAACCTCATTAATTGTCAAATTGCACTTAGGTAATCAATCTTACAACCATTTGTTTGTTCAGATCCATTTCCTATCAAGTGTTAGGTCTTAGATAGTTTCCTATACAGTAGAGAGACATAGAGAATATTATAAACAACTTTTTTCATAATATCTTTCTTTTTAAATTATAAGTAAAAAAAATTAAAACTTTCTAAGATTGTGAAATGTAATAAATAATTTGAGAATATAATGAAACAAAATGTAAGACAAAAAATTTCAATTAGCATTTTTTTCAATGTTTTTATTCTTGGCATGAGAAATCTAACTTTGAAATTGTAAATTCCAAGGAGTTATTTGAACAAGTTGTTGTCAATGTTTTTAGGTGTTTAGCTAAATTCATACTAAAAAACATAGTTTGAATCTCACTTAAATTTGTTTTTGGAATTTTCCAAAAAAATCTAAAATAAATCTAAAAAATTCTAAATTCTAACAAACAAGAAAAAGAAAAAGAAATGTAAGAAACAAAATGTTAATTAAACAAAAATATATATTATATTATTTACATAAAAAAAATATAACTTAAAATTTGAAGTTATCGAAAACACTTCATTTAAGAAATTAAAGGACATTTTAATTATCAACATTTAATATTTTTGAAAATATTGTCATTTTTTTTATAAATTTCACATTTAAAAATCAACATTGAAAATTGTATTATTAAAAATTTCAACATTTCAAAGATTTAATTAATTTGAATGGAAAATAATTGTAAAAGTAACAATTCACTAGTAAATGCAAATAGACTTGCTATGACAGAAACAATCTATCATCCCAAAACTTTACCACATCTCTATCTTTGTTGTTGCATCCTTTCCACCCATCAATGTTTATACACACCGAAATCTCCACCATTCATTAAAATATTTCCTATAATAAACAATTTTAAGTTTTGCCAACAAGGTCCATAATGAGAGATATTAATGGTACATGATGAGAGATATTAATAAAAAAAATAGACTTATATCTGGATCCATAATGAGAGATATTAATGGTATATGATGAGAGATATTAATAAAAAAAAATAGACTTATATTGAGAATGTAAACCAAATATATATTTTAATTATTAAAACATTAAACCATACAATATCAACAAAAATATATTATTAGTATTTGAAATATAAAATCTAATTTCATACTTAATTTGCCCTTTATGATTGGGAAAAAATAAATTTATAGATCTTCCCCTCATTTTATAACTTGGATTTAAGGATCACATCACTTTGTTACTTCTAACTAACTAACTAACCTACAAATTCGAAACACTAAACTC
>JZKD02S1729148.1:17393-46408 GCA_000966675.3 Picea glauca
GTTTTAATTTTAGAGAAAATATACAATTGGATTTGGATCATCACTAAAATCATCCAGAATAGTTGTTTGAAATCTTTTTACTATTGTCATTTCTCCATGCAGTTGTGTCTTTAACTGTAGAGCCTAGTTTTTTTTAGGATTCAAAATAAATAAATGTTTTCTAAAATCTCCTAATGAATTTAGTTTATAATTTCTTTCATTATTTCCTTATACATCAATATATTGATGATAACAACATAACGAGAACAACAACAATAGAATAATAACAACAACATAACAACATATTAATGATAACAACATAATAATATCAACAATAACAACATAATAATGAAAACAACATTATAATACATACATCCACCTTCATGTTGGTTATCTAGTCCCTTTTCTATTTGATCTTGTTCTTGTTCTTGCCCAGATTGAATATTAACCTCCCAACCAACTAGGAACAACCTCTCCGTCTCCCTAGCTCCAGGAATCCTTGCGGTTTCCTGGCCCCTGAGCCCAAAATTCCCAGCAACACCAATGCCCCGTGAGAGCTTCCCAAAAACCATTTGTCCAATTTCCTCCTCCTCCTCTCCCTTTTGAAATTCAGAAACCCTCAAACAGAAATAAGATGCCTCTTCCAAGTCCTCCCCTTCTTTCTTATCCTCCTCTCTCAAATCCCCCTCATTAATTCCCAACAACCTTATCCCCCCATTAATTCCCAACAACCTTATCTCCCCATTAATTACTTCACCCACCTTTTAATAATAAAATAATAAAAGACTTAATCCCCCTCATTAATTCCCAACAACCTTATCCCCCCATTAATTCCCAACAACCTTATCTCCCCATTAATTACTTCACCCACCTTTTAATAATAAAATAATAAAARACTTATTAATATATTTTAATAATTAATTAAATTTAAATTAAAAACTRTGATAAAATTAATCAATTTGGGTTGTTACATACACCCAMCCTTYAAGAAACTTYGTCYYRAAGTTAGAKTAATTTACAATACAAGGKTAAYGAYACATRATTCATACATCCRYATCAAATAATCAACATMATCAATTTAAAACACTTATACATACTAGTGTACATGTGCAAGGCATACATGTGTAGCTAGCACATACAAGACTCGTACATGTACTAATGAAAATAATTATCACACCTAAAGTAATTCTTGTATGCGTCCAATCCAATCAACAAGACCATTCATTTCATAAAAGATAGTAAACTATTTAAATGTTCACTAAACTCTTCATTTACAATAATTTAGCACAAGCTACATTCACTTAGATAATTTTAGTTTAGTTAAGTAAATATCAATATATATATATATATATATATACATACATTTTTCTTTTTCAAAAAGAGGAAATCAAGAAGTTCTTCTATAAGGCGAAATCCCCACACACTCTCAACTACTTCTATTCATCCTTCCTCCCTAACTTACTTCCATCTTCCATCCCTATCCTTTCTCTGATGGTCTATCTTGGAGTGTCAACTATATTGTCCTAACTCCAAATAGGACCCGTAAGCGGAAGTGTCAACTCTCTCGACCAAGCTTCCCCAATAGGCAACTGACAGTCATCATAACATGTGTAGGGGAGCATGAGCTAACACCATCCTCCCATGACTCCAGGTTTCAGAGGATACACGGTGGGAAATGCCTCCACCCCTCTTAATAGGACTAGGGTCCACACCCTACCATGGAACATACAATGGTACTGTGTTGCTAGGAATTTTGTCATCGTATATTCAGTTTTAGGCAATCTTGCCACCTGAAAAACCTGCACTTGTCCACACATCATAGAAATGCATTTGAACCAATATAATTTCACATACAAGATTCATACCATATTGTTTCATGGACGATGTTCACGACATCAACCTTTTATAATCATTATTCTCTTGCTATTTCATAGCCTATTGACCTGCAGATTAGTCTATAACACAAAACCATACATATCCATGCATTATCATCATGTAAATGCATTTAATCATAATCTCAATCTGGTATCCACGTACCAACAACTTTAAATGTAAAAATTTTCAAGTTAGAAATAGATTGCATAATATCCATCATAATTCAAATAATGTTAAACATTCATAGAATTGACATTCACATAGGTTCATATGTCTTAAAAGTTCAAGTGTATCATTAATAGTTTCAGAGTGAATAGAAAATAAATATGATTAGGCCTTAAGTAATTCTAGCTGTCTAAGTCAAAATGTGGCATTACATACACCCAACCTTCGGGAAACATATTCCCAAGGTGGTCAAAAGTGAGGGATGATCTCTTCATAAGGTCTTTGCATCCTCCCAAGTAGCAGATCCTGGGCTATACTTGTCCCACTGGACCTTAACTTGGTCTACCAGATGATTCATGAGTTGTCGGACCCTACGGTTCAATATGCGTAATGGTTTGACCATGAGGGTTCCCACGTCTGATACCTGAAATCCCTTCCAATTTAGTTTATGAGATTCGTCAACAACATAATGACGTAGAACATATACATGAAAAACATTATGAGTTTTATGAAAGTGGGGTGGCAGTATGAGACGATAAGCAATGGGTCCAATTCTCTCTTGGATTTTGAACGATCCTATAAATCGAGGCGACAACTTTGTCCCCTTCCTGAACTGAATGGTACTCTTATTAGGCCTGATACGAATGAAAACTTGATCTCCCACTTTATAACTTTGGTCAGTCCTATGTGCATCAACATAAAGTTTTTGTCTATCTTTTGCTTCCTTTAGTTGTTGTCTAATCTGAATCACCTGTTCCTCCATCTCTTGAATCAATTCTGGCCCAACTGTCACTCAGTCTTCTAACCTTTCCCAACTCAACAGTGTCCTGCATGGCCTTCCATACAGAGCTTCATAGGGTGGCATTCCAATGGAGCTATGAAAACTATTATTGTAGTCGAACTCTACCAAAGGTAGGTACTTCTCCCAATGGGTTTGATTATCCATAACATACATCCTAAGCATGTCTTCCATAACTTGATTTACTCTCTAATTTTTCCCATTTGTTTCAGGATGATAAGTTGTTATTAAGTTCAACTGAGTTCCTAACGTTGACTGCAAACTTGTCCAAAACCTAGATGTGAATTGAGAGTCCCTATCTTAAATGATCTTCTTGGGTAACCTATGCAAATGGATGACCTCACTTATAAACACGTGTTCCACATCAGTGACATCATAAGTGTCTCTAACCGAAATAAAATGAGCACTCTTGGTCAACTTATCAATTGTCACAAGAATGCCATTGTGTCTATGCAATGTGAGCGACAATCCCACAACACAATCCATAGAAATGACTTCCCATTTGGACATAGGAACATCATGCAGTTGTAGGAGACATGTTGGGTGGTGGTGGTCAACCTTCACTTGTTGACACTCTAGGCACTTGGCGACGAAATGGACTATATCACGCTTCATGCCTACCCAAAAGAAAAGCTTCTTCATGTCTGCATACATTTTCTTCACACCCAGATGTGCACAAGAAAGTGCTCTATGGGTTTTCTTGAGTATGATGATTCAAATATCCCCACCTTTGGGAATGTACATCCTTCCTTGATATCTTAATAATCCATATTCTTCCAGGATATATCCTTCATACTTTGGATCTAATTTCCTTCCACTCTGGAGGGTTGAAGTAATCTTTAAATACCAACTATCTCCAAGAAGTTTCCCCAACACATGCTCCCTCAGATTAACTTTTAAGAGTACTAAGGAGAAGACACGTGGTCTCCTACTCAAGGCATCCATGACCACATTCTCCTTTGCCTTAATATACGAAATTCTAAGATCGTACTCACTCATAAACTCACTCCATCACCTCTGCCTGGCATTGAGATCCCTTTGAGTGAAGAGATGCTTTAAGATTTCATGGTTTGTTTTGAGCTCAAAGTTTCACCCCACTAGATAGTGCCTCCAAAGTTTTAGATCTAGCATAACAACTTCCAACTCTAAATCTTGAGTAGCGTAAAGCTCCTCATGTTGCTTCAACTTTCTTGACGCATACGTTATCACTCCCCCATCCCGCATTAACACGATCCCCAATCCTTGCTTCGAGGCATCTGTGCAGACTGTGAAGTCATTTTCCATAGCCAACACTCGTAGAATTGGTGCACTAGTTAGTAACCTCTTAAGCTTGATGAATGCAACATCAAATTATTTTGTCCATTCATACCTGATCCCCTTGCGCTACAAGGTGGTGATGGGTTTCGCTATTTTAGAGAACCCTTTCCACAAACCTTCGATAATAACCAGCTAGCTCCATGAAGCTCCTCACCTCATGAGCATTTTTCGGCACTGCCCATTCCATAATGGTCTTTACCTTTTTGGATCCACAAAGATTTCTTCACCGGAAATGATATGACCTAAATAGTGAATTTCTTTTTGGAAGAAAGAATACTTCGACAACTTTCCATACAATTTGTTCTCTCTAAAGCATGACAACGCCACTCACAAGTCTTCCTCATGTTCTCTTTCATTCTTGGAATAGATGAGGATATCATCCAAAAATCCAGTACAAAGCGGTCTAAGTACTTTCAGAATACACTATTCATGATGCTCATGAACATTGTTGGCGCATTGGTAAAAAAAAACGTACTACGACGAACTCGTAATGCCCAAACCGAGTTCAAAATGCATTTTTAGGAATATCGCCTTTCTTAATCCTTAACTGGTGATACCTTAATCATAGATCAATTTTTGAGAAAATTGCTACTCCTTTCATCGGATCAAAGAGGTCATCTATCTGTGGCATTGGGTAGCTATTTTTCACTGTAGCACAGTTCAAGTCCGTATAATCTATAAACAATCGTAAGGAACCATCCTTCTTCAATTTTTTTTTATTGGTGCACCCCAAGGTGAGGCGATAGGACTTATTAGTCATAAGTCAAGTAGTTCCTTCAATTGCATCCAAAACTCACAAAGTTCTGGTGCCATCATTCTATATGGAGTCTTGGAAATTGGCTTTGCACCAGGTTTTAGCTCAATGGAAAAATCAAGCTCCCTCTCAAGAGGTAACCCTAACAACTCTTTCAGAAAAACATCCTTAAACTCTGACAATACTGGATATTGATCTAAGGAGGGTCCTTTCCCTTCATTGACTGCTTCCACTACATATAATCGACAACCTTGCCTCATGCAACATTTAACCTTCATGGTTGAGATAAAGCGTAGAGACACTTTCCTCCGTACACCATGGATCTCTACTGACCTCCCTTCATAATCAACACAAAACACCCTCTTCGCGAAATAATCTACCAAAGCTTGATGGGCTTCTAACTGGTCCATTCCAATGATTAGGTAATACGTCGCCAGAGCAGTGACGTACAACTTCGACCTAGTAGTACACACTCCCAGGTCTACTAAACAATTATCAACGCTAGGTTCTACTGCTTGTTTTTCCCCTGAAGCCATCTTGACTTGTTTAAAGTCATCGTGCTAGTAGGATACTAACCCACACTTTTCTAATGTTTTTTTTTTTTATATAACTTTTTTTTTAATATATATAAACAATTTTAATCAAATCCTTTTGAAAATATATAATAATTTGAAAATACATAATAGTTGAATTTTCAACATCTTTTTTTTTTTTTTTTTAATACTTTACTTCTTCCAAGTTATATACTTTTTTAACCTTTGATATGTAAGAATATACCAATTTACATTCATAAAATATGATAAAACATTTTCATTTAACTTATTTATAATAAAAAGATTCCATCATATATATATATATATATATATATATATATAATCTTTTTCCATTATATATATAAAATATGCATTCAACCAATATGTGTTTCACTTATTTTTAAACACAAGAAAATCAAAATTTAACAAAATACCTAAAAGATTGCAATATGGACTCCATCATGTAAATTGCATACCTGTTATTAGTCCATGCCTTAGGCATAGAGGGACTATAGCAATCGATAAATTGTTGACTTCATATTAGTCTGTCCTTTGACCAAAAATATTTCCATATTATCTATTGTTGGAACCAGGGAATTAAAAATATCGATTTTTATATTAAAAAAAGTACCATATTTGTCATGATCTGATTGGACAAGGGATTGGAGGTCTTATTGGTGGCTTCACTATTCCCAATGTTATATATGTTGGCATATCCAAAGTATTTGATCGTATATGGTCTTTTTGAATCATATATTTTGTTATGCATTCGTAGAAGGTGGATTAATGCTAGCATTAATTTGAATGTTTGGTTTAGCATTTTATGCTAGGTAAATTTATGGCAATGTTTGATATGGTGGCATATCCAAAATTTGGCCTTCCAATACATTCTCTGGTGTTCGAACTATTGTTACAAAAAATATAATATTTTTTTTGGGATACGTCAGAGACCTGCCACATTGATTTTTTTTATTAAATGTTTACAAAGCATTTCTGACAGACTTAAATGTTTACCTAACAGTCTTCGTAGTGTTGAATGGTTACTTAACAGGCTTGTTACAAGACATTTTCTTCCATTTTTTAAATTTATATGCTCCAACGACATTGCTGGTTCACTGGTCCATGTTTTTTTTTGCATGGCACTGATTTCTTATTTGCATGTTGTTGTTGTTCTTGCTTGCCTGTTCATGTTGTTGCAGTTTGCACATTTGAGTTTCTGCAATCACGATTGGAACAACATCGTTTCGGGGGAGTGGTTGTTGTTTGCTTCTTTCTTCATTGTATGTTGTTTATTGTTACTTGATTCGACTTTGCAGGGTTCTGGTCTTGCGCCTGCACTTGGTCCTTTTGGTGCTTCTTAGTTGGGTTCTTATTTGTTGCTTGTTCTTGTTTGGTTTGCAATGTTGGGATGATGCATCTGCAGTTGGATCTTTGGTTACATTTTTTTGCAGTGGATTTTGCATAGAATACTATTAAGCTAAAATAACAGACCAAAACATTGCAGGTGATGTAAATTGCATCTCTTATGCATTGAAGCAGAGTTTGTCGGCCTCAAATTATATTTCATAGTTGTCGATGATTTTTCCATGGATTGTGTGTTACTATGGTTTCATAGTTATGAGAGTTCCTTTTTCTGTGTGGGAGACATAAATTTTCTCTCCGTTTTATTTTCCTCTTGTAAACTGTGTTTCTGACTCTATAGTTTCTCGCATTTCTGTGGTCATTCCGACCGACCGCTGTTCGATTGCATAATTAACCAGTTTAATGGATGCAGCTTCGCGAATAGGTTCTATCGAACTATGACAGGTTGTGTTCGATGTATACATTAGCTTTCCCAAATTATTTTTCTTTAAAAGAAGGGCTCCTAGACAGAAGAGAATGCAATTTATGAAATTATAGGTTTCCTGGACAACATAAGTTAATGATCGTGGGTTCTCGGGGTGGTGGGTTGAAAATTGGGCTTTTGTTGTTCCATGCCCTGCAAATAGCACGGAGAGCTCCGCGATCATTTTGATCGACCACCGTTCGGTTGCATACTTAGCCAGTTTTATGGACGCGGCTTCGCGGATAGGTTGTATCGAACTATGACAGGTCGTGTTCGGTGTATACATTAGCATTCCTGAATTAGTTTTCTTTAAAAGAAGGGCTCTTGGACAAAAGAGATTGAAATTTATCAAATTATAGATTTCCTAGACAACTTAAATTAAGCATAGGAAATATGTAATTTTATAAAGTATATATATAAAGCATGCACGAAGCCCTCATCCCATACTTAGCCAGTTTTTGCATCGCGGGTTCTTGAGGTAGCCGGTTGAAAATTGACAATCAGAGAGTTTTGCAATATACAAATTGACAATCAGACTTGCAAACTATTTGAATTTTAAGGGCCTCATGTCGAAAAAGTTTAGCATTCTCGAAATAGTTTACTTTACATACGTTTTACATACGCTGGTGGACAAAAACACACAAAAAAATAGTAAGCATTTTTTGGATCGCGGGTTCTCGGGGTGGCGGGCTCTAAATTCGACTTTTGTTGTTCTATGTCCTACATATAGCATGGAGAGTTCCGCGATATACAAATTGACAATCAGACTTGCGTACTATTTGAATTTCAAGGGCTCATGTCCAAAAAAATCAACATTCTCAAATTACTTTTATTTACGTACGTTTTACATATGTTCGTGGAAAAAAACATAAAAATAGTAGTAACGTCTGTTACATAGGGCTCCATCCCCGCTACCTTCAATGCTTCCCAGTACACATTAAATATGCTTTCAAAAGTTGGAACTGACCAGACAAGTTCGAAAATATGGGCTTTAATAATTGGAAAGCTTGAGGACATCTCCCATTAAAATGAATAGACAGGCAAATATTATGGGATCTGATAATTTCTTTTTGCTTGCATTTTGAATTTGCGATTTTTTATTTTTTTTTCTTGTGCAGTTTTAGTTTTCTTAAAAGATTCAGCATAGTTCACGAACGTGTCACCCATAGAGGCTTTTATGTCATGTCCCTCTTTAATATGGTGCATATCTTAGATGTCAGATTTTAGAATGTGCTCGGATATGAGAATTTTAATACGTGCTGCTAGTCATTATTCAACGTATATATTCGAAAAGATTGGCATTAATAAGCGAAAATATCAAGAACATCTGTCATTAAAACGAATCAACACAAAATCTATGGAATATCATCCAGCGTTGCTTTTAAATACTTATTTCCATTTCTCTCTATCATCAAAGAGTTTCTCTTTAGGGTGCCTTCGTTCTAATGTTCCTGGTCATGGACATGTAAGACAACTTAGAGACATGATTGAGGGGCAGATGAAAGAAGAGAGATTGGTTTTAAGTGACGTGAGATTTGAGTAAAAAAAAAACTCTGTTATACAAGAGAAACTCAGAGAGGACGAAAAAAAAAGAACAAGTATGTTCTGGTTGGTGTTCTCCCTGTGTTCGATTCTTTGGTTGGTTGAAAAAGCTTCCTGGAGATTTGTTTGTTGAACTTCTTTGTTTTCTTGCTGGGAATTGTAATGGATTTTGAGGTCACGTGAAAAATATTTCTTTGTTTAAGTATATAGATTCTTCCAACAACACAGATTTGGCAAGTGTATCTAATTGTACAGATCCCACAAGAATTTGTCTTCCTCGGGGGCGGTGCATTTACAGTGGCTTGCAAAATGGCCTGTCATGTTCGTAAATGACACGAAATATTACTCCATTTGCGAATGTAACTAGAGGTGGGTAACAAAAACTGTATGGGTGGATAAAACAACATATTATCACTACAAAAGTTTCTATTTCAAAGTTTGATGAGCTACATGTGGGTCTGGTAACCGAATTGACAGAAAGCCATGTTCTTTGTCAAAGTTTGTTCGGTTTCCTATGGATGTAGTTGCAGACTCCACATATTTGGCGTCACCTCTGAACATTCCAGATCTTTCTGTGGGCTGCCATACCTCCACCGCTATGAGGAAAGATATATTCTAATTCCATTTGAAACATTTGATACACTTTCCAGACCTGTGCTGGTGCCTTCTGCATCATTTGATGCACTTGCCACACCTCTGCTGCCCGAAGAAGTTACGTACCTCAACAGATTTTCATTTTTCATTTGGGTTGAATGTTTCTTCCAATTTACTATACTAAAATAAAGAAGTTCAACATACAAATCCTCGGGTAAGCTTTTCAACCAAACAGATGATCGAATACAGGGAGAATACCAGCCACTACGTACTTGATTTTGTTTCCCCTGCCATAGCTGTTGTGAAATAAAGCGACTCCGTCCACTTTGAAATCGGCCTGAATCACATTTCTAAGTTGTCTTGGATGTCAAGGGTTAGGAACATTGCAAGGAAAGCACCTTAAACCCCAACTTTTTGACGACGGAGGGAAATTAATACTTGACAAAGAATGGAATGGTGAACAAGCAACCATTGCAAGCAGGCCATATCTAGAAGAGACAAGGTATTCAAAAAACTAGGATAGATGTAATTGGCAACATTGATTAAGTACAAAACCCAAAATTGATATTCAACTCGTTTTTTACGAATAAAGAGTTTGAACGTCAAGAAAACTGTCAAGAAGCTTCATCAATGTACATATTTTTTATTGGTCGATGGCAAGAAAAATCACAATCGTTGTTGCAAATAGCCTTAGTTGTATTTTGTAACCCATCTTATTTGAATATAGAATAATTTCAGTTTATTTTTTAATAATATTTTTCAATTTCAGGTATTTGTTTTAATTGTATTTTGTACCTTCTTCCCCTGTGTCATTAAACATGAACGACAACATTTTCTTTCTGCTACCCACTACTTCAATCTAAATAAAGCCTGGTCTATTCTTTCTTTACATTTTACATTTAAGAATAATTTTTCATAAGTCATATTTATGTGGTGTCAACCCTGTATTTAAAGAAAGGAATTGGAGGACCCGTCTTGCTTCCATTCTTCGGGTTCCGTAAATGGAATGAATTAATGAGTTACAACAAGGCGGATGAACTGTTGATGCAATGTTCCTATTCAGTAGGTTGGATATATTGCAACTTCTTCTATTTGATAATATCCGTGCATATATACTAATATCAATACTATTGGAATAAATACAAAAAAATTCCTCTTCGGTAAATCTTAGGCAATTATGTTTGGGTTTGTAGTATTAAAAAACTATGTTCCCTGTTCCGTCATATACATCTTGCAGACAAAGAACTTCCGTAGTCTGCAATTCATGATTTAATTACTTAAGTCACACCAAATTTTGATTGCATTTAATTTAATTTAGATATTGATGTTTATGGAGAGCCGACGTTTGCTCATGTCATTGCAAGGAATACAAGATGAATAGATGATAAGAAGTTTATCTCGTTGATACCACAATGCAAATTCATGTTTCTTGTTGCGCTATGTACATCTTGCAGTCAAAATTTTTGTGGTTTCAACGAAATTTGCGAACCGAAGGGCATCTTGCAAATTGGGAGATCATTTGCATTTGAAATAGAAACAATCCATTAATATATATTAGTATGAATACTATTCAGATAAATATGAAAACTTTCTCATCTCCATTTGTATCTTCACATGATGAATCCGACCGACTGCTATACCTTTCCATACCTAGGCAATTTTATGGCCGCGGTTACCGGATCGACGCATATGAACTGACCTTTTATTCTTCCCACTCATTATCGCTTTCTAGATATATACTTAGTGCCCTTTTTATGGTATTTGATTACAGAGTTGGTGGGCTAACATGTCTTCATCTCCATCTATATCCTCACATGACAGATCCGACCGACCGTTGTTCCTTTCCATACTTAGCCAATTTTATGGCCAGTGCTTGCAACCCCAATTGCTTATCGTTCAGGTATAAACATCTCTCACTCAAAACATCTGTGATCTAAAATTCCACCGCGGGTTCCTCATATACATTAACTTCGTTCAAAGTATTTGTTGATGCTTTCCATCCCCAACAACTTCACATCCTTCCTGATATACATCAACAATGCTCTTACTAGTGACAAGTGGACAGAGTGGTATGAAAGATACTTCTGTGATATGCAATTTATGCCTTAACTGGTGAGAAGTCAACAGGGGTTCGAAAGCATTTGCATTAATAATCAAACACTAGATGTTCTTCTGTGAGATACTTAGTTATTTTTCCCTTGTCTTCTTCCCATGTATTATCGCTTTTTAGTTATATACTTAGTTGTGTTTCTATGATCATGGGTTCCAACGTTGGTGTGTTGACATATATTCATCTCCATCTATATCCTCGCATGGTGAATTGGGCCACCCTCTATTCCTTTTCATACTTAGTGAATTTTTTGCCCGCAGTTACCCAGTTGGCACAATTGAACTCTGCTGCTTCTTGTTCCGTCATATACATCTACCACTCAAAATTTTCGTGATCTACAATTTCACTGCGAACTCCTCTGTCCTTTTTCCCTTATTTTCTTCCTGTTTATTATGGGACTATAAAATATGGACATGATATTTTATAGAGCATGTACAAATTCTGCATTCCATACCTAGCGACATTTTGGATTGCGGGTTCTCGGGCGAGCGGGCTCAAAATTGGGCCCCCATTGTTCCGTGCCCTACAAATAGCACCTAAAATTCCACAATATACAAATTGACAAGCGGACCTGCGGACTGGTTGACTTAACATTGCACTTCTATTGTTCTGTGTCCTCCAAACACCACTCTCAGTTCCAGGATATAGAAATTGACACACGGAATGCAGGGTTGGCGGGGTGGAGATTGCCATTGTTTACGGATGCTAATCCCTATAAAGTATCTAACAATATCTAAAAAATTATTTTGAATACTAAATTAGCTCTTAGTATGACAACTGGACAAAGAGGTATGAAACAGTTGGGATTGCACCCTCCGCAATATACAAATTGACTACCGGATTTCGACATCATCCACCCTTCTGTGTTACAGATTATGCATTCAAATGTTTGGAGCGATACAATTAGAACGTCGGGGCCTCGCCTCCTCTACAGACACATTCTCATCCTGTTTTGGATCCTCCTGTTGCCGGGTTCATGAAATGTGCAACTCCAGCATTGGCAGGTTGACATATCTTTATCTCCATCTATATAATCAGACGATGAATCCAACCGATTGTTGTTGCTTTCCATACTTGGCCAATTTTATGTCCATGGTTGCCAGGTTGGCGCCAATTTCATCTCCATCTATATCCTCGCATGACGAATTGGACCGCTCGCTATTCCTTTTCATACTTAGTAAATTTTATGCCCGCGGTTACCAAGTTGGCACAATTGAACTTTGTTCTTTTTTGTTCCGTTATATACATCTTTCACTCAAAATTTCTGTGATCTACAATTCCACTGCTAACTACTCCGTCCTTTTTCCCTTTTTTTCTTCCCATTTATTATGGGACTATAAAGTATGGACATGATATCTTATAGAGCATGTACAAATTCTGTATAACATACCTAGCAACATTTTGGATCGCGGGTTCTTGGGTGGGTGGGCTCAAAATTGGGCCTCCATTGTTGCGTGTCTTACAAATAGCACCCAAAATTCCACGATATACAAATTGACAAGTGGACTTGCGGAATGACTGCTCAATATTGCACTTCTATTGTTCTGTGTACTCCAAACAATGCTTCCAGTTCCATGATATACAAATTGACACACAGAATGCAGGGCTGGCGGGGTGGAGATTGTCATTGTTTGTTGATGCTAATCCCTATGAAGTATCAAACAGTATCTAAAAAATTATTTTCAATACTAAATTAGCTCTTAGTAGTGACAACTGGCCATAGAGGTACGAAACATGTGGCATCTCACCCTGTGCAATATACAAATTGACTATTGGATTCCAACATCGTCCGCTCTTCCGTGTTACAAATTATGCATTCAAATTTTCGGAACGATACAAGTTGAACGTCGGGGACTTGTGTCTTCTGCAGACACATTGTCAGCCTGTTTTGGATCCTCCTGTTGCCGGGTTCACGAAATGTGAAACTCTTGGATACTGTTTCGGGTTGGCATCAAGCTTTGTTGTGCCACGGTTCACAAATGTTTCAAAGTATTTGTTGTTGCCTCAGTTGGCATCCAGCCCTCCGCAATATACAAATTAACTACCAGGTTCACATCTTGTACTCAAAATTTCCGTGATCTACAATTCCACCTCAGACTCCTTTGTCCTTCTTCCCTTTTCTTCTTCCCCTCTATTATGGCTCTCTGGTTATATACTTAATCGCCTTTCTATGATCGTGGGTTCCAGCATTGGAAGGCTAACATATTTATCTCAATTTATATAATCACACGAGGAATCTGGCCGACCGCTATTGCTTTCCATAGTTAGCCAATTTTATGGTCGTGGTTGCTGGGTTGGTAGTCATGAACTCTGCTTCTTCTTGTTCCATGATGTACATCTTGCACTCAAAAATTCCGTGATCTACAATTCTACCATGGAATCCTCTAAATTGCAAGCTTCACTGTACCACGGTTCACAAATGTGCTTCCTAATATACATTGGTTATGCTCTTACTAGTGACTCTTACAAGTGACAACTGCACACAGTAATACGAAACAGTTCGCATCCAACCTTCGCAATATAGAAATTGACTACCGGGTTCTGACATCGTCCCCTCTTCCATGTTACAGATTATGCATTCAAATGTTCCAAATGATACAATTTGACCGTTGGGCCCTCACGTGTTCTGGGCAGACCTTGTGACCCTATTTTGGATCCTCCTGTTCACGGGTTCATGAAATCTCCAATTCTTAGTCAATGTTTCGGGTTGGCGCATTCAAACTCTGCTGCTTCTTGTTCCGTGATATACATATTGCACTCAAAATTTCTGTGATTTACAATTCCACCGCGAACTCGTTGGTCCTTTTTCCCTTTTCTTCTTCCCTTGTATTATCGCTTTGTGGTTATATACTTAGTCTCCTTTCTATGATCGCGGGTTCCAGCGTTTGCGGGTTGACATATCTTTATCTCCATCTATATAATCACATGACGAATCCAACTGACCACTGTTTCTTTCCATACTTGGCCAATTTTATGGCCACGTTTGGCGGGTTCGCGGTTTCGAACTCTTCTTTTTGTTGCGTCGTGTACATCTTGCACTCAAAACTTCTGTGATCTACAATTCCAACGTGGGCTCATCGAACTCACAATATTCACTCTACCACAACTCACAAATGTTTCAAAGCATCTCTCACTGCCTTCCATCCCCACTAACTTCCTGTCCTTCCAACTATCCTACCATACCCTCTTCGTTGTTATGCGTATTGCACTCAAAAAGTTCCGAGACATACAATTTGACCCTCGTGCCCTCACCTTCAATGGTTGCACCATGCAACCCTATTTTGTAGCTGTTTTTTTCTCGTGCTCGCGACCTCTGTACTTTCTTACTATGCAATTAGAAACCTTTCATGCTAACAACTGACCATGCAGGAACTGTCAAGATTGTCATTAATGGGTGAAACGCTCGAGGAGATCTCCCATTATTATGCATTAAACCAAGATGTGTGGAGAGTTATTTTGTCCCTTCCAATTATTCATCTCGAACACGCGTCGTCGTGTTGGGCTGCTCATGAAATCTACAATGATTAATCACTCATTGCAATATCCGCCATGTTTGCATTTCTATGTATGCAATTACTAGTATTTAATGTTAACAACGCATCATGCAACAGCTGTCCAAATTGTCATTAATCGACGAAAGTCTCGAGGACATCTCCCATTCACACGTTTTGGACCAAAATTTGTGCAGGGTTATATTATACCTTCCAAATTTTCATTTCATTCATCGTCTAGAGCAAACAAACATTCTTGTAGACTTATGGCAGCATGTCGACAGTAGTTTTGTGGAGATACAGTAAATATGTTCGCACACGAGGACCATAACTTCCAGTGGTCCAGGGCATACTTTTACCATTCATCCCATTCCGCCCAAAACGAAGTAATTTGGACCTCTGGAATCGCTCGTGCAGGCTACGTCCTTGAGGTTTTTGACTGTAAGGAGGTGGTCTCTTGGTGTGTCGAAAAAGATATTCCAGGCCAAAGAATTATTCCACTACACGACCATTCTCTTGTTTCTTTGTCGCCTCAGGTCTTCCGTGAGATCTTAAAATTGTCGAAGCCAACATTGACGTTCAAAGGACAAGACTGCAAGACATTTCTAGAAAAACATGATAACGGGTTGGACATCTTAGCCGACTCCCTCGAAGACCTGACAACAGTTCTTGAAGATATCACAAGGTTGCAGGTAAGTTCCTTTAGAAATCCATTCTGTGAAATTGCTTGGTTGTTTACAAGAATAACAGGACAAACATCCATGACAAGCATTTCCCATATAATTATTTATATTTTGTATTTCACAGTCAAGGAACAATACATTTTCGATTGGGGGAAGCTAATTTCCATTGAGATCTATTCCCAGTTATCATGATTCAAAGAATCGAATAAATTTTATATGTCATCCTACTTGATTTTTGCAATTGTGCATTGTTGCCCGTTTCCAAAAATTTCTCCTTCCAATAAAATAAACTGTGGATTCGACCCAGTAACATTATGGTATGAGGCCATGTGGAGGAACAAGGCCTCCCATTGTTTTTATGAAGTTTTTAATGGCTTTGTATCAGTTTTCAAAGATTTACTGTCAGGCAAGGATGCTCCGCAGATGTTTGGCCAGACAACCAAGTTTTTGAACAGGACGGGCACACTTGAGCAAGAGGAAAATCACAGTTTCCTCATGGTATTTGGCTCTAAGGAAAATCCTGCCTTCCTTCCATGCCACATTACAGACAAGATGTTTGTTGCAGAAATAGAAAGGCAATACAACCATTGGTTGCATTTTTTCCATGACAAGAAAAAAAAAATAGTTCATTCCTCTGCCCTGGAAAGTCGGAGACTTCATGTGTAGAAACATTAACAAGATTGACGAGTTTGCCACCCATTTCAAGAAATTGAACCTAATGTACGCTGAAAGGATAAAATGGTTCGACCCTAATGGCATTTTTCAAGAAAATTTACTGGTTGTTGGCTTTAACACCTCTATTATCCATAGACACCTGATCCAAGATAGGGACAATGTCGACACCAATCCTGCTTCTTCCAATTGTGACGTAGAGACATTACAAAGCACGAATGAATTATACAGACAACATGGAAAATTATCTGGTGAGAAGAGTACCCAGTCCCCCACCAACACTCCCAAGAGCATGACATCACGAAGCATCACTTCGACGGTCCACCCCAGTAAGAAAGCAACCTAGAAATCTTCGAATGGAGGAGGAGATAAGAACCCTCGTCGCATAAATATTGATATTTCTCACAAAATTCACTGACGAAGAAGAGAAAAAAAAATGTAGGGCAGGCGGAGGAACCCAAAATTGAAAGTGGAAAACTGCAACTTGAAATTGAAACTGAGCACATGCAGAAAATTGGGTCGTCCGCGGTGGAAATATCTGAGACCGAATTTTTTGACGTAGATGAATCCTTCATGATCTAGAGTACTATTTTTGACAGCCAATCTAAAAGTATGGTTATTGAAAAGAGAGATGTAACAAACAGGAAAGGAAAATCTTGCACAAAGATTAACTTTAGGGAAATGCGGTCATCCCAAATCTCCTCATTTCACTAGATAACCGGCGAAATTATTTGTGATTCCATTGGAGGAATTGAGACCGAAAGTGCCAATCTGAAAGACCGCGTCAACGAATTTGAGCAAGCTTTCATTGCAACCCCAGAATTTTCCAGTTCTTTGGAAAAAATCATGCCTTCTACCACTGCAGCCAATATGAAAGTATTCTCTACTTTCCTTGAATGCTCTAGAGACCTTGTAGAGAATAACATCAACAAAAGAATGTCGCTAGTTACTGAAGCCTGGGAGACATCGCAAAATTTAGTTTCCTTCGGAAAAAAGGCCAATGATTTCCTACAACATTTGGAGGCGAATTTTAAAAATGAACAACATTTATGTGATCAGGTACTGGCCCCTTTTGCCAACTATGTCGTAAACACACCGGAACTGAAAAGAAGACAAGAGAAACTCCCCTCCCTAAAGCGGACCAAAAAATTAAAAGCATGCTGGCAAAAGAAACTTAACAACCTGGAGCTCATTGTCAAATCATGTAAACAAGTCATATCATAAAAGGAATATTTATTCACAAGCCTGCTCCATATAGACTTAGCCAGAACTACCAACGAGGTTCAAGATCCAAACTTAATTCTCAAATCCTTGTCAATCACCAAAGAAGCCTTCCAGGAACAAGTTTATATTTTAAAGGGGTTGTCTTTTAAAAAAATTTACGACATACTTGAACATCATCTAGATGAGCACGAGCGCTAGGTACTGGACTATGCGACACACAATGAAGAAATTGAACATAGTCTGCATAGTATTTCAATGGATCTAAGGAAATTAGAAAATGACCTTTACGACATAGAAATCCGGGATGACATCAACATAGCCCCCATGAAAAGCTACATCAAAGAATGGTTCCAACAGAGAATGGACAACCTCGTTCAGGAAGGGAAACAACCGGTCAACAGGACTCCATTGACCATTGACAACATAAAAAAAACCGCATCGGCGTCATAGTAAGTTTATACTGACATCTTGTTTTCTTTATCAGTCCAGTTTAATTCTATGTTGACATCTTGTTTTCTTTATCAATCCACTTATGTCCTCTTTAAATAGAAAATTGTAACCAAAGACTCATAACTTCCAATTTCTTCTTTTCAGGTCTTCCTCTCTACTGTCGCGCACTTCTTCTTTCGACATTCCTAATTCTTGAACTTATTTATTTTTATGGTCCATGGGAGCCCCGATCTCAATCTATATGACACACGCACTTAAATTTCCAGAAACATGTAACAAACATTATTAATTTTTGATAAATTCCAAAGAAAACTAACTCGACAATGCCTTTATTGTATACTAAATTTTGGGTTTCCAGGAACCTTTCTTGTTTGTTCCAAAGAAAACTAGTTCGGATCTGCTACATTTCTTGTGTCGTATTGTATGCTAATTTTTTTATGTTGAATGACGTTGTTACTAGTCTATTGTATGCTAACTTTTTGGGTGTCCAGGAACCTATACTTTGATATATTTCGATTTCTCTTGTGTCTAGAACCCTTTGCTTTAAAGAAAACTAGTTCAGGAATGCTAATTTCTTTGTGTTTTCCTCCATGAAACTATGTAATAGACATTATTACTATTCTATTGTATGCTTTTAAATATTGATGCAATTTCCAGAGATATGTAACATACATTATTTTGTAACATACATAAATTAATTCGGGAATGCTAATTTTTTTGTGTTTTTCTCCACGAACCTATGTAACAGATGTTATTACTATTCTATTATATGCTTTTAAATGTTCATGTAATTTCCAGAGATATGTAACATACATTATTAATTTCTGGTAAATTTCTATAGTCCGTAACTCCGTCTGTCATTTTGTATATCGTGTAATTGTCTGTGCTATTTGTAGGGCACAGAACATCAGAGGCCCAATTTTGAGACCGCCAACTTGAGAACTTGCGATCCAAAAACTGGCTAAGGAATTTTGGGTTTCCAGGAACCTTTCTTGTTCCAAAGAAAACTAATTCGGATCTGCTACATTTCTTGTGTCCTATTGTATGCTAATTTTTTTGTCTTGAACAAGGTTGTTACTATTCTATTGTATGTTAACTTTTTGGGTGTCTAGGAACCTATACTTTGATAGATTTCAATTTCTCTTGTGTCCAGAACCCTTTTCTTTAAAGAAAACTAGTTCGGGAATGTTAATTTCTTTGTGTTTTCCTCCACGAAACTATGTAACAGACGTTATTACTATTCTATTGTATGCTTTTAAATGTTGATGTAATTTCCAGAGATATGTAACAAACATTATTTATTTTATAATAAGTTTCTATAGTTCGCAAGTATGCTTGTAAATTTGTATATCGCAGAACTCTCGGTGCTATTTGTAGGGCACGAAACAACATAGGCCCATTTTTTAGCCCGCCAGCCCAAGAACCCACGATCCAAAAACTAGCTAAGTATGGAATGAGGGCTCCATGCATGCTCTATAAAATATGTGCAAAGAAAACTAATTCGTCAATGCTATATTTTTTTTGTCCAAGAAAAGCCTTAGTTTTAAAGCAAACTAATTCAGGAATGCTATTTTTTTGTGTTTTTCTCCATGAACCTATGTAACATACGTTATTACTATTCTATTATATTCTTTTAAATGTTCATGTAATTTCCAGATATATGTAACATACATTATTAATTTATGGTAAATGTCTATAGTTCGCAACTCCGCTTGTCATCTTGTATATCGTGGAACTGTCGGTGCTATTTGTAGGGAATAGAACATCAGAGGCCCAATTTTGAGCCCGTCAGCCCGAGAACCCGCGATCAAAAAATTGGCTAAGTAATTTTGGGTTTCCAGGAACCTTTCTTGTTTGTTCCAAAGAAAACTAATTCGGATCTGCTACATTTCTTGTGTCCTATTGTATGCTATTTTTTTTGTCTTGAACGATGTTGTTACTATTCTATTGTATGCTAACTTTTTGGGTGTCCAGGAACTTATACTTCAATAGATTTCGATTTCTCTTGTGTCTAGAGATATGTAACAGACATTATTTATTTTATAATAAGTTTCTATAGTTCGCAAGTTCGCTTGTCAATTTGTATATCGCGGAAATATCGATGCTATTTGTAGGGCACAGAACAACAAAGGCCCATTTTTGAGCCCGTCATCCCGAGAAACCGCGATCCAAAAACTAGCTAAGTATGGAATGAGGGCTCCGTGCATGCTCTATAAAACGTGTGCAAAGAAAACTAATTCGGCAATGCTATATTTTTTTTTTCCAAGAAAAGCCTTAGTTTTAAAGCAAACTAATTCGAGAATGCTATTTTTTTTGTGTTTTTCTCCACGAACCTATGTAACAGACGTTATTACTATTCTATTATATGCTTTTAAATGTTCATGTAATTTCTAGAGATATGTAACAAACATTATTAATTTTTGGTAAATTTCTATAATTCACAACTTCGCCTGTCATTTTGTATATCGCGGAACTGTCGATGCTATTTGAGGCCCGATTTTGAGCTCACTAGCCCAAGAACCCGCGATCCAAAAACTGGCTAAGTATGCAATGAGGGCTCCATGCATGCTCTATAAAATCTCATCCCCATACTTTATAAATGTACAAATTTCATATGTATAAAACTAAATATCTACTTTATAAAATTACATATTTCGTCTGTATAATTTAATAATTTCTGATAAATTTCTATAGTCCGCAACTCTGCTTCTCAATTTCTATATCGCAGAGAACATCAGAGGCCCAATTTCTGTATCACGGAACTGTCGGTGCTATTTGTAGGGAAGAGAACATCAGAGGCTCAATTTTGAGCCCGCTAGCCCGACAACTCGCGATCCATTATAAAAGTACATATTTCGTATGTATAAAACTAAATATCTACTTTATAAAATTACATTTTTGGTATGTATAGTTTATGCTATCCAGGAACCTATAATTTCATAAATTTCAATTTCTTTTGTGTCCAGGAGCCCTTGTTTTAAAGATAACTAATTCGGTAATGCTAAATTTTTTGTGTCCAACAACCTTTCAAATGTTGATAATTTTTTATATTTTTCAGGAAGAACTAATTTGGGAATACTATGTTCTGCATGCAAACCACATGTATTTCAACTTTCTAGCCACGTGTCTGTACTAGGTCGCATTTACTCCTATCCCAACATGGCAAGGACTATGCTACCATGCAACACTTATTTAATCATGGTAATATCATTATGGTTTGAAAAGTAAACTTTTTTTTTTTTAACATTTGTATTTATATTTCCATAATTACTGAGACTTCTTGGCTAAACCAAAGACAACTCATTACAATTTTACGATTTATGTTGGACACTTAATTATATGTTAACTTATCAGGATATAAAAGTGGTACAACCATTAAAATTTTACGATTTAAGTTAGACACTTAATTATAGGTTGAATTGTCCTCATATAAAACTGGTTTCATAATGTTGTAGGTATTAAAAAGGTATTTATGGTTGGCAAGATTGTTTTAGACAAAGTAACTAGCACAATGTTCAAAAAAAAAATCGTAATATATAATATATTTATTTATATGTTGGTCTTGGGTACTGACTTGTGTTTGGTGCTTGGCTATACATTTGGTTTAAATTATTGATAGCTCCGGGCTTAACTTGGAGGTTAGGTCGCCGGCTCAATATTTTTATCACCATTCCGCTTGGTTAACTTGGAGGTTAGGTCACAGGCTCATATTTTTATCACCATTCGGCTTGGCTGGCGTACCGTGGTGGATAGTTGGAGATTGGCCTAGGACCCAATATTTTCTTTATTCTTTTATTATAAGAGAAAGAAAAAAATTTAGAATAAGGTTGGGTGAGGCCGATGTGTCCCCCCTCCTCTCTCAAACTCTACTCCGTCCCTTCTTACTCACACAATAGGAAATAATACGTTCGACTGCCTCTTCCTATGCAACAACCATGGCCGCTAGGCTTCTTCCTCACAAAAGTAAATCCTTCTGGTGCCTCTCTGCAACAAACAGTTGCCGCTCCATCGCCAACGCCTATTTTGTGTTGTTGCCACAAAATCCAAGGATAATTCATTGGTCCCGGCCTCATCATCAGGCAGAAGCCAAGCTCAAGCTCAAGCAGTCTAGATTATGGCATGCATTTTCATCTTGCTGTGAAATCCTTCTATATTCAACACAATTAATAGAGAAATCCTCTTCATCGAATGAGCTCTCAGGTAGTCGCACAAGCTTTTAAAAAGGCTCGGGCCTTAATCAGGCTTTGCTGATAAATATAATTTCAGCAGAAAAACCATCAAATTTAAAGGATTTTCTACAACAAGACTTGATTGGCACCACCAATTTAGCGGGAGAATTCTAGCCAATTGAGCATCTAATTCTATGGATTGCCTCTTATTATACTGCTCCAACATCGAGGATATTCGGATACACATTGGCATTAAAACTGTTTCTTTTTTGTTATTTATTTATTTATTTTTATTATTTTTTTCTCCAGTATCTGTATCCTTGTTCAAACAACCGACCTCGTAGTACACAATTTTCAATCTCTTATTGAACATAATAGTATTAGGATTTTATTGATGAGTTTCAGGGGTAGTTTTGGGAAGGATTCAAGGTTTCTCCATAGGAAATTTGTGGGATTCTCTACTTGTATTATCGTCAGGATGAACTGGATTTTTCTCAAGATTGACTTCTCAAGGCCTTTTTTTTGGGGGGGTTCTATTTGGACTATTTTCGTACGAAAACCACGAAGGGAAACCTCGCATATAGTTTTTTTGGTTATGTATTATTAAAAACCATTTCTCTATGGCATGTTTATTGATAATCTTTGCAATTAGTTTTAGGAGAAATTTTGGCTCACAGACATGCCGTAATACAAAAGGTATGTTTGGAATGGCCATATCGATTGCCCGTTTGTGGAAATGGATCCCACTGGTCGCTATGGCCGATATAATGAAGTTCTTGGAAAGGGAGCTTCCAAGATTTTCGACAAGGCTTTTGATGAAATAGATGGAATGGAGGTAGCTTGGAACTAAGTCAAAGTTAATGATGTTCTCCGAACACCCGATGAGTTGGAGATATTATGCTGTGAATTGCATTTGCTTAGGACCCTAAAGCACAAAAATATCATCAAGTTATACACTTCATGGGTAGATACAGAAAAGAAAAACATCAATTTCATCATTGAGATGTTCACAAAAATATTGTTGGGCTGCTTTACCTGCACAACCATGACTTACTCATTATTCACTGAGACCTCAAATGTGATAACATATTTGTCAATGGAAAGTTGGGAGAAGTGAAGATTGGGGATCTTGGTTTGGGTGTAATTCTTCATCAAAGTCATGCAACTCACAATGTTATAGGCACCCCAGAATTCATGGCTCTTGAACTCTACGAAGAGAATTACAATGAATTAGTGGACATCTATGCTTTTGGGATGTGCTTGTTGGAAATGATTACATGAGACTATCCTTATAGTGAATTCTCCAACCCAGCTCAAATTTACAAGAAAGTCACATCAGTAAGTTCTATACATTTTCTTTTGAAAAAAAAGGAGTTTCTCTTTCTTCTTCTGTTGTCAATTTTTTTTTCTTTAACTGGTTTATTGCCTCCCCAAATATTAAGTTGGAGTTTAACTATTATAGTTACTTCGAATGAGTGTCTCAAGTGTTACTGGCATCCAGATACTTTCTCCTAGCATATTTGTTAATTCACTTGATATCCGATTCACTTTGTTTCGTTACTCTACGATATTTCCCACTCGATGTGTATCTAGTTTCCAAACATGAAGAAGGAATCACTCTCCTTAATCGATATCTCTCTTTCATTTTTCATTTTTCACTTATCTTTATGCACCGTATTATCTCCAACAGACAGGGTATGGTCATGAAATTCTTTCTTTAAAACAATAAAACGTGATTAACAGTCCTTATCTCGCATAATAATCCTTCAGACGTCACTGTAATATGCCAGATAAATCAAGTTCGTGCTTGGAACACGTTCTGGAGATGTTAACGATTATGGTAGACTTTTCCCTCTCAGATCTGAATGGCGGGCCTTTGCAACATAAGGTTTTCCTCCTATGTATGATTTAAACCATTGATCTTGGAGCTAAGTTGGGTGTGTGCTCAAATCTGCAGAACTTTATAATTCAGAGTGTGGCACTTGGGGAAACATTGATAGATATGCATTCCCCCATAAATCTCTGCTCAGGGTTTTTCATGGATCGCAAGTTCTATGTCATCGGTGGGATGATTTTTCATGGATCGCAAGTTCTATGTCATCGGTGGGATGATAAGAAATACAGAATCTCTTACGTGCGGTGAAGAATATAACCTTGAAACAAGAACATGGAGGAGGATTCCATACATGTTTCTTAGAGGTAATGTAGTTGCACATGCACCTCGGTTGGTTGCAGTAGTAAATAATCAGCTTTATGCTGTCGAATACTCACAAAATGAAGTCAAGAAATATAACAAGGTTACCAATGTGTTGGGGATATTGCCTTAAGGTAGACTTTACAAATGGTTGGGGTCTTGCATTTAAGGCATGTGGAAATGACTTGATGGTCATTGGAGGCCAAAGGGGACCCAATAGTGAAATCATAGAGTTGAATTCATTTTTAATTTTTTTTCTTTTAGGTCTTCATAGGTCTGTTATGTACTATTTATTCATGGAATTAGTGTACAAGATTACTGTAACAACCCAAATTGGATTGCAGATGAAAAAGACAAAATCTCAGTGTTGTGGGTGGTCAAGCCCAGGTTTCAGTTTTGAAACTGGGCTCTGATACCATATGTAGAGTCTGGTTTTTTTTTAGGACTCAAAATAAATAAATGTTTTATAAAATCTCCTAATGAATTTAGTTTATAATTTCTTTCATTATTTCCTTATACAATAACATATTGATGATAACAACGTAATGAGAACAACAACAATATCATAATAACAACAACATAGTAGCATATTAATGATAACAACATAACAATATCAACAGTAATAGCAGAATAATGAAAACAACATTATAATACATACCTCCACCTTTATGTTGGTTATCTAGTCCCTTTTCTGTTTGATCTTGTTCTTGTTCTTGCCCACGTTGAATATTAACCTTCCAGCAACCTAGGAACAACCTCTCCGGCTCCCTAGCTCCAGGAATCCTTGCGGTTTCCTGGCCCCTAAGCCCGAAATTTCTAGCAACACCAGTGCCTCGTGAAAGCTTCCCAAAAACCATTTGTCTAATTTCCTCCTCCTCCTCTCCCTTTTGAAATTCAGAAATCCTCAAACAGAAATAAGATGCCTCTTCCAAGTCCTCCCCTTCTTTCTTATCCTCCTCTCTCAAATCCCCCTCATTAATTCCCAACAACCTTATCTCCCCATTAATTAATCCACCCACCTTTTAATAATAAAATAATAAAAGACTTATTAATACATTTTAATAATTAATTAAATTTAAATTAAAAGCTATGATAAAATTAATCAATTTGGGTTGTTACATTAACTCAGTCTTGACTAGACAGTAATATTGATGCAACTTCTTTACTTGTTGATTCCATCTCCATGAATTTATCCACCCACAATTAATTGTTTTCTTAATCTTCTTCTTCTTTCGACACTTTTCTAAGAGATGATTTGTCTTCCCACAATGAAGACAAGGATGAAGATCAAAACATTATGTCTCCAAATGACCAACTCTATGACAATGTTGGCACTTATTATCAAGATTCTTCACTTCTTCCAGAAATCCCGCACTCACAAACTAAATTGGTTTGTAGTAGTATGGGATATAAAAGTTGTTTCCTTTGTCATATCCTAAGCCATGCCGATTTTTTTTTAATGGCAATTCTTCCCAAGGTTTGACAAACATCTTGGAAATATCATTTTGTGAATCTTGGCTTTCTTCTTTTGTATCTTCAATTTTTTTGTCATTGTTGTTGTTGCTTTCATTATGTGCTACTTCTTCTAACTCTCCTTCAACAAGACTTTTCTTCATTGGTTCATTAGATGATTCCATCTAATGATTAGTTAAGGAATCATCATCAATATCTGGTGTTGATTTTGTATCCACTAATAGGTCATGTGTATTACAAGTAGAATCAACCATCTGTAATAATTTTTTTGTGTCATAAGTTGTATCAACCTTTTTTATAAACTCATTTTCATCAGATGATGCATCAATCATTTGGATGAACTCTTCTGTAGCACATGTTGCATCAATATTTTCTATTATATCCTTCGTATCAAAAATTATATCGATCTTTTGTATGAGGTTATTTGTTGCATATGTTGCATCAATATTGTCATCAACTTTGTTATGCTTTTCTTTTAATTTTATATGAAGTGCATCAATCAATTGATCCTTCATTTATATTTCATCTCGAATATCATTTGCTAACTGTATTGTATCAACCATGTGATCAACTATGTTTTTCTTTTGACTTAATTCCCACTCAATATTTTAAAATTGATTTTCCAATTCACGGTTTTCGTCTTGCAATTCCTTGATTTCTTGAGAGGTGTTTTGTAAATGATTTCCTCCTTTACCCATTTATTATTATTCTCTTGCTCACTTTTCATGATTTCCTTCACTCGCTCTCTTGCACTTGTTCTTTTCTTGCACTTTCACTTGATTTGATATTACACTTAGGGTGTCGGGTACTACCGATCATGCACCCTAAAGTGTGATTACAATGACTTGACTCACTTGACCTCCTTATTCAAATTTTAGGTAGGTCTTGATGATGCTTTTCACACTTAACATTGCAAGTATTTTTCCCTTTATACAATTCACTGCTCAGATTCAATGGTTTGTACTTCAATGTTGACAATTCAACTCATGAATGAAAGAATTTTTATGCTTGATAGATTTACAATTTTCCACTTAGTGTCAAATATTTGAAATGATATGTAACCTTTTACCAGTTTACAGATATGGTTAGTTTGAGAAGACTACAATACACTTAATTTTGGCAATTGACAACACTGGAACATGTTGTTCGAAGGGAAAATATCTTAGAGCTTCATTTAACTATCAACCCGGGGTTCTTTTGAAACTTGTGAGACACAGATGCTATTTGCACAAAATTGGGAACCTATAGATTGACTAGTTTATGAGGAGGTTATATGAACATCTATAATTAAATTTTTTAAAATAAAAACCAAGAATAAAAGAATTACTATGATTGTCTTTGTCTGACTATTGCCTTCCCTATTTGTGGGTTTCAAAGACTCCAAACAATACTTTGGAAGTGAGACATGAGGTAACAATAATTTCATTTAACTTCAAGCTCTATATTATTGAAATAAACACTTAATAATGTACATAAGAAAATCTAGTAGCTACCATCTACAACATGCATATACAACAAAATTACTTTGAAATTCAAAATAAAACAAAGTACATAGACTAAGAAACAAAGTATATAAACTAAGAAACTAAACTATAAATCTATTTATGCAACAATAAACACAAGGTACCTCCTTGAAGTGGGCCCTCCTTCAAACATTTACAACAAGAAAAAAAGTGTGCTATAGCACTATTGTTCACTCATAATATTGAAATGGAACTAAAGAGGCATATTTATATATTACAAAAACTTCAAAATATGTTCACAAACTATACAACAACACTATCACACTTCGAATTACAGTCTATTCCTTTTATTCTTTAGTTATCTAATATGAGAATGCAACTGGATATTTTTAGGTGAATATGGGAATCAACCCAAGTTGTTTGGATTTACATTAATTCCTAAGATAAGGATGCATAACTGATGTCCATTAAAACTAGAGTGTGTTTTCAAGATGTATGTATAGTCTACAAGTATGAAGATGCCAACAGTCCACGAATTTCAAGGGAGAAATTCATAGGCATCAAAAAGTGAGCTTGAACTACTCTCTATGTTCTCTCCTCTCCCTTGTCCAATTTTTCATTGGTGAGGTCGACTTGGTTCCTTCAAATATGGTCTCCATTAATCTTTGAAAAACCTTCATCTTTCTATCACAACCCTGGAATATGCAACCTGTATTTCTACTTGATCATTTCTTGAAACTCATGGTTAGCATTCTTTAACTTTTATTGAAGACAAAAACTCAAATATCTATTCTAATCTCATCATATAAACAAGAAAAGATAAGAAGCATAATCCATTTTACCTTTGTATAATAAATGTCTAAGATGAGCGAGAAATGGAATATATGAGGATTAATTTAGCTTTTATAGACTAAAAACATTATCATAATGAAGAAAAAGAGGTATCAATTCTTGGTCCTGACATTCCCCCCTTCCTAATCCTTTGCATGTCCTCATGCAACCTCATTCTCATCCCCATAAACCCCAAGATGTATTGATGTCTAGTTATAAGTTGGATGTCCAAAATTTGCCCCATGGTAAGAACCCAGATTCCTATCAACTTGCCTCCAGAGAACTATTTATTCCATGTTTTTCCATTGAAATATTTCCCTATATTGATGAGTTGGAAACCATATTAATGAAAAAATAAATATGATACCCAACCATTGGTTACCATGCCTCTTCATGGAATTGATGTATAGAGAAACTCTAGATAGAGCAAGCTCAAAATGTGGGTAACCAGTAGAAATTCTATTCCTTAGAGGATTTGTAAGTGTGTGCCAAATATCACAAGTAGCCAACAGATCTTGCAGTGAATGATCCTGTGCAAATTATTGATGATTGGCGATGGAATAATGTCTATTCACCCTAAATCTTTAAGAGTCCCTTGGATCTTGAAGCAATTTTTTGTAATCTTCAATGATTACACTAGGCATGGGGTATTCCTCCCTCACTATCAAATTGGTGTTAGAAAAACAGGATTGCGGAGCAATAAAATAAAACAAATGTGAAAAAAAAATACAGAAGATACACAATACAAGAGAGACATAGATTTACATGGTTCACCCAGTGTGGGCTACGTCCACCAGAGAAATTGCCAAGTCCTTCCTTTATTATTATCCAACAAATGAAGGGATACAACCTACAACAAAACCCGTTGTAAC
>JZKD02S1729148.1:73294-105443 GCA_000966675.3 Picea glauca
CTCAACATGTACCTCAACCAAAAGCCCTCATCAATTTCATCATCCAAATCTGATTTGTAGCTCTGTAATAGACCTGGTGTATATGATCACATTACTGCAAACCTTCCTTAACTTTAACAACAAGATACTAGCATTTTCATCAAACTATTCTTTAGTCTCACATGCCTAGTTTTGGATTAGTCAACAACCCTAACTTGAAGTAATCATAACTTTGTACATGTAATGAATAAAGATCTGAAACTAATACACAATTTTCTTCAGTTTTTTTTATGCAATTCCTCCAGGTTTCACTACTTGGAACCTCTCAGAAAAGGAGTTATAGCAAAAATGGCATACCTTGTTGAATTTTGTCTTATTCTAGAGAGCAACCTTGTAGAGAGTTCCCCGCACGAAATATTTGTTGAATCGATCTAAAACTGTTACACATAATACTACAGACTATAATTTAACCAACACATTTTGTCTTACTGGATTTGGATTTGTTATGAAGAAATTATGACGTTTTACCTGAAACACTTGTTTTTGACTAGTTTCAGGACTAGCCACAAACCCTATTTTCCAAGGAGTGTAACTCCAAAATTACAACGACCCACAAGATGATTTTTTTACCACATATACTTGGATATGTTTTCTCAATGGCATATAAATTTCACGGTCTGAATCATTCTAGAAAAACAGTTATTGCGAAAATGGTGAGATGACCTGTAAATAATATACCTTAGAAAGCATCATCAAAATAATTTATCCTTCCTTGAATTCCGGATTTATTTTCTTCACCTTCCCTTAGAAATTCGGCTTATATATCCTTTGGTTACCTCATACACCTATAGGTATTCAATAATCTCAAGTGTGTCTTAGATGAGAGAGCCTTGCCTCTTATTTATACTCTCCAAGTAGCTTCCTTAAAAACATCTTCTAGGCCACTTTGTCCACTTTCCTTATTTTAGGGTTAACCTACTTATAATTTCTCCATGGAATTTATTATTTAAATAATTTATTTTGTATTCACTTTGAATTATAGTACACTCATTACTTCACTTTATTATTTAACTTCTAAAAACTCTTAAACCACTTTGACTACTTTGACCTTTTGGGGCTTCTAGATGACATATGAGGGTCCTCCAATTTCGTAAGGCCATAACTCTCAAACTGTGAGGAGTTATGTGACGTTCCACATACCACCATAAATGGAATGACATGTAATATCCATATAGAATAGTATTACCTTAAAATATATCAAAACTCATACCGTTATCCATCAAACAAACTTGGGTCCATTACCCAAACCTGGGTTCTCCAACTTCACATGGTCATAAATATTTAACCGTGAGGAGTTATGTGACGTTCCACATACCACCAAAAATAGAATGACAAGCACTATCCATATAGGATAGTTTCCCTAAAAAATTCATTATCCTTCATATCATTATTCCACAATTAGGCATGGGTTCTCTTACTCCGCAAAGCGTCTTCCTGTGAGGGATTTCACCATAAGGGGACCACTTTGGAGTTCATCCATATTTACTTCTTATCAACCATAAAAAGACAATAATGAATCATATTTACATCAAACAATCTTGGGCCCATTACCCAAACCTTTGTGATGTGGGGCTTTCTTCAAAGGTTGACATCAATGACAACCAACCTTAATCAACATAACCTTCTTATAACCAATTTCCATAATTATAAAGTTCTCCATTTATTTTATTATTTAAATAATCATCCTTGACTTTGTCACTTCACTTTATTATTTAAATAATTTCTTCTTTGCAAGCACTTTGACTTCTTTGACCTTTTGGGGCTTCAAGCCAACATATGAGGGTCGTCCAAATTCGTAAGGCCATAACTCTCAAACCATGAGGAGTTATGTGACGTTCCATATACCACTAGAAATGGCATGACATGTACTATCCATCTAGAATATTCTTACCTGCAAATATATAAAAACTCATACCATTATACATCAAACAAATTTGGGTCCATTACCCAAACCTTTGTGCTACTGGAATTTGTTGCTGAAATTTCTCAAAGGATTGACATCAATCACTAAGGGTTGACATCAATCTGCAATATCACTCTCCAATGGTTGACATCAATGCCAACTAACAATCCATACCAAATTTTCATCAACATAAGACAACTTTCTAACAATCTCCTCCTTTGGCATTGATGGCAACACCAACATTGATGGCAACACTTAGTCATGATAACATTCATGATTATACTCCTCGTCAATGTTTCTATCTCTCCCCCTTTGACATCAATGGTAAAGGGTATCTCCCTTTGGGGCTTCTCCCCCTGTCTACATGCCTATGTGCTCTCTCTCCAAGCATTTATATCCTACATATGATAAATCTCTCCCCCTTTTTCATCAATGGAAAAGGTATCTTTCCATCTGAGGCTACTCCCCCTAATTGAATTTTCCTTGGGGATACTCCCCCTGACTGAACTCTTCCTGAAAATAATCTCCTATCCTAAATTGTCCTATTTATGTTGTTTCCTCATGTACATCTAAGACATATAAGATAAGCATTCAAATGCATTCATTTTGGAGTAGAAATTACTCCTAGTCTCTGAGGAAGATACTCAAAGGACTCTCGTGGAAGCGATTTTGTAAATATGTCTTCCACTTGTTCTTTTGTGCCCACATATTCAAATCTGATGTTCTTCTCTGCAACCTGTTCCAATAGAAAGTGATACTTGATTGGAATGTGCTTCGTCTAGGTGTGCATCACTGGGTTACTTGAGATACTGATGGCGCTTGTATTATCACAATAGATTGGAATGGGCTAATCATACTCAACCTGTATATCTGTTAGAGTTTGTTTCATCCATATAACCTATGTACAACATGATGTTGTTGCAATATACTCTGCCTCGGTTATAGATAAATATATTGATGATTGTTTCTTGCTTATCCATGATACTAAACACTCACCCAAGTAGAATGTTTCTCCACTGGTTCTTTGTCGGTCATCAATGCAACCTGCCCAATCTGCATCTGTGTAGGCAATAAGTGATAGATCCTTTCCTTTTGGATACCATAATCCAAACTCTTTTGTTCCTTTGAGATATCTGAAAATCCTCTTCACTACTAATACATGTGATTCCTTTAGTACTTCTTAAAATCGTGCCACTTATCCAACTTCCTACATTACATCTGGGTTGGATGTTATCACATATAGTAGGCTACCAATCATTGACCTGTATTTCCTCTGATCTGTAGACTTTGAATCATCATCTTTTGTCAACTTGCAACTAGTTTGCATAGGAGTGATAACTGGTTTGCAATCTTCTATTCCAAACCTCTTTAACATTTCTCTGATATACTTGGTTTGAGAAATAAAAATTCTATGGTTGTTTTGACATATCTTAAGACCCAGAAAGAAGGATAGTTCTCCAAGTAATGACATTTCAATTCATTCTGCATGTCCTTTGCAAATTTCTATCTTAACTTGTCATCGGTACTTCCAAAAATAATATCATCAACATAAACTTCAATTAATAAAATACTATCTTGAGTTACCTTGATGTAGAGGTTGTTGTCTGCACTTCCTTTTTTGAACCTTGTCTGATGTAGATATTTATCTAGTCTAGAGTACCATGCTCTTGTCCACTTTCATATATCTGTCCAAACTTACTAAGTATTCTTACAAATCCATCTATGTCCAGACTGTCTAAGACTCTACTTGTGCAATTGTCCATAATGTTGACCCATTTATCACTATATTATCATGAAGTCTTGAATAATCTATCAAACTGTACTTTTGCTAACTGACTACTCTGGATCTGTCTTCTCAAACTCTGCAAGCTGCTCGAATGATGGTTCTTTGGTCTGTCATAGCTATCGCATAGACTCTCCCTGTCTAATACTCATATTACTTGGGAGTCTCTAAGCCAAATGACTCAGAACAACTCCTACTCTGATGTGTATTCATCGTCATATTCATTGGTATATTCATCATCTCTCTGATCTCTAACTTCTTTCTTTCTGTCTATGGATTCATCTTTCACTACAATACCTAAAAGTAGAATCTCTTGAATCTGTTCCTTATTTACATGTCCTTCTTTTCTTTCATTTATTTTCCAAACCTTTCTATATCTGACATCCTTCTTTTTCTCTGTAGATTTTTCTTCATCTCGTTTTATTACCAATCTTGTGATCTCTGGGACCTGGTCTTTGTTCACATGTTCTTCCTGTTTTCTTATCCATACTTTCTTATATTTGATATAAGTGTTCTCTTTCATGGAAGTATCGATCATGCTTCTACAATTACAAGCTATGTGTCCATAGTTATGAAATTTGTAACATTCAATGTTACGTGGGGCCACATAGACATTTCTTGCTCGAACATTTCTTTTATAATCCCTGCAATCTGTAACCTTATGTCCAAAGTTAGTACAATAAAAACAATTATCATGATCATGATGCAGTGTAGTCCTTCTGAATTTCTTCCTTGACTGATCATGATCATGATTGAAGCTTCTTTGTGGCTTGAACATGGATGGTCTTATTGAATATGTATCTTTATTAGTTTTCTTAGATTCTGGTTGATCATGATTCCTTCCTTTGAGTACTTCTACATAACTCTTTCTATTTTCTTCATTCTTCTTTTCTAGCAACGTAGAGTGCTTCTCTTGATTCTCTACAACTGATATGGATGTTTTTGTCTCTTCAACGTTCTTGTTGAGCTTGATGATTTTGACTCTTACTGTGACAACTTATTCTTCAAGATTATCAACCTCTTCTTCTTTCTTCATTATCTAAGACTTTATGACCTTTTTTGTTCTCTTTGCTTCTTCAAGTTGGATTTTCAATGTAATTATTTATTCTTCCAATCTTCTCTCTTCTTGACCATACTCTTCCTCGAGTTGGTTTAAGTCATTGGTTCTTTCCTTGAGATGATCCATCAGTATATTTTCTCTCTTTTCTATTGTTATGTTGGCTTCTAAACATTTATTTTGATATTCTAGAGTTTCTTCAATTCTTTTGGACTCTTCTAGTTGAGCTCTTAAATTCTTGATGACCTGTTGATCCTTTTCAGAACCTTGAACACTTTCCTTTTGATTCATCACTTCTTTCTTATATTACTTGTTTTCTTCTCTTTATTTCTTTGGATATTCAATTGCACTGATCTATTTTTCTGTGTAATCAACTTATGCTTCTTCATACTCTTCATCTTTTGAATCTGTTTGACACGATGAACATCTTTCTTCTTGTTTTGTATCTGCATATTCTTTGGAATTTTATAAATCTGCGATGGGTGAAGAATATATGTCGTGTAACTTATCCCAAATTTCTCTGGCTGATGAGCATTTACCAACCTTTTCTCTTACCAGATTAGGTAATCCTTCCCAGATGAAATCCATTGTTATTTTGTTATTCTTCTTCAATTCCTTCTTGGATACAATCTTTTCCCTTTTTGAATTATTATATCATGTAACAACTGATAGCCAAATATATTGTCCTTGTGCCTGTAAAAATACTTTTGTCCTTCTGCTCCACATATCATACTTAAAACCATTATGACCAGTAAACATTGGTACTCCATTCTCAGAATAATCCATGATATCCTTCCAGTGGTTAAACTGTTTTCTGAAGGAACGGGTTCTGATACCAACTGTTGGATTACTAAGAGGGGTGATGAATCAGTAATAGAGCAATGCAATCCTTTTTCACCATAAAATTCAAGTGTTATATCAATGTAGCATTATTATCCAATAGTTGTAGAGTAAATAAACAATGAACAAATGAGCAATCACACACATACATAGTACACCAGTGTTTTACATGGAAACCCAAAGTGGCATAGAACAATGGAATTATTTTTCTTATATGTCTTTAAGAATTACATTCATTGGAAGCACCAACTTCCTTTGTTTTCCAGCTACAACTCGAAGGAGGATCCAACCCCCTAGTTTCTCAGGCTACAACCTGAGGGAAGCTCCAACTCCCCAATTCTCTGGTTACAACTAGAAGGAGGCTACAACCCCCTATGTTCTCTGGCCACAACCACCTGTCCTTTCCTCGTCCAACCTCCCTAATGTAGAAGTAGAATGATGGAACCATTATCAAACTATCATTGTGAGATATACTGCTATAAACCTGTACCAATCAACCTACACTAAAAAACCTATACCAATAACCTGAACCATGCATCAACCTGTAATCAACCTGTATCATAAACAAGTGCATCAACCATGCACCAATCTGTACCTCAACCTATACAAATAGCATGTCACAACAACCTGTCCAAACAACCTATCACAACAACCCGTCTCATTAATATTATCAACCAAATTATATCTAATCACCAAGATAAATCACCAAAAAAACTCTCAAATACATGCATCAACCAAGCATAACACAAAAACTCATAATCATCACCAAGATCAATATGTGCTTCTAATAATATACCAATACAAGTATGCTACATCATCCATAAACCATGTGTCAACAATACTACTAACAAGTGCTTCCAACCATGTACCAAGTATGTACCAATCATGTATCAACTACTCATAAACTACGACTCATCAATATGTACCAACATCATCAACTATACACCTCATGTATGTGCCAACTCATCAACTACTTGTCTCAACCATGTACCTCAACCAAAATCCCTCATCAATTTCATCATCCAAATATGATTTGTAATTATGTAATAAACCTGGTGTATATGATCACATCCTTGCAAACCTTTCTTAACTTTAACAACAAGAGACTAGCATTTTCATCAAACTTTACTTTAGACTCACATGACTAGTTTTGGATTAGTCAACAACCCTAACTTGAAATAATCATAACTATGTACATGTAATGAATAAAGATATGAAAATAGTACAAAATGTTCTTCAGTGTGTTTTATGTAATTCTTCCAGGTGTCACTACTTGGAACCTCACATAAAATGAGTTATAGAAAAAATGGCATACTTTGTTGAATTCTGGCTTATTCTAGAGAGCGAAATTGTAGAGAGTGCCCCACACAGATTGTTTGTTGTATGGATATGAAAATTTTACACAGAATACTACAGACTGTACTATAACCAACACATCTAGTCTTACTGAATTTGGATATGTTATGAATAAGTTATGACGTTTTTACCCAAAACACATGTTTTAGACTAGTTTCAGGACTAGCCACAAACCCTATTTTCCACGGAGTGTAACTCCAAAAATACAATGACCCGCAAGCTAAAATTCGTATCACAACTACTTGGATATGTTTTCTTAATGGCATATCAATTTCACAGTCATAATCATTCTAGAAAAAAGTTATTGCGAAAATGGTGAGATGACCTGTAAATAACATACCTTAGAAAGCATCATCAAAAGAATTTATCCTCCCTTGAATTTCGGCCTTCTTTACTTTACATTAAATCTAAAATTTAGCTTAGATATCCTTTGGTTACCTCAATCACCTGTAGATATTCAATATGCTCAAGTGTGATTCAAATGAGAGAGCCTTGCCTCTTATTTATACTCTCCAAGTAGCTTCCTTAGAAGCATATTCTAGGCCACTTTGTCCACATAGTCACCTATGTCCAACTTTGCCCAATTTACCACTTGTCCATATATACAATAGCCACTTGAATACTTAACCCATTTTCCTCATTTTAGGGTTAACCTTCTTATAAGCACTTTCCATAATTAGAAAGTTATTCATTTACTTTATTATTTAAATAATCCTCCATGACTTTGTCACTTCACTTTATTATTTAGATAATCCTCTTCGACTTTGTCACTTCACTTTGTTATTTAAATAATTTCTTCTTTGCAAGCACTTTGACTTCTTTGACCTTTTGGGGCTTCAATCCAACATATGATGGTCCTCCAAATTCGTAAGGCCATAACTCTCAAACCGTGAGGATTTATGTGACGCTCCACATACCACCAGAAATGACATGACATGTACTATCCATCTAGAATCGTCTTACCTACAAATATATCAAAATCTCATACCATTATACATCAAACAAACTTGGGTCCATTACCCAAACCTTTGTGCTACTAGAATTCGCTACCGGACTTTCTCCAAGGGTTGACATTAATCACTAAGGGTTGAAATCAATATACAATATCACTCTCCAATGGTTGACATCAATGACAACCAACAATCCATACCAACTTTCCATCAACCTATGCCAACTATATGAAAATATGAAGCATTTGTCCATTCATAAAGATACATGCATAAACCAAGTAGGATACAATTTCTGCAAGATTTATAAATTTGTTAGACAATCACACATGAATGAAAATATTGCTCATAAACATAAATATATAACCATAGAACCAATGTCTTAAAAGTGTCGTGGGCAGTTGTTGATCGCGTGTTTATTAGGGTAAATTGAAAGTAGATTAATGAGATATGGGTGGCCTCTTTAGAGGCTACCTCTTTGTTTGAAAACTTGTTGAGAACCTACCGAAGCCCCAGGGCCTCACCAGTAAGTTCACTAAGGGTGTTGGATGTCCAACACGGGGAGAACATCGATCTCAAAGTTCCTGCCTGACTTCACACACTCCGCTTAGTCATTTTTCTGCGCAATAAGGTAATAACTATTAAGGTTTTCCCTAATTATACTACTCTTCACAAACAATTCCGGTTCTAATGAATCCCAGGATCGAGCCAGGATCACAAGGATTCATAGCATACATTGGTAATTGCACGGAAGGTTTATTTTAAACTTGAAATGAAATCTTTGCAAGACTTTATTATTGAGAGAAAAAATTGAAATCTAAGCTAACATACATGAAAAATTGAAATTATTTTTTGTGATTAAGTGCATGAAAAATTGAGTTCTTTATAAGATTGATTTCTTTATGCTTGTGTGTGCCTATAAAATTAATACAATTATAACTTGCAAGGAAATAATGAAAAGAGACAAGCACACAACACACCAATCCCCCTAAAGGGGATGAAGAAACTGGGCTCCAAGGGCCCGCTTTTATTAAGCCTATTACAACTGAGAATTGAGTTCTCCTTTTTTCTCCTTTTTAGAACTTTTTGGATGCATATAAACTTTGGATCTATGAACTACAAGATTTGGAAACGAAAAAATTATTCCTTGAAGAAGTAGGAAGCTCCTGGATGCTCCCAAAGCTTCAATTCCGCCAAAAAATCGACATAATTTCCCCTCGGTTGTCCAATGTTCTGAAAAAAACAGCAAGCAAAGTACCCCAAAAGATTCCCAAAATCACTTTGGGATAGCTTAGGAAGTATATCAAAACTTATAGAAAAAATTGCAAACAAGAAAGCAAACTAACTACTAAACTAGCAAACTATTATTTTGGAATTTTTTCAGATTTTAAAGACTACTTTAGGACAGCAAATAAAAACACTTTTAATTTGCCAAATATTTAAATGAAGAACACAAAAAAAAGACTACACTTTTAGCTTTAAGAAATAGGAATTGAAACTAGCTGAAAATGCCTAGAAACCTTTTCCAAATCTACCTTTTTTTGAGATATGAAATTCTAAACAATTAGTACATTTAGAAAAGTAACCATGCAAATTAAATAATAAACTTTAATATTATATTTATTCCTTGCATGCAAGTAACCAAGTAACCAGAAAACTTTTTAGAGAATTTTTAGAGAGGAGAAAGAGAGAAACTTGAAGTTCTTGGAACCCTTGAGCAATGGAGTCACTTTGATGGAAAGGCAAAGATGAGAAGGTTGTCCAACTCCTTGAAGAATGAAGGATGCAAGAAATCTCCTTCACTTTTTCTAGATGAGATGATCCTGTCTAATTCACAAAACCCCTTGCAATGAACTTGTTAGATAAAAGGTGTTACCTACACAAAAGACTCAAAATGGCACATTAGTTTTAGCATAAATGTCACATGCATATCAAATCGTAAATGTAAATACTCAATAGAATTGAAATACAAGATATTAAGAACTCTATCCAATTGAATAACAATATTCCTATAGATTGGCCAATATTAACAAGATACAAAGCAATGCATGAAAAGAGATCGCCTCATATGAACTACATTCACCAATAAAAGAGCCACACCATCATAGATATTGACCTCCAAAGTCTTTATTCCATTAGCAAGAAAAAAATATTACAATCATGTACAACAAGGTCGCCCAAACTCCAACTAACCAAATGGAGAGGGGTCGACCTCTATTTAACTAGTTTTGGGTGACAATTCCCAAGAGGATGTGCAACTATGAGGGAGAGTGGCGCATGTGGAAGAGGAGATGTGCAAGGAATAAAGGAGAGATGAAGTGAAGCGAAGTGAGGTGGAGTGGAGTGATGGAGGTGGAGGTGGAGTGAAGTGGGAGTGAGTGGTAGTGAGGTGGAGTGGAAGTGAAGTTGTGGTGTGATTTCCCTCATTGGGATTAGCATCATCTCTTCTAAGTGTGCCATCTAACAAGAGGGAGGTCAACCTATGCATTGTGATCTCCACCATAGGCCAAGTAAGCTAGGGGATGTGCCCTCATTGGGAGAAGTCACTTCCAACTAGACTCTAGACTCCAGACATATCAAAAACATGTTTCTGACATGTTTTTTGACTTCCCTATTTTTTAGGAAACTTAATTAAAACCCCTTTTTTGTCTTTTTTCGAGAGAAATACATTTTTGAGTGATTAAAATCACCTTTTTTCCTAGACGGAAGGGAAATAGGGGTCTAATGGGTGCTCTGGATTAGAAAATGAGCACAAACATGGCATCTGACAATGATTGATGCCATATTTTTACAATTTATTGACTTTACATTAAAAAAAATCCATTTTGCGGGAAATTTATTATTTGACTAAAACATTTAAAAAAGCCTACGATGACCTAGCTATAACGTCCCCAGCCACCAACAGGTCGAGAAACATCACTTCTTGGAATTATCTCTTAGCTCTGATACCATTTTTTAACTATATATGCATGCATATCTATCTAATGCAAATTAACAACTATAGCATTATGTTCATACACTATTCATGCATAAATAACATTAAAACGTACATACATTATACACAGTCAATTCTAACAACATTATAACTTAATTTCAAGATACAACATACAGAGAACATATATTTGGTACTTATATTTTAACAGATGACCACCTACTATGTGCATACCTTCCATGAACCTCCCATCCTTAGACCACCTTGCTCATCCCGCTCAGCAGTGGGTCACCCCCCAGATGGGATTAAACTCCACCGGGCAAGGGATTCCTAGGCTAGGAAAGGACAATAGGAAGGTCGCACAAATCAACAGGAAGAATTTTCTCCCATGAGCCAGCTCACACTAACATCCTACAACCTCTCATTCCCCACATGCATGTCCCACCCAAGGAAGTGTGCCCATTCTCTGCTCAACAGTCCTTTGGCTACCCCACTTCCCTTCCAGGGCTTCAGTAACAGGTCAGACATGAATTCTCCGAGCACTGTAGTTGTAGTTGGGATCCCTCTGGGAAATCACTTCCCCAAAAACCTCTCTCACCTGGAGAGAGTTTATTGCAAGCCTGACAACCTTCTTCTTCATTCCAACTTCTAAGTTAGTTCTAGTAAGGTGGTGGAAACAACAAGGATTAGTAAAGAAAAAAAAGAGGGCAGCAAGCCACACTCAGTCAAGGAACTATGTGGGCTGCAACAACCAACCATTATGACACAACACGACTCAGGAAGTTATAGGGTGCATCAGGCTTAATAGGAGACACATGGGATAACTCAAGTACGACTGCAGGATTCTAAAAGTGTGTGACATATACAGAGGTGATGATGATGGAGAACTGGTTCAATGCATGAATCCCCAATGAATCCTAAAGGATGACAGACTTCTAGAGAATTGTAAGGGTCGTGAAATTGGCGAGGAGAAACCCCCGATGAGTTGGCTTTCCTAGCTATAAACTGCATGCGCCCAAGTTGACACATGTCTTCCTGAAGTCGCATGAGTTACACTTAGCACTCGTTCTCTTTCCCAAGAACTTAGGACAACACCTATCATGTCCACCTTAGCCTTTAGGAAATAATAATAAACTATTATCCCCTTAGAGGTAAGCCCTCTAGCTTAGCCCCTAGGCCTAAACACTTAGCCCCCTCCCTTACCCTACCTAGTGGATCTTAGTCTCCCATAAATATTTCTTCGTGGTCAGTCTACACGCAGTAGTGTAATTTTATTAATGATATGTGCATTTACATATACAAAAATTAGGCTCATGGCCTTAAGCATCTAGGATCTTCGACCTAACAAACATATAAGTCTTCAGCTTATAAACACTTGGCTCACCAGCCTATAAACATAATTACAATTTAGCAGGGGCTTGACCTTGGGGTGTTACACTAGTGAAATTTCCATATGACTCAATAGATATGACCTAGCATGAACTCATATACATTTAGACACTAGACATTGGTTATACCATGCCAAGGCCTATCCACCAGCACATACTCCAGCTTTGGAGTCATTCTTTAGTGAAAAAACTTGGAAATTATTAATCACCCACAAAGGCAGGCAAAAAATAATTAACAAGTGAAAAAAAACACTCTAGAGTACATGCTAATGCCTAGGTCTTAGGTGGCCAATAGTATTTTACAACTTTCATGCTCAAGTCATTTATTACAATTCCCCGGAGGGATGGAAATGCGGAAAAAATGTGCTAAAAAAGACTTGTTGAATATGTGAATTCTAACTTCTAAGAATCTGTCTGCTAAGTCTTTGACAACTCATCTTCAAATCCAACTAGTGCAACTCGGTGGATAACATAATTCATAGAGAGAAGACAGTGTCAGGAACACCAAAATAAAATGGTGTGTCAGAAAGGATGAACAGGACAATCATGGAGAGTGCAAGGAGTATGAGATTGCATGATGGTTTTCCCTTAAAGTTCTGGGGAGATGTTGTAGATATTGTTGTTTACTTAATAAACAGAGGACCTTCAAGCTCCTTGGATGGTAGAATTCTAGACAAGGCATGGATAGGTAAAAAGGTAAACTATTCTTTTTTGAAGACTTTCGGTTGTGAAGCATTTTTCCATATTGATAAAGAAAATAGAACAAAGCTTGAGGAAAAATCCAAGAAGTGTACCATTATTGGATACGGTGTTAATGATTTTGGTTATCGCTTATGGGATTATGAAAATCACAAAATCATTAGGAGTATAGATGTCATATTCAATGATAAGGTCATGTATAAAGATCAGTTGCAGGGAAAGAAATAGGAAAAAGAAAAACCATAATACACAGTGCTTGATGAGATCACTGAAAAATAAATTCCAAAGGTACCAGAAAATAAAAATGTACAACAACAGGAGAAACAGGTACCTCAAACTCCTCCAAGTGTTATTAGAATATCTACCAGGTTAATTAGACCCCCTGAACAATACTCTCCTTCATTGTATTATTTATTGTTGATCGATTATGGTGAACCAGAATGTTATGAAGATGCAATGCAGGTAGACACTAAAAAGAAGTGGGAGAAAGGAATGAAAGAGGAAATTTATTCCCTAGTAAATAACCATAATTGGGATTTGGTTCAATTTCCTATAGGAAAAAGATCATTGCAGAATAAATGGGTTTACAAGTTGAAGGCAAAAGATGGAGGCAAAAAGTGGTACAAGGCTAGAATTGGTGTAAAAGGGTTTGCACAAAAGCAAGGTATAGATTTTGATGAAATATTTTCTCTTGTTGTTAAAATGACTTCAATTAGGAATATTTTAAGTCTTGTGGCAGTAAAAGATTTACATCTTGAACAGTTAGATGTAAAGACAACTTTTTTCCATGGGGATTTGGAGGAAGATATTTATATGCAACAACCACAGGGGTATGAGGTCAAAGGGAAGGAAAATTTGGTATGCATGTTGAAGAAGAGCTTGTATGGCCTAAAGCAATCTCCAAGGCAGTGGTATTTGAAGTTTGACAGATTTATGACAGAACAAGGTTATAATAGAGATCATTTTGTTTATTTTAAAAATATAGAAAATGGAATCTATATTATCTTGCTATTGTATGGAGATGGCATGCTTGTTGTAGGGTATAATATGCAGGATATAAATTTTCTCAAGAAGAAATTATCTAATTCATTTGCAATGAAGGATTTGGGTGCTGCAAAGAAAATCCTTGGTATGAGAATAATAAGAGATAGGAAAAATCACAATTTGGCATTGTCTCAGGGTAAGTACATAGATAAGGTGTTGGAGAGGTTTAGAATGCATAATGAAAAACTAGTTAGTGTACCTTTGGCCATCCATTTCAAATTAACCAAAGAAATGTGTCTCAAGACACAAGAGGAGATAAAATACATGTCCAATGTCCCTTATTCATCAATAGTTGGCAGCTTGATGCATGCGATGGTTTGCACAAGACCAGATATTGCACATGCAGTGGGAGTTGTGAGTAGGTATATGAACAATCCAAGTAAAGAACATTGGGAGGAAAAAAAGTGGATTCTCATGTATTTGAAAGGTATTTCTACTCATGCATTATGTTTTGGAGGTTCAGACATTGTTCTACAGGGATATGTTGATTCATATATGACAGGTGATAAAGATAGCAGGAGGAGCACCACAAGGTATGTTTTTATTGTAGGTGGAACAACAATAAGTTGGATTTCAAAACTGCAAAATGTTGCTCCACTTTCAACAATACAGGAAGAGTATGTTGTTTCTACAGAGGCTAGTAAAGAGATGATTTGGTTATAGAGGTTTATGGAGGAATTGGGAAAGAATCAAGAGAATAACAAGTTGTACTGTGACATCGAGAGTGTTATTCATCTTGCAAAGAACTCAGCCTTTCATTCGAATACTAAGCATATACAGCTCAGGTACCATTTCATACAATCCTTCTTAGAAGGTAGACATTTGAAGTTGGAAAAGATACACACTAGCCATAATCCCGCAGACATGTTAACAAAGGGAGAAACCAGGGAGAAACTCAGTTCCTTCTTAGTTTCAGTTGGTATTCAAGCTTGAAGGTGAAGATGAGAAATTTTCCAGGTCCAAAGTGGAGTATAGTCTAGCAGGTACAACAACAGTGTATTTTTTGCGATCAGTCTCCAAGTGGGAGATTGTTAATTGTGGAGCCTAATTATCTTGTTGTTTCATAGGTATTTGTTTTTTGTCGTGTTTATACCCCATGAAGACTGTACACCCCAGAATATTGTACACTCCTCCATGTGGGGGGGTTGCAGGGGGGGATTTTACCCTCTATGAGGTCGGGGGAGCGCATCCCCCTGGATGGGGGGTCCGGGGGAAAGCGAGCCCCTGGCGGAGGTTCGAGGGTGAAGCCCTCGAAGGAAAAATTGCCTTGTAAATGTATATTGTAATTTCATAGTAAATCTGGACCGTTCATTATAAGGTCATAGATCTTACGGTAGAAGTTATGTTAGGGGTTTTTTTTCCTAGAAGGCAACCCTCTTTTATGAGGGAAATGTATTGTGGCTATGCATCATTGCGAATATTGTATTCTGAGAGAGGAGACTGTGAGAGAAAGAATAGGAAGTTACATTGGGTGTGATATAGGTTGTATCCCTTCATTTGTTGGATAATAAAAAGTAAGGACGTGACAATTTTTCTAGTGGACATAGCCCACACTGGGTGAACCATGTATATCTATGTCTCTATTGTATTGTGTATCTTCTGTGTTTTATTTCCTCATTTGTTTTTATTTTATTGCTCCACGATCTTTTTTTTATAACAATAAGAGTTACCTTTCAGTCTTCAAGCAAACTCAAAACCTTTAATCAATTTGAAATTTGTCTTCACCAAGTCATGTAAGCATATATGATTGTTAGTACTTATTTTTTAGGATATTGTTGTTGGCTGTAACTTATGTTGATCTGAAAATTTTGTGAGCAACCAAATAAATGAATTTTTTTTGCATATAACTCTAGACTCCTTGATCTCTAGTAGAATAGTGAAATGAAGGAATGACTTTTGCATAGAATTCTTGAATCTGTAAATAAAAAAATGAAAGAGCATCTAGAATTCATTTGATCCTCTTAACAATTTTGAAACATATAACTTGTAATTCAGTACAATGAAAATTCAAGGTCCTCCAATCTGAAAAAGATCTTCACTTATTGATGACATGCAATCAATCAAAGAACATGTTGTCTTTCTTGTAATTTTTCTTTCTTTTTCTTTTTTTTTCTCAATTTTTTTCCGCCAGTTACACTGGTTTTCAAACAAAATTAGTTTAAATTGCACCTCAAAAGAGGTTTTCATAGTTAATTTTTTTTTTGTTCTTCTTTTCTTGACAATGTCAACCAATAATCTGATTTTCTAACATTTCCAAGTCTACTGGTGTTTGTTTCTAGATTTTCACCATAGGATTTTTTTTTCTATTATTCATTTTTTTATTATATGTACAATTTATATAAAAAAATGAATTTTCACAAAGATGTCACGGCGTAGTGGTTGAAAGTGGGGAGGCCACTTTCTATACAATTTCAACTTATGCCTCTTTGATTAATCCCTTGACAAACTCTTCTTTTGATAGTGGTTTATGATACATACATAACCAATGACCATTCACCAATAATGGAGTTTTATTCTTGTCGATAGTGTTAATCTTAATTGAACCATTATGATAGACAATATCTTTTTATAAGGTCCCATTCGTCGTATGAAAAACTTTCCCTTAAAATATTTGTATCAGGAATCAAATAAGAGTTCCTAATCCCCTTCACGAAATTTCTTTTTCTTATTGAATTGGTCATGCCATTTAGCTCTTAGACGCTAGATAATATTAGTTTGTTGAATGACAGATTGACAAAATTCATCAAACTCATTAATTTGATTTAGATGATGTTTTTGAGCCTCTGTAAGATCCATGTTAGCTTGTAATTCTATGCATAAAGTTTTGAACTCAAATTCAATTGGAAAGACAACCTGCTTAGCATAAAATAGCTCATAAGGTGTGAATCTAGTTGTATTACACCATGTTGTTCGATAATACCACAATGTTTCAGGTAGTCTATCAACCCAATACTTTCGATGAAGTTGTATTTTCTTCGTCAAAATAGTCTCCAAAACTTTCTTGGTTACTTCGACCTAGACATTGTCTTACGGATGATATAGCATTGATGTTTTGTGTCGAAACTAATATTTCTTGGTGATGGACTGTATGATTTTAGAAGTGAATTGAGTCCCTTAATTAGCGACAATTTCTCTTGGTACCCCAAACCAACCAAATATGTCTTCATATAGAAAGTTTACCACTACTTTCTCGGTAGCTCTAGGAAGAGCCTTTGCTTCAACTCATTTTGTTACATAATCCATGCAAACAAGAATGTTTGTCTTCTATCTTGATGGTGGATTGATGGGTCCAATGAAATCAAGGGCCCATTTCTCGAAAGGTTCAATTAACACTTGATTTTGCAACGACATTTCATCTGATTGTACAAGTTTTCCCATCCTTTGACAAAAGTCGTAACTTCTGACATATTTGTTAGCATCTCTGAAAATAGTTGGCCAATAGTACCCTATCCTTAAGACTTTGTAAGAAGTCCTTTTATATGAAAAATGTACTCCACATGGATCATCATGACAAGATTTCAAAATATCAAATATCTCATCATCTCGAACACAATGTCGGATGATGTATTTAGGTCCTATTCAAAATAGGTGTCCTTGGATCCAAGAATACATAGCACTTTGTTGGATAAATTTGTGTTTCTCTCTTGGGGAGAATGTTGCAAAATCTTCCCTGAAGCCAAGTAATTAGCAATATCTTCAAACCAAGGTTAGTGAATAGAAAATGAAATCAAATTTTTGCCAGGAAAAACATCTTCTACTGGATCATTACTCTCTTCAACATTTAGTCGTGACAAAAATTCTGCTACAACATTCTCTCTTCTAGGTCTATCACAAATGGTGATGGAATATTCCTATAGTAGGAGTAACCAATGAGTTACCCTATCATTTGTGATTGGTTTATTCATAAGGTATCTAATGGAATCATGACCATTGTGTACAAACAATGGGTAACCAATGATGTAATGTAAAAAAAAATTGATTGCATGGAAAACAACAAGGAATTCCTGATGTTAAGTAGATTACAACAAGGTTTTTACTAGTGTAGTAGATTACATATGGCCTTTTCTCACCTTGTTGTCCAAGTACAATTCCAATGGTTGTATCTGAAGCATATGTTGAAATATGAAATGGTAAAGACCAATTGGTCCTCTTAATACATGTGTTGCAGATAACTTTTCCTTTAACGTCTCAAAGATTGTCTAGCAGGAATCAATCCATAGAAACTCAACATATTTTGAGAGTAACATGAATAGAGGTGATGCTATTTTGGTAAAGTTTTCTATGAATATAAAATAATATCCTTCATGGCCTAATAAACTTCTTACATATTTTTTATTCATTGGAATTGGAAGCTTAGTGATCACTTCGACTTTTGTGGGGTCAACCTGGATACCCTTGAGAGATATATGATTCCCTAAAAATATGCCTTTGGTGAGCAATATATGAAATTTCTCATGACTAAGGGACAAATTTGTTTCTTGAAATCTTTCCATAACTTTTCTTAAATTATTTATTGCTTCATCAAAAGTATTTCCATAGACTGTAAAATCATCCATGTAGACTTCCACATAGTCATGGATCAAATCAAAAAAGATTCCAAGTACAACCCTTTGGAATGTGGTTGGAGATTTACACAATCCAAATGGAAGGACTTGGTATGCAAAATTACCCCATAGGTAGGTAAAAGTAGTATTGTATTGATCTTTAGGGGCTAACTGAATTTGGTTATACACACTGAGGCCATCAAGGAAGGAAAAATATTTTTTCTAGCCAAGGTATCCAAAACTTGACCAATAAAAGGTAAAGGGAAGTAGTATTTGGAAGTATCTTTGTTCAATTCTCTATAATCCACATAATCTCTCCATTTCCCATTATTTTTCTGAATAATAACAAGTGGTGAGACCAACTTACTATCAGATATAAGATAAATTAAATCAACATCAAGTAGTTTCTGCAACTTAATCTTGACTATTTCTTGAAGTGTAGGATTCATTCTTCGTCGAGGTTGTCTTATTGGTAGAAAATTGTTATGTACATAAATGTGATGAGTGCATAAATTGAATGAATTCCCTTCATATTTGTATAATCCCAATCAAATTCCTTAGCATGCACATGTAACAATTCAATCAAATTTTTCTTTTGAGGTCCTTCAAGACGAGGATTTATATTAAGTGTCTTTCCTGAAAGGATTTCTACATGCATGCTACGTATTTCAAATGTAATATATAGATAGGTTGGAATTAATTTAAATTATTTTTGAATCATAGAAAATGGTCAGGGTTCTTCTATCATGTGCATGATATGATTGGTAGGTGAATCAATATTAATAATGAGATCATAGATAAGATCATCTTAAGTATTCTCTTTGAATGAAAGAGATGACTCAATCATAAAAACTTGTTGGGTTTTTTCATCATCACTATCCTCATTTCCTATCCATACATTTGTTTCATGAGCAGGACTTCACTTTGTTGGTGGATACAATATCAGTATCTCTGGATCTACACCCAATGAAGGCATCAACGATGGCCAACCAAGGTATTCCCGAGATCAAAGGGTATCCCCCTAGATTTGATTTTGGTTGTAGAACCATAAAATCAACAGGATACTCCTAGGAGTCTACAAATATAATTTTGTCTTCTAAGATACCTTCAGGTTGTATAGTGGATCAACCTGCTAACTAAATGACAGTAGCAGTTTGATGAATATTATTTAACTGCAATTTTTCCAATGTCTCTTTAGTCATGAAGTTTATGCTGCTCCTATATCTATCATGGTATTTGAGATGCAAAGTTTATTAATGTAAACATATACAATAGGACTTCCTAGCTTTGAATACTTAGTGGTCGGTATATTTCTTAGCACTAAATCAACTAAATGACCAAGTACCTGAATTATTGGAGGATCTTTTAGTTTTCGTCATGGTCTCTTCAAACACAATTATCTAACAACTTTGGCATAGATAGGCACTTCTTTTATGGCTTGAAATAAAGAATTATAACACATAATTTTTTCAATTCCCCAAGAAAATCAAATTTAGATTGTTTGGTGGATTTCTCAATGGTTAATCTTTTAGGATATTAGGGATTTTGAACCTATTTTTATTTTTCTATAGAAATGGGTTGGTTTTCTAAGGAAGGTTTATTAGTTTTTTAATTTGATTCAACAACTTTCTCCTCATTGTCTTGTTCCAAGATGACAGGAGAAGTTGGATTATCCAACTCTATGGTTTTATCCACATCATCTTGTTCCTCAATGATGGGTAGCATGATTGACTACCTTTCCTAATTAAAGATGAATGTCCTAAAGGTATATAGGTGAGATAAGGTAATTCATATAGTTGGGAAACTCGACATGGTAAGTGTGTTGAGATACTTTATTATTGGGGTTAGGAACGGGTTGAGTAGGAATCTGAGTTGGTATTTGAGGTGGTTGGGATGGTGGTATTTGTAATTGAGGTTTTTCATGTTGGAATGAAAGTTCGGGTTGAGAAACAAACTATTGCAGATGTTATTATGACATATTTCTAAAAGGAAATGAACCTTGCCAACCTTTTTCCAAGCTTGGTTTTGTCCCTAAGGGGTCCATTATGACCATGATGTTGGTGGATACCAAGTGGAAAAGGGGTTTTACATATGTTGTTGATTAGCCAAAAATGCATTATAATATTGAGAAGGATTATGAGAAATACTTGATGGTTGATTTGGACAAGGTCGTTTTGGATTGATGAGACAAAGTTTCTCAACTCATTCACTCGTTCCTTGATAGACTGATTTTATTCTAGGTAGTGAAGGGCAATCCTTAGTGTCATGATCATGTTCACAAATAACACAGATTCCAATATTATCCAAGGGACACACATGACGAGGATGCTTCTTATGAAATCTTGGACAAAATATGGCCAAAGGTAATGTTTCATCTTCTCGCTTCTTTTTTATTTTCATAGTGTCTAGTTGGGAACTAAGAGAACTGAGGATGTCAGTTTTGAAATTATCTAACAAATTCCCAATTTCAACTCGGGTAATGGAACCTTCAGATGTTTTACTAAATCTTGCAAGGATTTACCTAGACCCCCTTCCTTTATTATTACCTCTTGAATATCATATACATAACTCACAAATAGTATTGTCTGACGATTGAGAAATATCTCCAACTTCCATCAAGTTTAGAACATCCTAACAATCATCTCATATACCTTTAAGAAAAAGTGTCCACGGTGTATTTGGTTCTAATTTATGTTGACCAGATCGTCTAACATTGTATTGGAACTATTCAACAAAGTATTCCAAACTCTCATCTTCTTTTTGAGCCATTTTAAAGATTTCTCCTCATAAATATCTAGCCTGGAAGTAGTCTTGGTATTTCTTAAGAAATGCATGTCTCATAGCATCCCATCTTGGTATTGAATTTCCATCCAACACCATGAACCAGCGTAAAGATGAATATTTTAAGGTAGTTGGAAATAATTTTAGTTTATGGGCATTAGATGAATAGTCATAGATACAACACAAGCCATCAAAATCAAAGAGAAATGTGTTTGGTTCTTCACTAATTAGCCCATGAAAATGGGGTAAAGCAGTAGGTGCGAATTTTTTCATCTGATTTGTACCCTCTATATGCCTAATAGGAAATTCAAACATAACAAGATTATGTGGAACATATCCTTCCCCTTCTTCCAAGTGTTCATTGACCATGATGAACAAGGAATTTTTCCAAAATTTCGCAGGCTCTCCAAAGGTTACAAATTCTTATGAGGTGGATGAAAGAGAAGGTTCTCTCTTATGTATAGGGTTTTCAAAATGATTTAGTTCATCATAATATGGGAATATTTCCTCTAAATTAGATGTTACTTCTTCTACAAGAGGTTTTTGTTCACTTGTAGAAGTACTTCCCCCTCTTATTCCACCTCTTCATGTTGGGGTGTTAGCTTCTTTGGTGGCTCTTATTGCACCATAAAAATGTCCTCTAGGATCTATTGCTCTATTCATACATCCTAAACTATTATGAGTTTGAATTCAAGGAAATAGAGACTCGCCACAAGCTATTATGGTGAATGTGTCAAGATCTTACACTATAGGGATCCTCTAATGAGATCATCTTGTTTTTTCTTCGATTCATCATAAATGCATTTCCTAGACCAGTTTAAACTAGAGATTCATAATTCTTTTAGTGTATCCTCAAAAACAACGCCAAAAATGAAAACACTAAAATATGTTGTTCGAAAGAATACTATCTTGGAGATTCACTTAACTATCAACCCAGTGTTCTTTCGAAAATTGTGAGGCATGGATGTTATTTACATAGAATTAAGAACCTATAGATTGCCTTGTTTATTATGAGGTTATATGAATGTCTATAAAACAAAAAAATTTAAATCAAAACCAAGAATAAAAGAATTACTTTGATTGTCGTTGTCTGAATATTGGTTTCCTTATTTGTGGGTTTCAAAGACTCCCAACAGTACTCTATATGTGACATATGAGGTAACAATCATTTCATTTAACTTCAGGATCTATCTTATTGAAATAAACACTTAATAATGTACATAAGGAAATATGGTAGATACCATCTATAGCATGCATATACAACATAAATACTTTGAAATTCAAAACAAAACAAAGTACATAGACTAAGAAACATAGTACATAAACTAAGAAACTAAACTAGAAAATTATTTATGCAACAATAAACATAAGGTACCTCCTTGAAGTGGGCCCTCCTTCAAACAGGTACAACAAAATAAATTGTGCTATAGCACTATTGTTCACTCATAATATTGAAATGGAACTAAAGAGGCATATTTATATATTGCAGAAACTTCAAAATATGTTCACAAACTATACATCATTATCACACTTCAAATTGTAGTCTATTCCTTCTATTATATAGTTATCTAACATGAGAATGCAACTAGATATTTATAGGTGAATATGGGAATCAACCCAAGTTGTTTTGATTTACATTAATCCCTCAACTAAGGATGCATAACTGATGTCCATTAAAACTAGAGTGTGTTTTTGAGATGACATATGTATAGTCTGAAAGTATGAAGATGCCAATCGTCCAATAATTTCAAGGGAGAAATTCATGGGAATCAATAAGTAAGCTTGAACTGCTCTCTATATTCTCTCATCTCCCTTGTCCAGTTATTCCTTGGTGAGGTGGACTTGGTTCCTTCAAATATGGTCTCCATTAATCTCTAAAAAAAACCTTCATCTTTCTATCTCAACCCTGGAATATGCAACCTGTAATTCTATTTGATCATTTCTTGAAACTCATGGTTATTGAATACAATAAATCAAATATTTATTCTAATTTCATCATATAAAAAATAAAATATAAGAAACATAGTATATTTTACCTTGTATAATAAATGGCTATGATGGGCAAGAAATGACATATATAAGGATTAATTTATCTTTTATAGTCTAAAAACATTATCATAATGAAGAAAAAAACGTATCAATTCTTGGTCCTGACAATCCCCCCTTCCTAATCCTTTGCATGGCCTCATGCAATCTCATTTTCATCGTCAACAACCCCAAGATGTATTGATGTCTAGTTATAATTTGTATATCCAAAAGTTGTCCTAGGGTAAAAACCCAAATTCCTATCAACTTGCCTCCAGAGAGTTATTTCTTCCATGTATTTCCATTGAAATCTTTCCCTATATTGTTGAGTTGGACACCATGTTAATGAAAAATTAAATATGAGCCCCAACCATCAATTACCATGCCTCTTCATGGAATTGATGTATAGAGAAACTCTATATAGAGCAAGCTCAAAATGTGGGAAACCATTAGGACTTATATTCCTTAGAGAATTTGTAGTGTGTCAAATATCATGAGAAGCCAATAGAGATTATTAGTGAATGTGCATGTGCAACTTATTGATGATTGATGATGGAATAATGTCTATGCACCCTAACTCTTTGAGAGTCCCCTAGATCTTGAAGCAAGTTTCTATAATCTTCAATGGTTACACCATACACCATGAATGGGGTATACCTCCCTCACTATCAAATTGGAATTGAATTTTTTCTGAGTATAAGAATCATTTGCATCTCTCCATTGTACCAAACCATAAATGAAAGAAGTGAAATCCCTTAGTTGGACATCCACAAGAATACTCTAGAAGTGAGACATGAGGTAACAATCATTTCATTTAACTTCAATCTCTATCTTATTGAAATAAACACTTAATAATGTACATAAGGAACTTTGTTAGCTACCATCTACAAAATGCATATACAAAAGAAAGGCTTTGAAATTCAAAATAAAACAAAGTACATAGATTAAGAAATAGAGTACATAAACTAAGAAACATAGTACATAAAATAAGAAACTAAACTAGAAATCTATTTATGCAACAATAAACATAAGGTACCTCCTTGAAGTGGGCACTCCTTCAAATAGGTACAATAATAAATAAATTGTGTTATATCACCAATGTCCACTCATAATCTCAAAATGGAACTAAAGAGGCATATTTGTATATTGTAGAAACTTCAAAATTGGTTCACAAGCTATACAACAACACTATCACACTTTGAATTACAGTATATTCATTTTATTCTCTAGTTATCTAATGATGTAGGGAGGCAGTCGAGATGAAACACACAGTTACAACATGCACCCTGCTAAAAATACACAGCAAAAAAATAGATATATTATTTCCAAATAATAAGGGAATCAATTGGAAACTTAAGCACCAGAAAATCCATGAAATGCAACACCATTTCTTTATTTATTCAATACAGATAACAAAGTTTTCATTACATCAAGACTGGGCTAAGACAACGCCATGAATGGTTATTTATGTGGCCTAAAACCACTACAAAATTTCCCAGAGGGTAATGGTATGCATGTGTGGGCTGAGACTCTGTTTCTCCCTTCCTGCGTGCTCACCCAACCTAGAATCCTTCTCTCTAGTCAGCCTTCCACGATTCCCCTAATTTGTGGTTCACCAACCCCTTCTCCATCACTCTCCATCTCTTTTTAAAACTCCTCCTCAGCTCTGAAATGATTTTCCTTCACTCCAAGGACGATCTGTTACCCAAACCGCCTTTGGCTTCAAACTGTTCCCCTTCTTCTTGATGGTCTTGGCATAACGAATTTATGTTGGGCACGTGAAGATTTCCCACCACGTGGCTACAACTCATCATGAATAATTTTAGCATGGTGAATTCAAATGTGTGCGGTCACAGCGTTGAAAATGAAGAAACATTGTGACACTTATAAACTCCACCATACATAGGAGTTTCAACACGATTTTTAGCATGTGTTTCAGAACAAGTTTCAGCACGAGTTTTAGCGTACACAAGAGTAGTTGCATGAGTAACAACAAATCGAATTTATATCAAAATGACTAAATAAAATGGGCCACTAACACAGTCCTTATTCAACTTATTTTCTAATTTGCAAAATAGAAATATTTTTGGGTGATGCGGATTGCCCGAGACCAAGGATGCTCCTACATCAGACACCCCTGGTAAGAAAAAAATGAGGTCCATCTCATGTGATGATTACTATTGAGGTGAAGAGTTATGCACACATGCCAATTGATCTTCAGTCACCAATGATGCATCCTCTTCCCCTTGATTCTTCCACTTGAATAAATATTCTATGTACTCCTTCCGGTGAATTTTCTTACCAACTCTTTTAGAAAGAATTTCTTCAATCTGCTCCTCTGACTTAATTGGTAGATGTTGTTCCCTTTTGTTGAGGGTACCTTCATCTTCTCTTTTATCCCCTTCATTAAACTCATAGAGGTCAACAACATTGAGTGTAGGAGTTATGTCAAACTTCTCTGGAAGTTCTAGTCGATAAGCATTATCAGAGATCTTTTTCAGAATTTGGCATGGACCTATCTTCTTGTACTTGAGTTTATTATATGTGCCTTGAGGAAATTGCTCCTTCCTCAAGTGAGCCATGACCAACTCACCCTATTGGAATACCTTATGTCTCCTATGTTGATCTGCTCTTTGTTTATAACTTTCATTACCGGTCTGCAATTTCTTCTTTACCCATTCTTGTAATTCATGCATATTGTCCACAAAATCATTCACATCAGCACTCTTCTTGCCCCCCAAATCCGGAAATGCAACCAAATCTACCACACCTTTTGGTGATCGTCCATAAACAATTTGAAATGGACTCTTTCCCGTAGATTTTTTCACCAAATCGTTATATGTGAACTCATCTTGGGCTAATGCCAAATCCCATTGACTAATATTCTCTCCACTTAAACTTCTCAACAAATTTCCTAGACTCTTGTTCACTACTTTGGTCTGACCGTCCGTTTGAGGATGATATGCTGAACTGTATAAAAAAATATGAGCCTAAATTTTTCGGAGTGTCCTCCAAAAAATCCCAAGGAATATGGTATCTTGATCTGAAGTAATGCTCCATGGTAATCCATGCAATCTAACTACCTCCTTGAAAAAAAATGAAGCTACCTCACTAGCATCACTAGTCTTTTTACATGCTATGAAGTGTGCCATTTTTTAAAATATATCCACAACTACCATTGTTGAGTCATGTTTTCTTTGTGTCATAGGTAATCCTAAGACAAAATCCATACTGATATCCTCCGAAGGTCTTTTGGGTATTGGCAATGGAGTATAGAGTCCCGTGTTCTGAATTTTTCCTTTGGCTAGTTGATATATCCGACATCCTTCCACAAAATTTCAGACATCTTTATTAATGTTGGGCCAAAAGTATCTCTCCTTCACTAAGGCTATGGTCTTATCAATCCCAAAATATCCTCATAAACCACCACTATGCAACTCTTTAATAAGGTTTAGCTATATGGAACTTATGGGAATACACAATTGTTGATTTTTAAACAAAAACCATTCTTGGATATGGTAGTCCAAATATGGTGTTTTGTCTAAACTCCAAGGCTCCTTGCACGCCTTTCAAGCTTCTGAGAAGTCTACATCTTCTTCATACAATTCCTTTATACAATTCATACTTACCACTTCTACTAACATGGTATTGAGTAATGTTTTCCTCCGACTTAATGCATCAACTACCTTATTAGACTTCCCAGGCCTGTGTTTCAGCACAAAAGAATAACTTTGCAAGACTTCTACCCATTTAGTATGATTTTGATTCAACTTACCTTGGTTTTTAATGTACTACAGAGATTTGTGATCCATGAACAAGACAAACTCCCTTGGCAATAGATAATGTCACCATTTCTTCAAATCTTGCACAATAGCACAAAATTATTGATCATAAATAGAGTACTTCTTCCTAGAATCATTCAAATTCTCACTGAAAAATGCAATGGGTCTTCCTTCTTGACTGAGAACTTCTCCAATCGTTGATCCACTAGCATCACAATCAACCTGAAACACTTTATTAAAATCCGGTAATGCTAATATCGGTTGCATTGTTACCCTTTTCTTTAATTCTTCAAATGACTTCTATGTTGTTGCGGTCCTCTGAAACACTCCTTTCTTCATACATTATGTAAGAGGCACACATATTTGGCTAAATTTCCTAATGAATTTCCGATAGAATCCTGCCAATCCATGGAATCTTCTCACATCGAATATGCATCTTGGTGTTGTCCATTCGATAATAGCCTTCACTTTCTCAGGGTCCATTTTAAGTCCTTCTTTTGAAACCACAAAACCCAGGTACACCAATTCTCATTGCATGAATGTACACTTCTCCAGGTTTATCAATAGTTTCTCTTCCTTCAAGCACTATATTACTGCCCTCATGTGCTCAATCATCCAAATATACAACCACAAACTTACCCAAAAATGGTTTCAAGACTTCATTCATCAATCTCATGAACATGTTGGGCGCATTAGTTAACCCAGACAACATCACTAACCATTTAAACCGTCCATCTTTCATCTAGAATGCAGTCTTCCATTCGTCACCTTCTCTGATTCGAATATGATGATAACCACTCTTCAAATCCATTTTCATAAAATATTCTAAACCACTCAGGAAATACATAAGGTCATCCATGTTGGGTAATGGAAACTTATACTTGATAGTGATCTTGTTTATAGAACGTGAATCAATACACATTCACCATTTCCCTATTTTCTTGGGCATCAACACTGTTGGTATTGTGCAAGGGCTCAAGATCTCACGGATCAACCCTCAGTCAAGCAATTCATGCACTTGTTGATTCACTTCTTCACTCTTTGATTGAGTAATTCGATAAGGCGCTTTATTTGGTAAACTCGATCCTGGAAACAAATCAATTTGATGTGATATACTATGCAAATGAGGTAACCCTATGGGTAATTCCTCTACAAAAATTTATTTGAAGTCTTCCAACATGCATTGGATTTTTTTTGGTACATAACTCCTATTTTCAGCCTCTTGAACCTTCTTTGGCACTCTAGCTAAACAATACCCATTATGTTTCAATCCAAACGTTGATACACCTACTTGTTCTTCAGCACTTGAAATGTTGATACATCACCAAGATCAAGGTATTCCCTCACCCCCTTGCAGGAATAATCATGCACTTATCCCAAAGTGAATGTAAGCTATGATACCACCTGATTTAGGGAGGTAGTCGAGTTGAAACAAACACAGTTACATCACACACCCTGCTACAGAATACACAACAAAAAAATAGATATATTGTTGCCAAATAATAAGGGAATCAATTGGAAACTTAAGCACCAGAAAATCCATGAAATGCAACACCATTCTTTAATTATTGATTCAATGCAGATAACATAGTTTACATTACATCAAGCCTAGGCTAAGAGAAAGTCATGAATGGTTACTTGTGTGGCTGAAAACCATTACAAAATCGCCCAGAGGGTAATGATCTGCATGAGTGGGCTGAGATTATGTTTCACCCTTCCTACGTGCTCACCCAACCTAAAATCCTTCTCTCTAGTATGCCTTCCATGATTCCCCTAATTTGTGGTTCACCAGCCCCTTCTCCATCATGATCCATCTCTTTTTAAAACTCCTCCTTGGCTCTAAAATGATTTTCCTTCACTCCAAGAACGAGTCATTACCCAAACCTTCTTTGGCTTCGAACTATTCACCTTCTTCTTGATGGTCTTGGCATAATGAATTTATGTTGGGCGCGTGAACATTTCCCACCACGTGGCTGCAACTCATCATGAAGAATGTCAGCATGGCAAAGTCAAATGTGTGCAGTCACAACGTTGAAAATGAAGAAACATTGCGACACTTATAAATTCCACCATACACATGAGTTTTAGCACAAGTTTCAGCATGATTTTCAGCACGAGTTTCAACATACACAAGAGTAGTTGCATGAGTAACAACTGTTCAAATTTATAGCAAACTAACTAAATAAAATGGGTCACTGACACAATCCTTATTCGACTTATTGCCTAATTTGTAGAATATAAATATTTTTGGGTGATGCAGATTGCCCAAGCCCAAGGATGCTCCTACATCATATAACATCAAAATGCAACTGGATATTTATAGGTGAATATGGGAATCAACCCAAACTATAAGCATTTACATTAATCCTTAAACTAAGGACACATAAATGTTGCACGAGATGTCAAGGGAGAAATTTGTGGGCATCAATAAGTGAGCTTGAACTTCTCTCTATATTATCTCCTCTCCCTTGTCTAGTTGTTCCTTGGCGAGGTTGACTTGGTTCCTTCAAATCTAGTCTCAGTTAATCTCTGAAAAACCTTCATCTTTCTATCTCAACCCTGGAATATGCAACCTGTAATTTTGCTTGATCATTTCTTGAAACTCATGGTTAGCATCCTTTAACATTTATTAAAGACAAAAACTCAAATATATATTATAATTTCATTATATAAACAAGAAAATAGAAGAAACATAATCCATTTTACCTTTGTATAATAAATGGCTAGTATGGGGGAGAAACGACATATATGAGGATTAATTTATCTTTTATAGACTAAAAATGTTATCATAATGAAGACCAAAAGGAATCAATTCTTGGTCCTAACAGCGATTACCATTGATCTTTATGAGTATTTGAGTTGTGTGCTTATGTGTTTAGAAAAGTAAAAATGAAAGTCATGAAACAACATAAGCATCCAAGAAATAAGCATGATGCACACAAGTACATCATGTTTCTTAAACCCCTTATTCTGATGTGAGGACAAGTATAGAAACATCCACCACCATATAATAATAATAATAATAAAGATAGATATTTTCATTCAATATTTGATACAAGTAACTCTTATAACTGAAGAGTGACTCTATATTTTGCATTCTTTCAAAAAAAAATTGAATCTCATGTCTTTTTACACACCTTCAATTTCCATGCCTCCAAAAAAATATTCCCTAACCTTTTACAAAAATTCATTTACAGATATAAATGGAAATTTCTTTTCCATGGCCTTATTTTCCTTGTAATTTTACAAAGTGTTCACCTAGACACTAAGTTAAGGCCTTTTAATAATTATCTAATTATTTAGAAATACATTCACAAGGTTTTTCAAACTTTTCAGAAATACTTTCACAAGGTTTTCAAGACTGTCATTTTGACTTAATTAAAAGAAGTTATATGCTCCAACTTGATAGATACACCCAAATAGTCACCGTGACTTGGACGACATAGCATTTCTACAGTCCCTCTAGGACTAGGCGAAGGATGGAAACGTGCTAGCCGCACAAGCGTTTATGTAGAGTGGCAAGACCATGCAGTGACATCATGGAAGGACATATGGACACCACTTGGGTGGATGAAGACGAGCTTTGGGCCAGGGAGGGGATTTTTCTAGAGGATGACAGGTACCGATTCCTTTATGACTACTTAAGGAAATCCTCAGGCAAGCCGACTTCAGACTCCTGTCTCAATGGATATCCCAGTGGCAACCCCATCCAGGTGGTGAAGTCGCTCCTTCCTAGTACACTTTCGGGATTTGCTTTGGTCCTTGTTTCTGTCAATGCTAGGTGTGCCACAAGTAGACCAAGAGATCAGACACCTTGCTCTCCCACAAATCCTTCTCGAATACCCCAGTCTCTTCCACCTTCCTTTCTCGTTGCTCCTCAGCTGGATAGGTCTTTCACCAAGGTTTCAAATGAAGTTTTGAAGCCCTTTGTTGCCTCCCTTGTTTCTAACTGCTCAAAAACCCTTCCTCTCAGCCTACCCAATCCCGTCCAATATCTTCTCAGACAGGTGTAGATCCAGGAAAAAATACCCATCGCCTCTCTGGTCATTCTTCTCGTCAAAGATGGAAGTTAAAAAGATTGAAAGTCCGGGAAACTACCCCACAGTGTACTCTTGGGGAGGACCTTGCTTTGAACAGAATCCTGAGCCTTTCGGAGAAAGCTCTGATTGGAAAAATTTTCTATGTAATAATGAACAAGACACAGATTGAGGACTGGATCTGAAGCCAATGGAAACCTTTAGTGGGCTATTGCCCCAGGTTCAACATCCTTTCTAATCATTGGTTGATCTTCCATTTTCTTTCATAAGAGGATCTCAAGCGCATTTTAGAGTCACCCTGGCTCATGGGTCGCGGTGTCCTGATGCTCAAGTGATGGTACCCCAGATTTAGGCCTTTTTCAGAAGTGTTCTCCCGAAGAAAACTTTGGATGCTTCTCCCAGATTTCCCTGTAGAATTTTGGTCTGTGGCCATTTTCAAATAAATTTCCAACTCTGTTGGAAAATTTATTTATTTTGACACAAATTCCTTAAGGTGGTGTAACAAACGAACTGCATGGGTGTTGCTGGAATTTGAAATGGACTTGGGTCTTCCTGCATCCATTGAAATCACCATTGGAGATCAACTTTTGAGCCAACCTGTCGACTACTGGAAAGAGGCTTTCTGATGTCACCAATGTGGTTTACCTAGTCATTTAAAAGATTCATGTCAATCAGACTCTTGGACTGGAGAAGCTAAAGTTTCAAATATGGTTCTTGATTGTAAAGTTTCACCGCCTCCTCGACTAATCTCTACTCCAGGGTCCTTCTTGGGTAAGATGGCTCCTTTCTTCCCCTCCTTTTTCTCTTATTTATCTGATCAAGAGTCGGGTTTTCTTCGTGACCATGAAAAATGGGTACAGGAAATCTTCAGGGAGTTTTGGAAAATTCTTATGAGTCACAGCCCATCTCTAAAAGGCCTTTTAAGCCCCACCTTTAGGGCTTTCCCCACCGGTAGTCCCACTCTCACCCCTCCCATTTCCAAGGCCACTTTC
>JZKD02S1729148.1:105453-119775 GCA_000966675.3 Picea glauca
GTTGTCCCTTCTTAAAAACTCTGCAACTGAACTGATTGATCAACCCTCTCCTTTGGCCCTTAGAGCAATAAATCCACTTTCAGGGGTGGACCTATGATCCTTTTCTCCCTCAACCTACGTGGGTTCGGAGGTGCCTCCAAACTAGCCTCCCTAAAATCATTATTGATACAAGCTGCTCTAGCTGTATTGTTCCTTCAAGAGACCTTAGTATTCGCTGACAAGGCCAAGAGCTCCTTCCTAAAGTTCCTTCCCTCGTGGAACTGTGTGGCATTGGATTCTAATGGAAGATCTGGTAGACTTCTAGTCGGATGGAACTCAGTATTGGCTGAGTTTAATTCTCTTGGCAACAATGCAGGTATCTACTTGGAAGGCAGGCTCAAGAACACAGCGGATAAAGTCAAATTACTCAACTGCTATGTTCCTTATAAGGATTGTGAAAGCTTCTAGCAACCGATTGTGGATTCTGGTCTCCTTAAAGAACCGAGGCTCATTATTGGTGGTGACCTAAACTTTACTCTCACCTCCCGAGAGATCTGGGGGAGCTCGGCAAGATCTGATCCACTCTCAGATTATTTATTAAATACATTAAATATATTACAGGACTCTGGACTGGTGGACCTTGCCCCAACACGTCTGACCCCGACTTGGTGGAATGGATGCACTGGTAAGGCAGGCATCTCAAAACGCCTCAATAGATTCCTTGTGGATGGAAATCTTCTCACCAGCAAGAACTCTTTCAAGTCCTGGACTATAAATTCAGGCATATTGGATCATAATCCGATATGCATGCAACTTTTCTCCACTTGCAGTTGTGCAAACACTCCCTACAAATTCAAAAGTACTTGGATAACAGAACCGGACTTCAGAACTCGTATCCACATGTCATGGGACTCCATGAAAAATTGGACTAACAGCTATGCCTATGTTCTATTGTGTGAAAAGATGCAATATTTAAAGAAACAAGTGATATCCTGGCAAAAGGAAAAAAAACACCAACAGAAGGCGGATTTAACACTCATAGAATCAAGTCTGTTAAGGATTTTAGAGAGCCGACAGTCCCAGATTTTTTCTCAGGAGGAATTAAACCTCATGCGAGCTCTCAAGATAAGGAAAGATAAGATTCTAGCCACTGAAGAATCATCCTGGCACCTAAAAAGTCATGCTCTCTGGCTACAAAACGGAGACAAGAATACCAGATTCTTTCACAAATTTTCCACTCAGAGAAGAATACAAAATACAATTTGGGACATCAACAATGATGATGGTCTGACCCTTTCCAGCGAAATGGAGATCAAGGAGCATGCTTATAATTTTTTTAAGTCATAATACGAGACTCTTGAAGTAGAAGACTTGCGGAACTAGATCCAAATCATAAAAGATGTCCCAAGAATGTTCTCTGATGCGGAAAGTGATGAAACAAGGGTGCCAGTCACCATCGAAGAAATTGAGTCTACTATTAAAAAAATTCCAAAAGAGAAGAGTCCCAGCCCGGATGGGTGGATGCAATAAATTTTCCTCTCTTTCTTCGATCTTATGGGGAAGGACCTCCTTTTAGCTGTTGAGGAATCCATAAATAAAGGATACATTCTAGGAATTCTAAATGTTACTTTTTTCACTCTTATTCCAAAAGTGAGCAAACCAAAAACTTTCAATGATTTCAGGCCCATAGCCTTGTGTAATTTTGTATACAAAGTGATTTCAAAGGTTATTGCAAATCGAATCAAAGGTAAACTAGCCTCCTGCATAACTAAAGAGCAGTTCGGTTTCCTTAAAGACAGTATGATTTATGATGTTGTCGGCCTAGCATAGGAGATCCTCCATACAGTTAAAACAAAAAAACTCAGCTCAGTCATCCTGAAACTAGACTTAAAAAAGGATTACGATAAAGTCAATTGGAAATTCCTGAGATTAGTTCTTATCCAGATCGGGCTAAAGTGGGATGTCGCCCAATGGATTATGGCTTGTGTTACAAATGTCAATATGGCAGTGCTCATTAACGGTTCTCCGACCTCTTTTTTCAAAAGTCATCGAGGTCTGAGACAGGGATGTCCCCTCTCACCTCTGGTGTTTCTGTTTGTTATAGACTGCCTAAGTAGACAGATAAAAAAGGCAGCCTCCAATGGATCTTTCAAAGGATTCAAAATAGCAGTAGACACTTTTATTTCTCACTTAATGTTCGTATATGATGTACTCATTCTGGGGAATGCCAATTTTAAAGAGTGGGCCACTCTTCACTCAATTTCAAGACACTTTTGCAAAGCCTCAGGCATGGTTATAAACTACCAAAAATCCTGCTTCTTAGCCCAGAATATTAATCCGGATCTTGCTAGAAATATGAGCTCAGTTTTTAATATTCATTTCTAGGAATTTGATGATGGGATGAAGTATCTAGGATACTTTTTAAAGGCAAACAACTACAGAGTGGAAGATTGGATCTGGCTAATAAAAAAAATAGAAAAAAGAATAGGAAATTGATCTTTCCGGTGGCTTTCCCTTGGTAGCAGATTCATTCTTGCAAAGGCGGTCCTACAGAGTATATCTGTCTACTGGCTTATCTTAATAAAAAATCCTTCAACATCCTTGCATCAAATCAAACAACTCATCACAAAATTTATTTGGCGAGGGTCTAGGAAAACAAATGGCTTCCACCTAGCCAGCTGGAAAAAGATTGCTCTCGTAAAGGAATGCGAAGGATGGGGCTTACAAAATATTGAGTGGTTTTCTCAAGCACTAGTAGCAAAGTCTTCCTGGAGAGGCCTCTTTGGCGGCGGACTATGGAGCATAGTGCTAAGGAAGAAATATCTGAAAGGAATCAATGCTCCTTCTTGGATCAAAAGAAATAATTTCCACTTCCCATCTGCTTCCATCATTTGGAGATCCCTGTTGTCAGCCCTTCCAATCATTTTAAGGTGGATAGCTTGGACTGTGGGAAATGAAAACTTAATTTCTATCGGCCTAGATGCTTTTATTGGAGGTAATGACAGGTGTTTCTTATCCCCTGCACTTGTTTCACATATTCACAATCAGAACATCTATACACTTGCCCAAGCATCCCGTCCCATTGCTACAGCGGTCTCGACTGTATGGTTATACTCCAATCATTTAAAACTAACTGGTGTTCTTGCAAAAGAATGGGACTCATTCGTTTTAACCCTTCGAACAAATGGTATCTCTCTATCCGATTCAAACGACCATCTGGTCTGGTCATGGAATCATTCAACGGGTTTTGTACCTATCAACTCTGCTTTTCAATCCATTATTCATGCAAACTTCAAGGAAGAGAAACGATGGTGGTTCAAAGCCATATGGATGGTTAAAACTCCAAGTAAAATCATATTGTTTGTATGGTTATGCTTAAAGGACAATATACTATCCGGGGTAAATTACCAGTGCAGAGGGGGAATCAGACCATTTGCATGCAGCTTATGCCCGAACCTCGAAGACTCAACAAATCAAATTTTTAACTCCTGCAAAGTTTCAAAATTTCTATGGAAAGATATCCTTGCTCATCTGAAGATCCGGGATGAATGGGGTGACCAAACATTAGAAGGAAATCTTCACTATTGGTTTTTCAGACACCCAAAGAAAAGACATGTCCCCTTCATGGTGATATGGGGCATTTGGAAATATAGGAACAAGATTTTATTCGAAAACTGGGAAAGACAAGATTCAACCATTGTAAAAAAGATCTTTTTATCAATCCAAGAAATCCAAGAAGAACTAAAGCTAGATAAGTTGGATTACATCCTAAGCCATGTATATTTTGATGATTCTCCAATCGGCTACTTTGATGGGGTTGCCTCAGGAAATAAGTGTGGCATTGGTTTATATATTAAAATCAGCAATGTTCATAACTACAAGGCTTTTTTTGCAGGAGGAGAGGGAAACAATATGAAAGCATGACTTTGGGGACTTTTACATTTGGCTAAAACTCTTTCTTTGAGCAGATTAATGATAGTCGAAGATTCCAAAGTTACCATTGATTGGATTAAAGGTGTCTCAAGCCTCAATTGTATCTATCTTAGACCTTGGCAGCAGAAAATAAAAGCTCTTAAATAACAGTTTGAAAGTGTAAAATACATTCATGTGCACAAAATCTTCAACCATATTGTTGATCAACTCTCAAAAGAGGCGCTAAATTGCTCCCCAGGGTTGTTTTTCCTTAAGAAGAATTTAGATAGAGTTACAACGCACACAGATAAAATCTCACTATTCTAACCTCATTATGATTTTTTCAGATCTTATTTTTTGATACAAAACAATGATATGATGTAATAATGTACTAAATAGGACAGCAAGTCTTTTTCAAGGATAATATAGATACATATGTTTTGTAGTCAAGGTACATGAAATTTTTTATTTTCTCATAAACTTATTGAGAAATATGAAGTCAAAAATAAAATGTTAAAAGATATATATTTATGATAGTTTCAATTAATTCTTAATAGAATAGCTAAGAATAGAAGTGAGAATGTTTTTGTTTTTTTCTTGGTGAAAAAAAAGATACACCCAAATATTTACAACCACTACTCACCCAATATTTTATTATTCATCAATTTTCAGCTTTCAATTTAAAAACTATGCCAAAAGAAAGCTTTTAGCTTCTAACAAAAACATGTTACCTCCTTTGCTTGTGACACGTGGATGTGGATCTATGGACAATATTCGACAATGCATGGATTGTTGTGTTGTGCATTTATGGGATGTGTTTTCATGTTGGTATCACCCTGCCAAGTGGATTTTTAGAATCAAATGGTCGCTTTTTATTGGTGCGATCCTCCTGGATGAATGCAGATTGATAAAAGGCAGATCGAGTGTTGATCACTGAATACATATGATCATGAGAAGTCGAGGAATTGAACCCCTGTCCGGATGCTTTGTGGAAGTTCTCGATGTTGTTCTGGAGAAATCTGTTTCTGTGTATCAATATGATGATAAAAAAATATCCAAGATCACGTCAGCATTCACATACATGATCTCTTTCCAGCGGTTGATCTTCCAGTCACACTTGATTTCTACAGAAAGTAATATCTGAAACCCTCGCGAGCTGCAGAACAAGATTCAGCGGTCGAGACTCGTCGGATCCATTTTAGCTTGCGCCTTTACTGCTTCCACCATTGTCTCAGGAGCAGTGGATTTCTGTAGATTCGACCTTGTTTTTCAAGTTCTGCTGCTGAGCTGGAGAGCCTGTGGTATCCGAGCTCTAATCTGGCATGGGGAGTTATGCTATGGAATCTGATCGCTGGAACCTGGAAAGAAAACCCTTGAGCCACCTATGATGCTTTCTTCATTTATTAAAATATTCCTTTTAAAACAGCCGCTCCAACTGCTTGTGGCAAATCGTTGGCCTCATCTACTCAATCTGTTTCAGATCGTGTTTGAGATCATGCTTCTCTTGTCATCAATGGCCACCAAGAGCTTCTGATAAAGATGAGGACTGGATGTCATTGCAACCTACGTTTTTGGGAATATGCACAAGCCACTTCTACAAACAAAATGTACAATTTCGAGCTCTGTATGGCCGGCTATGCATAAGCATCAATATGTATTTGAAACACCATATGGATTAGCTCCTTTGCAGAAATCACTATCATAGTTGTTCGACAACATAGGTATTTCAAGAGGGGATGAACATCTTCAATAAACACTCATACAACCAGATCAAACATCAACACACTCATGTTTTTAGGTGATAAAATTCCTGTGGGAAACATTTAGGGCTCTGTCAATGTGGTCACTTGGAGAAATTTATTAATGCAAAAGAGAATATGTTACAAATAGTTTCTCACAATCAATGTAGTTGTTAAGATCGAGGAGAATATGAGTCTTAGTATCACTCTATGTGGGGAACATATCATGACCATCACATTACAATGCATACTAATGCATACTAAAAAAACACACTAAGAAACACACTTTAACCTAACTTTGAGGATATGGCCCATAAAACTTAGGTGTGAACTTATAGTGACTCTTCTCCTTGAGAGATGTTTGCTTATAGGCCTAGATATGAAGGAACACATGATCCCCTTCTTCAAAGTGTCATGAATCGATGTTGATTATCCTATTGCTTCATTCTATTATGAGTCAATACCCAATTGTTCTCAAGGGTACAGAGAATGCCAGCTCGTGTGATCGGGGTTTTGTCCACCTCGTAAACCTTGGATGTGGTTAGTAAGTACAAGGGCACTTATGGATATTTTTGTCAATACAACACCTCACAGGGTGACATTTTGGTAGCACCATGATAAGTGGTACTCTACCACCATTTGACAAGGGCTAGCCACTCGACCCATTGTGTATGTCATCCCAAGGAAAAACATGTCAAATAGGTTTCCAAAAACTTATTAACCACTTTTATATGACCTTTATTTGGGAATGATATGCTATGCTCATTTTCAATTGGGTACCTTGCTGTGTAAACAACTCCTTCCAAAAATTTCTACTGAATGTAGGATCATGATCCATCACAATTGAATCAGGTATCTCATGTGGTTTAAAACATTGTCTAGGAAGACTAGTGCAACTATTGAGGCCTCGAAGGGGTGTTGTAATGAACAAAAAGTGAGAATATTTGGAGAGGAAATCAACAACTGTCGTGATGATTGATTTGTTTCCTGCTTTAAGTAACCCCACAAATGTCAGTCCAAATTGTTCCAGGAATCGGTAAAGGCTACAATGCTCCTGGTAGCTTCATTGTTTCAACCTTGTTCCTTTGGCATGTGGCACATTCCACAAAGATGCATATGTTGTTTTTCATGCCCTCTCAAAGAAAGAACGATTAACTTATTCATATGTTTTTTGAAACATTGAGTGGTCTTCGATTGGTGATGGATGCAATTCATTTAACACTTTGTATTTTAAAGATGAATTCTCTACCAAAAACATGCACCCATCATACTGCATAGCATTGTTTTTCCAAGTGTTGTGATCTAGGTGGATGTTGGTGGCCACCCACATGTTCCAACTGGTTCCTTTTGTCAGTTTTTAGTTCAACACATTCTTTTGTACTTCTTTGTAATTATGGGTTCTACACTTTCGGGGTTGTTTGAATCCCTACACATCTTCCAGGTGGATACTGGTGGCCTCCCACCTAATCCAACTGGATTATTTTGTATGTTTTCATGTCATCACATCTTGTTGTACTTCCAGGGTCGTTTTGGGGCCCTAAACAATGTTATTTTGGCTCGCTATAGTCAAACTGTAGACAGAGTTAGAGTTTGAAAGTGTAATGTGTAGTTCTTGAAAAGACCTTTCCAATGGACTATCACGCCCCTAAAATGGAGATCGTATGCAAAAGTTATGACCTCGGGATGTTAATGTACTAACTTACCCAAATCGAGCCCACATGACTTTTGGCATTTCATCTCCTAGGGTTAGGTTTTTGGATGTCTAGGGTTTTGACATTCCTATTTAACATAAAAATGCCTTCAAAGCCTCATTGTAATCATCTTCTTGCGAATGAGCGTAGTCATCACATCTCTTCTCAGAGATAAAGATGCCACCATTCTAGCGAGTCTTGCACTCTATATTTTTACAGTCTCTTTACAATTCTTTCACTAATAGAAAACAAGTATTGTTGTATTTCTATGTTTCTGGAAATTTTTATGAGTGTTTCATCGTAATATCTTTGTTTTAATTTCGTTCCAAACATAATCCGGATCATGTTTCCATTATTTGTTTGTGGGTTGGTTTGGATTTGTTGGAGAAGTTGAACAATCTTGGCATCAACTAACCATTCTTGATGTACATCCTCTATCCAATTAGAAACTAGTAAAGATAAAGAAAAAATGGAGCCTAGGTCTCCTCATACTTATGAGATAAAGAATTGGCCACCACATTCTTCTTTCCTTCCTTATAGAGGATTTCATAATCATAGCCTAACATTTTGGTGACCTACTTTTGTTTCTCTAGTGAAGAAAACCTCTATTCCAAGAAGTATTTCAAATTGTGATGGTTGGTTTTAATCTAAAAACAATGTCCAACTAGGTGAGGATACCATGTATCAATTGCATGAAGATATTAGTCATCATTTCCTTTTCATAAGAAATTTTCTTAAGTTTTTATCACACAATTGTTCACTAGTGAATGTCAACAATTGTCCCTCTTGCAGTGACACTACCCTAATGGCTTTTCCTGATGCACCACATTCCAAGAGGAAATTCTTAGTGAATTTCATCATGACAAGGATGGTTGTAGTACGCATAGCTTCTTTTAAAGCTTGAAAGCCCTATTATACAACATCATTCCATCTTAAGGCATTTTTCCTGAGAAAGGTCATGAAGGAGGATGAAATTTTACCATAGTTATGCACAACATTTTGGTAGTAATAGACGAGGCCAAAGAATCCATGCAAACTTTTCAGATTTCTAGGGAATGACCATTCTTTCATTCTTATGATTTTCCTAAGATCAACATGAACTTTGTCTCCATCAAAAATTTGACCCAAATATTCCACTTTTGATGCACCAAAAGCATAATTCAAATGCTTGATGAACAATCGGTGATTATGGAGGATCTACAAGGCCTAATCCACATGTGTCATGCACATGTGTCTCCCAATTTTGTTGTATTTCAAAATGTCATCAAAAGATACAAGGACAAAATTATGGCACAAAAGGGGTTGAAATATTTTGTTCACGAGGCTTTGAAAAGTGGATGGTGCATTTCTAAGACTAAAAGGCATCACCAAGAACTCGTAATGGCCTTCATGTGTGTAGAAACCAGTTTTAGGAATATCTACATCCTTCATTCTAATTTGTTGATAACCTGGATAGAGATCAAGTTTAGTGAATGATTATGCTTTGTATAGTTCATGCAAGAGGTCATCAAGGACTAGAATAGGAAATTTATCTTTGACCATTAATTTGTTTAGGGAACAAAATTTAGGACACATGCATCAAGCTCCTTCTATTTTTAGAACCATGACATCTCGAATGGGGTAGGGGCTAATACTAAGATGGATCGCACCTACTTCCAATAATTCATAAATGATATTTTCTATATCATTTTTCTATGCAAAGGATGGAAATACATGCACACATTGGGAAACTAAAACCCTAGAATAAATGAGATGTTAGGATCATGCTCACCATGTGAGGGTGGTACTCCTTGTGGTAGTTTGAAGACCTATTGATATTTGTCCAAAACCAACTGCAAGTTTGGATGAACTCATTGGGAAACATCCTTTGGGACTTGGATGGCATGGAATTGTGCAATAATGATTAAATGACCCTTCTTTAGGATATTTTCATATGGTGAGAACTAACAATTTTTTGAGAGCCCACATTGAGACCTTTGAGAGTGTAACAATGCTCGTCTTTTTTGAAACTTGTGCATAATTACAAGAAATACATGGTAATGGGACCCAATTTTCTCAACCATTCTTCACCCAAAACAATATCACATCCTCCCATTTCCATGGAAAACACATGATTTTTCAAGAATTAGTCACCCATTTTGAGTTTCACATTGTCACACGTGTTGTCACATTTTGTAGATCGTCCATTTGTAATCATGATTTGAAAGTTGGTAATGACATGGATATAACAATTTGTTACTTTTGTGATGAAAAGATAAATGAAATTTTGGGTGTTTCTATTATATATTAATACAATCACCTTCCTATGATTAATATATCAAACCTACTTTAATGTTTGAATAGATGGAATGCCTATTGAGGCATGAAGGGATATTTGGGGTTCTTCACACCACTGGTCCAAAGTGGAACATCCTCCCTAGGAGGCGTGATTTCCTTTGGAGTCAAATCATCGGCTTAATCATCTAAAATGTCCTTGGATATGGCCATAAATAATTTACTCCTTACATTTATGCCCTGGGAAATATTTGTCATCACAATTATAGAAAAGACCTTTGAGTTAATGTTCTACCATTTTTTCCTATGCCAACTTGTGGACCTTGAGGGGTGGAGAAAGACATTGATGTGGCACAAAGTTTTGGCATGGTCATTGAAAAAAAATTACTGTTTGGATTGGGAAATTGTCACAACTTGTTCATGGTAAGCTATCCAAGAAGCCTCCAACCAAGTAGATAGGTGATTCATCTCAACATGGGCTTTTATCTACTCCTTGAGACCACTAATAAAATATTGCTTGAAATACTAATCAATCAAATTTTATGTTATGATTTTTAAGTTCTCAAAAGAAATGATATATTCTTCCACCACACTTATTTGATGCAATTTGGTAAGAATTCCCAAAAAATTGGTACCATTTTCAAAGAGAGCAAAAAGGGATTTCACAAACTACTTCCATCAAATGTATCCTGAAGGTGCTTTCTTATGCCATTTCCACCACAGTTATCAATGTTCCCTATTTAGACCTAAAACTCTTATTCTGAGTTTCAATAATTCGTCCTCAATAGCATTGTTAAGACCTAGACAAAACCCCATTTTATGTGTAAAACCCCTTATTAAGCCCTAGATATTGAATTGTTACATTTATAATTATACTTGTACCCTTTGTCTCCTATATATATACCAAGGAGACCTAGTCTTATGAGCATATTATATCATCTCCTATTGTATTTTGAGTTTGATATATTGTAAAAGGAAGTCCCCCCCTTGAAGTGAATTGTAATCATTTTTTAAGGCGTTGTATCATAACAAGCATGGAGGGAAAAGTGGTGTTCCATCTAGTTTATCCATCTTGTCAGATTGGAACCATCAAACTTATTTAGATCAACCTTAGGTAATCAATGCAAATGCATATTGGGGGAATGGTTAGGGAATGGGTTGTAGTTTACATGGCCTTCACTCATGGAACATTCACCATAATCATGCTTACCTTGAAGCTTGTCAATTTTATCAAAACAAAGTGAGAGTTTCCTATTGACATTAGTCATGTGGTTCTGAAGTTGGTCCTAGTTTGCGTGAATTGTGTATGTGAGGAACTCAATTGCTAGCATTAGGTCATTTTATATGCCTTCCATGGAATACATGTTCCTAGTGTGAGTCATGGTACCATATGAATGACTTTAAGGGCTACCGACGAAGAAGACTAACATGATCAACATCTTAAGAGGAAGTTGTGGAGATATGTTTACCAAGAGCTATATCAATGTGATCAATGTCACGAGATGTGCCTTTTGAGATAGGTATCCCACAATAGTCTAGTCCAACCATGTCCTTTTTTGTAACTATCAATGTACTAACAAAATTCTCAAATTCCTAATATTCCATGTTATGTAGGAATTTCGATGCATGTGCTACAAAGGGTAGGGTTTTGCAGGGTCATAAGAGAAAAGGAGTGTCAAATGCTATAGCTCCCTAATATACCAAAGGGTTTCCATCAATAGCTTTGTATTTCATGGTGATTCTTGGGTATGTGTTATATTCTTTGCATGATTTTGGATCCCCCTATTAGGGGTTTATTTGCCAAATTTATGGGCGGTCTTTCGCCTTTAGCGGGGGAGGTTTTTTCTCCTTTAGCGGTTTAGTGGCACATGGTATTTTAGCCTATGGTTTTCTAATTTTAGTTAAGGAATTAAGGTTGTAATATAGTATGGGTCAATGGATTAGGGGTTTTTTGGATGACGTGGGATCCTATATATTGTATTGTAAACAATGAAGTTGGAATATGAATAGAAATTAGAGGTGCGGCTCTAAAACAGGGTGTTGGTTTTCCTGATTGAGTTTCCATGATAAATCTCTATGTATATGTGTGATTGGAATTTTTTTCTTTCATGTGTTAAGAATATGTGTGTGCATTGCACAAATGTAAAAGGTTTAGAACTTACATTTGGTATCAGAGAAACTATTAGCTTCAATGGGACACCTTTGTGGATAAGGGTTTGCCTTGGGTCTATGATAAGCCTTGTTATGGTGGGAGCTCTCCAGTATGGATTCTTGTGGTGAAAATAAATGGCAAGCAGTTCAAAAATAGAGATCGAAAAATTTAATTGGAAAATTTTTGAGCTGTGGAATCTCAAGGTGGAAGATCTAGTTTTGGTAGACAAAGATCAATGGGTCGTTATAGATCTAGGTGTTGCACCTATGGGAATGTCAACATAAGACTGGACAAAATTGGATTGAAAGGAAAAGAGAGAAATCCAATTTCATCTCTTAGATTCAATATCATTGAATGTGTCAAGGGAAGATCTAACCAAGACATTATGGAATAATTTAGGGGATTTGTATATGTCTAAGTCCTTGGTAAACAAACTTTTCTCATGGAAGAAGCTATACATCCTAAGGATGAAAGATGGAGACTTGGTAACAGAGCATCTGAATGCCTTCAATATTGTGGTAAGTCGGTTATTGTTTGTTGATATTAAGATTTATGATGAAGATAAGTGTATCAGTGTATTGTTATATTTTCCATACTCGTGGGATAGTCTGGTTGTAGCCATGGGAATTAATGCAACTACTTTAAGTTTCAATGATGTGATCTCATCCTTGTTTTTGGAGGAGATGAGGCAGAAAAAAATGGAAAGTTAGAGCACATGTTCCTTATTTGTAAGAGGACGCTCCCATGAAAGAAATAAAAATAAGTCCTCAAGTGGGAAATCTAAATCTAGAGGAAGATCTGTATCTCCAGGAAAATTCGTAAAGGTATTCCAGAGATGTGGAAAAGAAGGGAATTACAAGAAACAATGTAGATCCAAAAGTGTTGATAGAGGAAAGCAATCTGATAATTTCCCTTCTACATAAGAAAAAACATCTACAGATGGAGGATGGGATGTGTACTTGGCTTCTTCAAGAAAACATCCATATCACGAGGCAAGGTTGGTTAACTCAGGTGCATCATTTCATATGACTCATCATAGGGAATGGTTTTGCGACTATGAAAGGTATGATGGGGGTGATGTTTTTGCTAGGAGATGACTAAACAACCTAAATTGCCAGATGAGGAAAATTCAAGTTGAATCTCATGGATGGTAGGATTAGAACAGTCCCTAGTGTTATGAACTAACCGGGATTGGCCAAGAATTTGATTTATGTAAGCAAGATGGATGATGCTTGTGTAAAAACAATGTTTGAAAATGAAACATGTAGGATGGTTTGAGGAGAAATGGTGTTGCTAAGGGGAGTTCAGATTGGAACTCTATATAAGCTAATAGAGAGAACTATGAATCATGGGTACAACAGGTCCATTGTTCCTGAGATTGGAGCTGACGATGGAAAAACTCCTATAGTTTCTAGAGAAAATACCATGTTTTGGCATCAAAGATTAGGGCATATCAGAGAGAAGGGGCTTCGAGTACTACATGGTAAAGGTATGGTTGAAGGTATGTCAAATTTCTCTCTAGATCTTGATTTTTGTGAACATTGCTTGTATGGGAAGCAGAATCGGGTAAGTTTTTCCTCTGGTTCTATGAGGGTAGGGGGAATTTTACAATTGGTGCACAATGATGTGTTTGGACCTATGACGATTCCATCACTAGGTAAATATGTGTACTATGTCTCATTTATAGATGACTTCTCAAGGAATACATGGATTTATTTCCTTAGGAAGAAATATGAAGTCTTTAACAAATTTAAAGAGTTTAATTATGTTGTAGAAATTCAGACAGAGAAGAAAATTATGGTGATGAGGACGAATAATGATGGATGATTATGCAGTAATGAATTCAAGGAATTTTATAAGAAATGTGATATAGAAAGGAAGAAGACTAATCCATATATACCTAAAAAAAATGGAGTTGTAGAAAGGATGAACATGACACTGATGGAAGGAGAAAGGAGCATGCTTAGTGGTGTTGGGTTGGGATAGGAATTCTGGGCAGAGGCAATGGACATTGTTACCTGGTAAATTGATTACACTCATCATCTTTGGATGACATGAATCCACATGAGGTATGAACTGGTAAGAAACCCTCTCTAACACATATCGGGGTTTTTGAATATGATGGCTATGTACACGTTCTAAAGGAAAATAGGAGTAAGTTGGATAAAAAGGTTGAAAAGTGTATCTTTATTGACTATAAATATGGTCAAAAAGGTTATAATCATTGGAACCCAAAAACTAAGAAGGTAATGTATAGTCGAGATGTGGTATTTAAAGTGTTGTTTGTGGAGCCTGATTATCTTCTTGATTTATAGGTCTTTTACTTTCAACCGTGTTTATACCCCATGAAGTATTTACACCCCAGAAGTATGTACACTCTTCCACGCAGGGGAGTGCAGAGGGGGGGTACCCCTTTTGTGGGGTCTGGGGGCAAGCGGGCCCCTAGTGGGGGTTCGGGGGCGAAGGCCCCGAAGCAAAAATTGCCTTATAAAAGTATATTGTAATTTCATTGTAAATCTGGACCATTCATTATAAGGTCGCAGATCTAACGGTAGAGATTATGTTAGGGTTTTTT
>JZKD02S1729159.1:7788-21829 GCA_000966675.3 Picea glauca
CATACTTGTATTGGTATATTATTAGAAGCACATATTGATCTTGGTGATGATTATGAGTTGTTGTGTTATTCTTGGTTGATGCACATCTTTGAGAGTTGTCTTGGTGATTGATATTAGTGATTAGATTTGATTTGGTTGATAATATTGATGAGACAGGTTGTTGTGATAGGTTGTTTGGACAGGTTGTTCTGACATGTTATTTGTATAGGTTTGGTGCATGGTTTATGCACTTGTTCATGGTACATGTTGAGGTACAGGTTGGTGCATGGTTGATGCACTTATTCATGGTACAGGTTGATTGGTACAGGTTTATAGTAGTATATCTCACAGTGCTAGTGTGATAGTGGTTCCATGATTCTACTTATATTTCAGGACATTTGGACGGGGCAAGGTCAAGTGGTTGTAGCCACCTTCCGATTGTAGTCGAAGAATATAGGGGTCAATAGCCTCCTTCTGGTTGTATCCAGAGAATTGGGCAATTGGAGCTTCCCTCAAGTTGTAGCCTGAGAAACTAGGGGGTTGGAGCCTCCTTCTAACTGCAGTTGGAAAACAAAGGAATTTGGTGCTTCCAATGAATGTGATTCTTCAAGAAATATAAGAAAAAACATTATGTGGTTTTCTCCTACTTTGGGTTTCCACATAAAAACATTGGTGTATTGTGTATGTGTATGATTGTTCATTTGTTCATTGTTTATTTACTCTACAAATATTGGATGATAATGCTACATTGATATAAGACTTGCATTATATGGTTAAAAAGGATTAGATTTCTCTATTACTGATTCACCCCCCTTCTCAGTAATCCAACACACTATATTTAAGCATGTTTGACCGTGATTGACAATGTTTAACCATGGTTTACTATAGTTGGTTATGGTTGACCATGGTTGGCTAGGGTTTGACATGGTTAATTGTGGTAAACCATGTTTGACTATGATTGACTATGTTTAACCATGGTTTAATATGGTTGACCATGTTTGATAAAGGTTAATGATTGTTGGCTATGTTATACCATGTTTAACCATTGTTTACTAGGGTAGACCATCTTTGACCATGGTTGATTATGTTTGACAATGGCTGATTATAGTTCACCATGTTTCTCTATAGTTAATGATGGTTTCATCATGGTTGATTATGCTTGACAATGGTTGATTATAGTTCATAATGTTTGACTATAGTTAATGATGGTTTGACCATGTGGTTCATTATGACTAACCATCATTAACCATGGTTGGCCACATTTGACTATAGTTGACTATGATTAACCGTGTTTGACTATTGTGGAGTATGGTTGACTATGGTTGAATTGTTACATTCTTCAATAGTTATCTTGTATCATTGAATTCATCAATGGTTAACCATGTTTGACCATGTTAATTATGGTTGTTCGTGTACAACTATGGTTAATCATGTTTAACTATGGTAATTATGGATGACCATGGATGACCATGTTGACTATCACTAAACATGGTTGACTTCAGTCAAGTATGGCTAGAAATGGTTGACTATGGGTGATAATGGTTGATTATTAACTATAGTAGAGGATGTAGATATGGTTTGACCATGGTTAAGTATGGTCGAGCAAAAGTGGCTAAGGTTGACCATGTTGGTTGAACACATTTCACTATTGTTGGCAATGGTTAAAGAGGTTATCTTTTTTTTGTGTGTGTCTGGAGGAATCAACAACTAGTTGGGCACGTGCTCGCGTTACACGTGGCCGTGTTATCCAACCGCTACCACTATAACCTTCAGGTGTGCCCACGATGCCCCTTACGCGACACACAAGGTAAGTCGGGGGGAGTTGAACTCAAAACCTCATGGAACTTCATTTTCATGGCACTTGCCAATTGAGCTACCCCCGGGGGGGCTAAAGAGGTTATCTTTAATATTCAATCACATTCTGATTTTATTAAGGGATATGTCACATTGTGACATTAAGAGTTTATATCTATTGTGATGTTCATATTAGTTGACTTATGTCAACTTGTTATGTTCCTTACTAGTTATTGTGATGTTCATTAAGGATTGTGTCGCAATATGACATTCCTGAAGGGTTATGTTGGGTTGTGAGTTTACTCAATAATTATGTCGCATTGATACATTCATATTGGTTGACTTTATCGAGTTTCTACATTCCTCAATGTATATGTGGGATCACAACATTCATTAAGGGTTATGTCACATTGAATTGTGGTCGACTTTGCTGGACCATGGTTGATTATGATTGACTATATTTGACCACGGTTGACTATGGGGTGAGTGCAAGATAATGATGGTTTCTCATGATTTGATACTGGCAATGGAAATATGGAATAATGATAATCTTTTAACTTAGAGGGATTATTCAAGGTAATTTTACAATGAATTTGAATTTGGTGTAAAAAGATGAAACGTAAGAAATTGAATTAGATTTTTGAATATATGTCTTTTATTCATTGGAATTGTGAATAACTATGTGAAATTTTATTTTTTCTAACAGTGGTATGTTATTTTTCCAACAAAATATCATGTATATGTCTCTGTTTGTGCAGGTCGTGAGTACCTTAATGACAAAATTTTATTCCAAACACTTCTATAATTGTAGAGAACCCATTGTTCTAGTGTGATGTATTTTTTGGAAATTTATAATATTAATTATATATATATATTTTAAATTATGAAAGTCAAATATCCTTGAAATTACAATGCCTTTTGTTCGTGCAGGCTACGAGGGTCTTAACATGATCAAAAGAATTTCAATCTTTTTTTTGATCGTATATATTGGTCTCTTCTAGTGAGACATATAACTCATTTTAGAAATGGTTAAGCCAACAAAAAATTATAGAAAAAATAAAAGAGGTATGTACTCTAGGATTTTGATATATGCAAAAAAACAAATAGATTAAAAATAGTAAACAATATTAATTAAAAAAAAAAAAACTTTATATTTGGAATCTACATAGTCGACTCTATATATGTACATGGTTTTGTCAACAACTTATTTTTGTAGCCTATAGAAAAATAATGTCAAAAATAGAGATATAGCGAGGTATTCACAAAAATGGAGGCCCTTTATCTATTTGCAGATCGAACCACTGGGTTTGTCATCCTGAACCTAAATCCAAGGAAACCAAATCAGCATACACGCATGTTAAAGTTGTCAATCTTGATGAATTTTTTTTGAATTCAAATGATCCAGATTATTTTCGGCATGAAATGAGAGCGAAGATATAATAAAGAAATGTACATATATGTATCAGATATCCAGAAATATAAAATAAATATATCAGAGACAAACACATAGATATAGTAATACACAATTTCTATTAATGAGCAAAATGTACAAAATTGTAGAAATATAGAGTGAAAGACTCGCTAGAATGGTGGAATCCTATATCTGAGAAGAGATGTGATGGATACACTCATTCACATGAAGATGATTACAATGAGGCTCTAAAAGAATTTTTAACATAAAAAAAAATCCAAAACCCTAACCCCAGAAGATGAAAATCCAATAGTTTTGTGGACCCCGTTTTGGGTAGTGTGGTGTATCAACTTCTCGAGGGTGTAACTTTGGCATACGATCTATGTTTTGGGCACACGATAGCTAGTTGGAAAGGTATAGTCCAGGAAATTAATTTTTTGGGATTAATAAAAACCTTTGGCTATCATTGAGGTGCTCTATCCAGAAAAAAACTTCATTTAGGCCCTCAAAATGGCCCTAGAAGTTTAAGAACCGAAAACTGCTAAAAATAGTAAATTGCTAGAAGATTGTTTTGAGCCAGTTGGAATAGTTGGGTGGCCACCGATATCCACCTGGATCAATCCTCCCTACTTATGAATAAATGGTATCCATTGCATTGAGTTCCCGAGGGAGAGGGAAACGTGTTTGTTGAATCTGCATCTTGAGGAGTTGCTTTCTTTGTTAGAGGGGTTGTGCTGCTTAGATTGTTGAATGTTGCCACAAACCTATGGTTGGAAGGTATGGACCTTTTTAACCAGTATGGCTACATGATATGACTCTGTGAAGAAGGAATCCTTGCACTTTTCTTCAATCATTTCGACTTGCTTCTACTGGACAGAAGGTGCTTGGAATGAGGCTGCAGTGATTACATTGTTCTTCTGTTCACCTTTTGAACAAACTGTGAAGAAGTTGAATTTTGTAGTATGATATAATACCTTGCGAAACTCTTTAGGTGGGACAATAGTTGGAACTACCTCTAGTATCCTGTAGAGATGACCCCCTAGAGTAAAAATGACACTACGGGGTTGAGACTCATAAATAGCATGGGGCTTCCACATATATGGCTGGAAAAAAAGAACATCACAGACATCCAGTGGGGAAACATCACATAATACCTCATCCTTGAAGGGTTGGATTCCATATGACAATCAAAACTATTGGCTGACATGGAGGTCTCATCCTTGGTGAAGCTACCTGATGTTGTATGGCTGCGGGTGTGGTGTTGTTGACAATCTCAATTGTTTGAAGACCTATGGTGAGATGAAGTTCTTTTGGCTTCCATTATCAACAATAAAATGCAACGGGGTCCCCTTTATAAGTTTTAAACCTATGAAGTAATGAAATGCATATAGATTCTTAAGCAAAACAAAATTTAATCAATGGCTCATACACAGAGTACACAGAGATTTTATACCGAAAACCCTCAACTAGGAAAACCTTTCTTATATTCATTATATCAAATTTCACCGTTCACCATACAATATATACAATGTTTTTAGGTATTCCGTATATACCAAAATCCTAATCCCTTAATCCGGGATTAATTTACAAAACTGCTAAAAATAGCAAAAACCACCCAAAAAGAAAAATTTGGGGCACTGCCCCGAACGTTGCGCGTAACTAGAGGGGGCATACCTGCCACCCTCCATAAGACCCCCCTAGGAGAGCGCTTGACTCACATGACACAAAGATAAATTATAAGGCATAATACCTTGGTTGTATGGGTAAATCAAAATAAAACACAATTTAAGGTAAATTTCAACATCAAGTTTAAAAATCTAGTACTAAATTTTAAATACAAATAAAAAGGATAGACATTAAGTGCATTAAAGGATCAAAACTAAAAACCTATAATTGTTGCCATTAGGTTGTAACAACCCCTCCTTCAAGACATAAAAGTAAGTAAGAAACAATAATGGTAATTTTTTTTAAACCATCTATCAAAAGAAGTGTTATGCAAAATAATATACATAACATTATACATTCTAGTCCCAAATACATCACTATACCATAAAAATCAGATACAACATAATTTTTATTAATAGATAAACTATACAATATAAATATAACAAAGGATGCCTATCTGCCCAACCTACCCTGCATGGTTAGGACCTCCAAGACACATAATCAACACTCAAGTCCAGGATTCATCTGATTAATTTTGACCATTTGTTGACAGGCGAAATTGTCCGTCCGTCAATTGAGAGAGTGGAACCGGTCTGGGGTTGTCTAAATAACCCAAGCCATTTGGAATGAACCACCCTGACGAGTTTAACGGCTCCGTTGGCCTCCCTAAGGTCTTTTAAGAAAACCAAAGAGAAAACTAATCTAAACTAACTAATCTAAAATAAATAAAACAAACTAAAGCTAAATAAAACTAATAAAACAAACTAAAATTAACTAAAACTAATAAACTAACTAAAAATAAAAGAAACTAACACACTAATCTAATTAAAACAAACTACTAAATTAAACTAAAACTAAATATAACTATTCTAACTATTATATACAATCTACTAATTACTATTATAATAACTCAAATTAACTATCTAATTACTAGTTGAAATATTACTTATTCACAAATGTACACTATAAACAACCAACATATTTAATTAAAACCTGCAAAACTCATGTGTTTTCTGCCCTAAGACAGCCAAAGATATATTTTTGGATTTTTATATTTTATGAAAAAGAAATAAACATAACTAAAATTAAACAATCTAATATAAATCTAATTATGCTTATATCTGAATTAAACTACTTAATGAAAACAGTAAACAAAAGACTAACTGACCTGGAAACGCTCCAAATCTGCCCTGTGTATGATGACTTCTAAGCTGGTCGGAGGAGGGAAACTCACACCGGTTAGTCCGTAAGCTTCTCATAAACGATTGGCTGTGCTTCTCTTTGAAGTGTTTTACAGGACAAACAAGACATAAAAGAAAATCATAACAATCTTATGATTATAAATTCCTGCAATAAGGGAAACCTGTTATGCAAAAACTTATATATAACAATTCAATTTATGAAGAAGATAAACCTGTCATTCACAACTGAATTAACAATTGTTATGTTTTTTATACACTTGGAAGAAACCAGATATGAATTACAATGATTAAAATTATATCATTTGCATTTGATTTAGATAGCTAAAGTAGTCATAAACCATAAACAAATTGATATACAGAACATGAAACAAAATATTGATATAATGAGAAGCTAAAGCTGTGACAAAACACCAAATTCTTCTTCAGTTTGTATTAGAACTCCATATCCTTGTTCTCCCACGAATGAGGATCAATATTATTACAAAAATGATAGGTTTTTATAAGTCTTTCCACAGGGTAAAACCTCCCTGTGGATAATATCAAACAGTTTACATAATCTGGGAAGATATCCCAAAATCAACTAAACTAGGAACTAAAATGAAACAAAAATATTCCAAATATCTCCAAACTGCTCATCCAATCCAATGCAATTTCGAATTGACCTGTAATGGCCCAAAAATAACAAGTTAGATGGATATTTTATTAAAAAAAAATGGTAAAAATCTAATCCTGTAGACTAGTTACAGAATCATGTGATTCTGTAGCTGGTCTAATTTAAGAACAGACTTGTTTTAAATCTATTAAAACTAACAGAAATATATTCAAGTTATTAAAACAAATATTTGATTACTAATTAAAAACAAAGCAAAKYATTTAAATCACAACAAACCAAAACTGCTATGCTAATTTAGAACAAACAAAATCTTAATTGAATCTATTTCAATCAAAACAAATATCAAATAAATCTTTGGTGTGAATGCAACTCATATACAAAAGCCATCCATATGGAGGTAAAACTCCTACATCCAACTGTTTTGCATATCAATAAATCCATCTAGAATTGATTGTAGGGAATTAAAGATGAAAAAATCTTGCCACCAGATCCAAAGCATACACTAGTTGCATAGTAACTTCAACAGGACAATTAGATTGAAATCACACCACTCATGAAGGTAGAAGCAGCACTAATTTTTCACCTACAACACTTTAAAAGAGAGGTCTGTCAATATAAAAGTTTGAACAATTTCTACCAAAAGTACCACGGATGGCCACAAGCCATGGCCCAAAGCAGTCAACAAGTAGACTAGCTATCCAAAACCTGGAGGATCCAATGTGCACAGGTGACAGACCTGCAAGACAAAGATTTTGAAGCAACAACTGCTTCCAAATATTACCATGTCATTTCGTGCTTCTTTTGTGTGTGTATTGCATTTGTTTCCTCTTCATGGAACCTACGCTGTCATTTTTAAATCACTATCCCCTGCATTCCTATCAGCTTTTGCATGTTCCATTTCATCCCTTTCAAATTCTTCCTAACACTTGTTCAGGAGTTCTCTCTTGAATATAAATTTTTCATTGTCTTTATAAAATTCAGGCACTTCGGCAACTAATTGGACACAAAATTTTGCATACATTTCAAAAAATGTTGGCTCCATCAGGGATTTGTCAAAAATTTTTAGATATCACTCCAATAAGACAAAGTGCAGAAACAATGTTCACTTCTTTTACCTGTACAAAAAGTCTATCACAGTTTTGAGGTGTTAATTTGTTAAGTATAGATTTTATCTTTCTCTGTTTTGCCTATTCCTCTTCAGAAAAATTTCCCACTTCATATCGGTGTTGTGACATCAAATTTATAATATAATCATTGTTCCACAGAAACAAAGCGCACTTAGCTACCTGGAAGTGTGAACTATTCAGGCAGCACCCGATTTGTCGAAACGAGCGTACCTGTAAGTTTATGACAAGAAGGAATGGCAAACTTTTACCTACCTCTGTCTGAACAACACACTGGGGATGCACTGCAACCTTATGAACTCTATTGTTTGACTTGAACTAGTCAACAACCAAGAGCTTCAAAAGTGGATCTCATCCCAGGACCTTAGAGTAATCCTTGAGATATGTTTTGCTCCTAATCATGAAACCAGTGCTACCAGGATCAACCCAACAGTTTGAATCAGTCTTACTCTTTCCAAGGTGTAAGGAGCCTTTAAATTGATTCATGTCTATATCAATAGCTGGAACGTTCAACATTAGTTCTATGTTTGCCTCTCGACCTGGCGGCCACATTCTCATAAGTGCCCAAGAAACATTTTTGAACTTCAGCCCAACATCCTTTGTAGGAGAATATTCATCCTCATCACTATCTTCTTCTTCTATTGGACTTTCAACAACAATCGAATCATAAAAGTGCCCGTTTGTTTCGAATTCCTCAGATTCACCACTGACATCTGAAATATTTTGATTTTTCTTATTCACAGTACCCATCGATGGCTCAGGACTAAGACTAGGATTTGCTCCAAAGTATCCTCTTAAACCTCCTATTTGACAGAGTAAGATATATGGAACAATCTTTTCAAATTTGGCAAAATATCTCTTCTTCCAACGTCCCCAACCTGAAGAATGTATCTCCATTGTTTGAGTCACAAAAGAACTCTGAGTTCCTTCTAGTTACCTTGGACTTGCCTTCCTGATTTCCCAAACAGTAGGATTTAGCTTAATATGTGGAAAACTAGACTTTACAGGCCACGGCTTGAGCATAGTTGGATATTGCAAGATAGTATATGTGCCATCTTGAGCACGTTGCCAATGTCGAGTGAGCAAAAAAAAAATCTCTTTTTGAATGCCACCTTGTCAAATACTTTGGGTCATATGCTCCATAAAAAATATCTTTATGCCCATCCAATCGTTCAATCAGCTCTAGGTCACTAGTCAATATATCCCATTCATATCTCTGTGACTTCTCAAGACTGAAGACCATCTCAAACACAACATCTGGACCAACATCTACAATGCCAACAGACTTCATGAGGAGAACTTTATCCCCCTTTTGATTAGATACAATCACCCACAAAGTGTATATCATATTTCAAAACAAGACTGCAATACACCCTCACTGTTAAGAGTATAGCAGTAAGCTTCTGAGATTTAAGTGATAAGCCTGTACAATTTCTTGTCCTGTAGATGTAAAAGAAAAAATGCTGGTAGACTAGTTGAATACCCTTTGAATTGATCATGGGTTCAACAGGATGCAAAGACACCTGGCTGAGCGAGTGAGAGAGTTATGGTGGCCCAGGTCTAGGGAAAACATCTCAACAAATACACATAGACCAAAACGTTACCTTCATCCATTGAGGAGATCTGAAAAATGACCTCTAAAAAACGAGCTATATCTTTGTAATCACTCGATTTCTGAGGAAACCGCCCGGAATGAGGGTAAAGGGGCTAAAAAAGGTTCTGGGTTTTCAACGGTTTGATCTAACTCATAACCGTTTGCCCAAAATCGCTCACGCAAAAACGTGACTCTGGGGCAATTACGGGGCAGTTTTCTCTGGAAAAATGAAACCACAACTGACTCTGAAAACCATGAGGGTTCAATTCACCCTTCAGGGGCCAAGAGAGATCATATAGTGAATATGGATTTGGGTAGGGTTTGGACAAAGTATATGCAGGACTTAAAACCCAGAAATTTGCCCAAAAATCAACAGGGGTAACCTGGTAAGGAGGCAGGTGTTAATGCCAAAGTGTGTGAGGGTAAGGGAGTTATCTCTGCCTTGCATAATAGTTATGCCAAAGTACAACCATCGGTTATCATAGCATAGTTCGAAAATCATGTTTCTTGGCTAACCTATGAAACAAAGGGTAAGTGTTATGCCATATAATCAACGTTACGCCATAGTTTTAAACCATGAACGCTTAATTTGAAACCAATATGAAATGTTGAACATGCGCCAATGTATTTTGACAACTCATATTCATAGTTTAACCAATGTACAAATGGGTTTTCATATAATCAAAACATCGAGAGTTATGAAAACATAAACATAGGCATCAAATTAGAAAGATATATATAAAAGTTTTAATCATAACACCCATGTATCTTATGAAACCAAAGGTTAAATGAATGCAAATCCAAATGCATTGCAAACCAAGCCACATAATAAATCGAAGCATGAGTAATGAGTACAGATCGAAATACTTTCCAGTTAGGTAATGATAAGTGTAATGTAAGCGCAATAAGCATATTGATAAAGAGATCATGACAGTTCATATAGTGATCGAAATACGACTTCGGAAGTAGAAGTTTTTATGCTTACAGTCATGAAAACAAAACGAAAACAAGTGTGTAAAAATCGCTAGAAATGAAAATGTCATTAACTTGAAAATTGCGACGAAAAACTTGATGTTTGCAAGACATAGGTGTAGGCAGCTTATAGGATCGTAGAAAAAGGTGAATTGGCTGCCAACACCATTTAAGGTCTCAGGACTGGAAACTGTTATGAGGAACATGAAGGTATCTATTGTTGGACATATTGTCATTGATATGTTGTCATTGATGTAAACAATCGATGTCATTGTGATGTGATGATAAGTTGCTATGATTAATTGTCATTGATGATTTATCATTGATGAAATTTTCATTGATGTCAATAGTATAACAGTTAGCAGAGAATGAAAATGTCAAACAATATGCAGAGAATGAAAATGTTAGACAATATGCATAGATAAAATCTCATAAGGAAGAGTGCATTGTAGAAATTCCATCGGGATCGAAATCCCCACGGGACAAACTAGGACCATCAGATCTGGGAGTTAGAAAGAGAAGGACCATTGGAGGACTGGTCAACGATCAAATCAAGTCATGACCATTGGATATGCAAACACCAGATCAAGGGCAGGGATTGATTGCAGAGCATGAAGGTAGAATTAAACAATGTGTTAATTCTAATCCCGCAATTATTCTAGACCATCGATCGTCACCCACCAATAGATCTACAGTTGGCATCATTTCCACTACCAATGAGGATTTTCCATTGCGAAATCAATGATAGTTTTAAACATCATTCTAGTTGGAACCCCGCAATAATCCCTGATCGTTGATCTACTCTGGGAGCATTCTCGACCATTCGATCAAGTTGAGTAGAAGGAAAAAGTAAGCCATAAATAAGTACCATCAGATCTGAAGCAAGAGATTCGGGATGTTTCCCAGACATTATATCAAGATTTGATCTAGAGTTAAGTATTAGTCATTTATCTAGAATAGAAAAGGGGAACCGTTAGATAAATAATGGTCAACTTCAGCGCTGACCACTTCAGCATAAAAGTGTTGAGAATAACTAAGATTAATCGAAGGCCGAAGTCTTGAAGTGGACATGAGTCCTCCGATCTCAGGAAAACTTTGAATAATATACCGACCATTGGATCGAGTAAAGTGGAAGGATAGTGTAAGCAATAAATGTTCTGAAGAGGACATGAGTTGTCTGATCTGAGAAATATTTTCAGGGTTCATATTGACTGTTCGATCTATATAAAGTGGAAGGATAGGATAATCAAAGAAGAAGGTCGGAGCCCCAAAGTCTTGAAGTAAATGAGGACCATCGGATCTAGAAAATACATGATAGTCATTGGATCATAATAGTGGTCAACTTTAGTGTAGACCACTTCAGCCAAAAAGGAATCAGAACATATGAGTTCACTCGAAGTTCGATGTTCCAAATTCACTCTCAGTCATTGATCTAAGATACATTTTGGGAGTTAGGAAAACCATTAGATTCAGGAGAAGAATGTTGGCATATTTATTATGGGCAGACAAAAGGAAGAGTATTTGTTTTTCATTGATGGCAAGCTCAGCCCGACGATGACGAAAAAGAGAAAGTGGAAAGACCAACAGCACAACGATGATCGCATGGAAAGATCAGAAGCGTAAACTCCAGAATTCAAGGAAGCAACTCACGACAGAAAATAGAAAAATGTGAAACTATGACTTAATCTCCATTTCAGAGTTTCGGATACCGGGAGTTGGAGGTGTCAAGGACACTCACAACAAGAATGATGAAATCGTGAAATGCGAAACCATGACTTAATATCCATTTCAGAGTTTTGGATACTGGGAGTTGGAGGTGTCAAGGACACTCACGACAAGAATGATGAAATCGCGAAATGCAAAAGATCAGAGCAAGTCAAAGACTCCATTTTGGAGTTTCGCAGAGCGGGAAATCAAATATCAAAGGAACTTTAACTATTGAAGTAGAAAACCTCAAAATCCCGAAACACACACATTAACAAACCACGTCAACAAACAATGTCAGCTAAGGGCATGTGGCACAATCAGGCAATGACAAGTGTCAAACTGATTCAACATTTCAGGCACATTCAAGTCACGAATTAGAGTGACACGTGGTAGCTATTCGGAACGTGTCAATCCACGTGTGATGTCAGTAGGTTTACATCACATCGAAACTTTCTATTTCGGGGTTTTTACATAGCAAGCAAAAACTCCACCATCACGAAGTTTCAAATGCCGAAATGTTGAAATGCGGAAATGTGAAAAACACCTTTTGGTGTAGGCTGTGGTCACCGTCAGTGGTCATGTGAGAGGGAGGAGCTAGCACCAAGCTAAGCTCCTTTTTGGTGATTGTAACATGAAGAGTTGAGACTCTTCACCATAGGAATGCTAAAATGTCAAAATGGGAAATGGAGAAATCAACGCAAGACCCTATGCTTGTAATCCAACGGTGTTGGATACTTGGAAATCTGATCGAAGGGCTATTGTTGCTCTTCATGATTAATTGTTCAATTATGATTCAATTAGTAGAACCAAATCATGATTCTTGGATGGTTGGCATTTTAGTTGCTGAAGTGTTTATCTAGGGATTTGAGGGGTAACTGAAGGGGTGGTAATATATAAAAGAAACACGCAGTCATTGTGTGTGGTTGGTCGTTCTGAATGAAAAATGAGTTGAACTATAACAAAGGGAAAATTACAGTATTTGCAGTGTGAGACCGACAGTATGCGTAGTGTAAGATAAAACTCAGAGATGAGTAATAAATGAGGAATAGACAGAAGCAAGAGCAGAATTGCAGAACAAATTGAAGCAAATCAAAATTACAGAACAGACATAGGAAGAGAAGAATTACATAATAGTTAGAAGCACACCAGATTTACAGAACATAGAAGATGTGGTAAGAATTGATTTATCTGTGTTTTGGTTATTCAATCATTTATTTATAATCTGGGAGGTAGGGTGGTGCTAAGGAGGACTGTGGTCCTCTGATATTCGAGTTGGTGCTTGAATATTAGGAGTTGTAGCTTCCATCTAGTTGTGGCTAGAAAACAAGGTGGCAAGGTGGTGCTTAGGAAAACATGGAGTTTTCTATATGCAAGTTGGTGCTTGTATAAGTGGAAGTAGGTGCTTCCATCCAGTCAGTGCTGGAACACTCAAGGAGTTGGTGCTTCCTTTCAGTCGGTTCTAGAGAAACCAGAGAGTTGGTGCTCTCAACAAGTTAGAGCTTGTAGAACAGAGGTAGTAGCCTCACTTTGAGTTGGTGCTCAAACATAGGTGATGTACAGAACTTAAAAGACTGTCTATCATTTCGAAGAAGAAGAGGTTTTCTCCCTTTATGGGTTTCCTCGTGAAAATCTGTCTCTATGTATATCTTATGCGTGATTGATGCTCATTATTTATGTTGTTCAGATTATGTATAATATTGATGGTCACTTGATGAAAGATTAAAATTGGCTTAATAGACTTAATATTGTTTAAGCACAGTAACAACTGATTCACCCCCCCCTCTTAGTTGCCTTAGTAATTTCAACAATTGGTATCATAGCTAGTTCCTTTTATCTAAAGGTAGATTTGTAAGATTAAACATGATAAGTCATGAAGGGACTTCAGCCACTAAGCCTCCTTTGTTTGATGGAACAAATTTTTCCTTTTGGAAGGTTAGAATGAGAACATACCTAATGGCCTTAGGTGTTGATGTTTGGGAT
>JZKD02S1729159.1:28778-45947 GCA_000966675.3 Picea glauca
CAGTTGCCTTAGTAATTTCAACAAAGAACATGTGCCATGTGAGGAGATTCATGTCAGCAAGGACACATGTCACAATCAAATGATGAAAAATGTCAAAGTGCAGTTGGCATTTCAGGTATGTGTAAGTCATGAATCTAAGTGACATGTGGAAGCCACTCAATCGGTGCCATGTCAAAAAGTGACTTCAACAATTTACATCACTCCGGGAGTTTGTACTTCAAGAGTTTCACCACCAGCAAATGTCGGAAGTCCCGAAGTTATGAAATGAATGAGAACCTTTCATCATGCAAATAAAATCCAACCGTCTGATCTACTTCAGTGAAATGAACTCTGGAATATTGAAGGACTGCGAAGGAGAAATCACCTAAAGAACCGAAGGCCGAAGTCAACGCTAACCGTTGATCTACTTCGGGAGCATTCTCAACCGATGATCAAGAATAGTGGAAAGATAATGTAAGTGGAGGTGATAACCGAAAGCAAGCGGTCACCACCGTTTTATGAATTATTCGGTAGGTAATCACTTCGAAGGAATTTCTACTCTGGAATTATGGATCCACGAATAACCAAAGTTTCGAAGTAAATGAGAATCATCCATCTCATCGTGCGATTAAAATGTGACTGTCGATCTTGGAAAGTGATCAAGCACTTATTTAGCCTAGCACATGGTCACCGCCTGCAGTCGTATGGAATATATAAATAAGGGTGTAAGAAGAGGTTGTGGTTAAATTAATAATCCCGTCGTTCTACACCTATGGTCATATGAAAATGATTTTAAGGAAGCACCTCATACCGAATTCATCTTTGTAATTCAACAGAGGATTAACACCATAATAATACAGAGAATAGGTGAAAAGATTGAATGTCATATGTTGACGAATTGAGGACACAACAAAAACATGAGAATGATATGATGAGTTGATCCATGAATGTGATCAAATCATGAAGACAAAAGAATCGACACATAGTCATGATTAAGAGAGTTAAATCATGAGCATTATGAATAAAGGATAAAAGGAAAAATGATATTATTTAAATTTTAATATTATCATTTAAATGAAAAGGTACACTAGTTCAAATATCAAAAGACACAATAATTCAAATTCACACCAGTTGGAAGACTATATAAAAAAAAGAAAGAATGGTGAGAATATATGTAGTTGATTTTTTTAAGTATATATATTTATATATAATGGATTGAATCAAGGTTCATTCTATCAGGTTGTTTCATGTTTACAAGATGGGTCTTGTATGAGGATTGAATTCTTCACATCTCAGTTGGATCTAAGATCAACAAGATGGGACTTGTTATGAGGGTTGGATTCCTCATTTCTCAGTTGGATCTGAGAACTACAAGTTGGGTCTTGTAACAAAGAGTTGGGTCTTTCATAATTGTTTGAAGTTGAAGATATTCAAATATTGATCTTATGTATTCATTCAAGTTAAATATACAAAGAAAATGTTTATTCTTTTATGTATTAGTTGAGAAAATGAAATAAATATTTGTTGTTCAGTTAATTTATGAAAAGTGGAAAATTGTCAAAAGTTTTGTGACACTGATTCACCCCCCTCTTAGTGTCACAAATTCAACATCTACTCCCATAACTAAACTAGTCAGAACTTTCAACTAACTCCACAATTAAGCAATTTAATAATTTCACCAATACTAAAAGATGATCAATCATTATCTAAGAAATACTTAATATAATGTTGAGTCTACAATATATTGTAATATATTCCCACTTTAATACTCATTAAGAAAATTAAGGCACAAAAGGTAACATATATAATTATATGTATATATCTAAGTTAGAAAACTTTTTCTCCAACCACACAAGAGGAAACATTTTGTTTAAAGGCTTAGGATTAACCAAATTTTCTTTCGTCACTTGAGAATTTCTTAAGGGTTGATGCTACGGTCTATCCAATACGCATGAAGAATGAATATACTATCAAATATTATCATATTAAGGATCACGTAATCAACGCATTAATTATATACAATTATTATATTTCAAAATAAAAATTCCATTCCAAATATAAATAATTATTATTTTTCCATAAACACATGGTAAAAAAAAAAAACGATTCTTATTAACTCTGCAGTTTAGAGTTCACATCATATATATAGTAGAAGGAGAATGTGAATTCTTTCCAATTACAAATCAACCAAACTACTTAACAATTATACGAAGTTGTATATATATATGCAAATGAAACATAGAAATTATATTGTAATATCAATGCATTATCATTGCAACCCAAAACTTGACTACTCACCTATATCATGATATTTAATCGATTGCGAGTTTCCTATTTATAAATACAAAATCATTGTAACATATAGACATTATCCCACAACAATTTATTCTGTGATTATTATAGTATTCTTTAATGACTCGATTTATAAGATATGTAAGTAACACGTAGTATTTTAAGGATTCTAAAACATTACTTGTGCTACAATAATATCGTGGCCTTGTTATTACTGCTCTAGTAAAATTGAAACGGGAGAATCAATTAGATTATTTTTCAATACACTAAATCCTTTGCTAGGATAATTAGAGATCGTTGTAATAAGTGCCACTTGGACTTAATTCAACTCTTGGCATGTTGGAATTCAATTTTTTCAAAGTGTATCTAGTGTTATTCTGGATCAACGATAATGTAGAAGATCAACTTATGAAGAGTGAAAAGTGAAATTCTTATGAAGAGCGAGAATCCTATGATTACTATGACACACGACTGAGCTAAGGTAAGGGAAGTCTGAAATTCGCTTAACAAAAAATCAAAGTATCAATCGTATTCCAATCTAATAGGTGAAAAACATTATGATAAATACGTTAGCATACTTCAAACAATTTAGTTTTAGAATTCTTCTCGGATCGTGAAAGGATATCAAACAGATTCTAAAAAAAATTACTTTTACAAAAATAACTAATTCACAATTTATTGTTTGTGCTACTATAGAAAAAATTGTTCATGAAAATTGTTCGTATCTATGAGTATTTTGGATTACAATTCAAGAGAAGCAAGTCAATTTACAAAACATTCTATACTATATTACAATATTCACATTTGAAATCAACCAACGGACATGATATATTCGTCGTCATTCCATCCACAAAAATTTACACATACATATTCACCAAAGTACAAACCCATTCATCAATCAATAATAATAAATCAACTTAAAGTTATTACAATTCAGTGTACAATAATGATAAATAAAAACAATGAATATAATACCATAACCAAAATCTAAAGGTGTATGATATTGATGTTTGACTTGGAGACTTGCACAATATCTTTATCCTCACTTGCAATCCAAGGCTTCATCGATACCTCCTAGCCAACGCTAGGGGTACTCTTCTTACCCCTTATCCCCCCGATCTAGAAAGGAGACACTCAAAAGAAACCAACAAACAATACCTCCAAGGCTTGCTTCACAAGGAAGAGCTTACACTCTATCTAAAATCTTGGTATCCCAACTCTCACAAATAAAACACAGTTCACAAAATTTTGGCAACATAACATTACCAAGAATAAGTGAGATCCATTTCCCTTCTACCACATTTGGTTTATATAAAAATCCTCAATTCCACATGTCCTCTTGCATAATTAATTATCTTTTTAATTAATTTAATTAGTAGTATTCACCCAACAATTGTCATCCTCTCCCCAAGTTGCACAATTAATTACCAATTTTATTTTATTTAAAAAGCCATTTTCTCTCACAATCCCCAAAGTGTTCCTATTTACGCTCTTAGTTATCCCTTTGTTCCCCAAATTGTCATTTAATAAGTGTCTCCTAACTAGATATTAGTTAGAGTTGGATTAGGAGTATTCTTCTAGTTAGGCTTAGTTGTAGCTTGACTCAAGATATTATTCTATGTGTACACCTATTCTCTCATTTTTATTTCCTTCTATTTAAAAATCCATTTTATTAATTTCATGCACACATGTGCAATTTATCCATTCTTTAAATTTTTATTTATCTTCTTCCTAGAGTTTGATTTTATTTCAAATCCTTTTAATTTATTTAATATTTTAACTAATCCCTTAATTAAATTTAGACTTGAAATTAGTCTAGACTTAGGCTTAGACTCTTGTTAGGCTTCTAGGTTTGTAATTTATTGATTAAATAATTATTTTATTATAACAAGGTATAAACATTTCAATTTTTTATAGGCCACCTAGATTTATTTGACTCATCTTTTAATTACACAATGTTCCCTTCAAGATGCACCTCCATTCTCCAAGGGTGCCACTCGCCTTAGACTATTTTTCAAATTTTTTCTGACCTTTGGAGTCAACACTCCATTTCATCAACCTTGTGAGAGACTAATGGATTCTAAGGAATAAGGACTCTGCCTTTCTGTGCTCCCCTTAGAAATATTCATGAGCAATTGTCTCAGTCTACCCTCACAATATCATAGACCTCTCGAACTAGTTAATCATTAACCTACATTTCATTTCATGATGGGAGTGATAGTAGGTTGTGATAGGGACACTGCCACACCTCTCCCTCAAATTTTTGGTCTCTGTGTATGACCCCTTTACTCCTTATGTGAGTCATATTTGTGAGCATCATCAAACCCGCATCCACTAACAAAAACATTGTCAATAATACATATACATAAATCATACTATAATAAATAGCATATGAATATATATATAAGTCATGACACATAATCACCATCATATATAACCCATAATCGAAACGAAATAATAATATATCATAACCAGATCACTTGCACGCAAATGTCCTTAAACAATATGTCAATAAAAGTGGTTCAGTGTTATGTGATGTTACATACACCCCCTCTTGTTTTAAACTCCGTCCTAAAGTTTGTATAGTCTATAAATGAAAGAAAATAAAAGTTTCTGCCATAGATCTACATATCTAATCTATCAAACAAGTATGGAAACGGTTGACGCATCTCATATGCATCCTCCCAGGTAGTTGAGTGTGGACTATAGTTGTCCCAGTGGACCTTGACCTGATTGACTATTTGACATCATAGTTGTTGAATGCGATGGTCCAAAATGTGGATTGGATCCTCCATGAGAGCACCCTTGTATGACACCTACAAAGAACTCATGTCAATCACATGTGATGGGTCACTAACATAATGTTGTAAAACAGATACATGAAATAAATGTTTCATATGCCTAAAAGAATCATGCAAGGCTAGTCGATAATCCATGGGTCCCTTTCTTTCCACAACCTTGAAAGGTCCCACATACCTAGGAGATATTTTAGCACCCTTTCCAAACTTGACCGATCTCTTATGCAGTTTTAATCATGAGAGAATTGTGTCTCCAACTTCATAACGACGATCAATGTGAAGAGTATCAACATAGCTTGTATGCCTATCATGCGCTTCTTTAATACTCTTTCTTATTGATTGAATCTTTTCTTACATTTCTTGGATCAATTTCAGTCCCACCAGGACCTTATCCTCAATTCGATCCCAAATCAACGATGTATGACATGGTCGCCCATAAAGAAAATAAAACAGTTCCATCTTAATCATACTCTGGTAACTGTTGTTGTATGCAAATTATGCCAATGGAAAGAAGTATTCCAAACATTTTTGTTGGTCCATCACACACAAATGCAACATATCCTCCAAAATACTTTTCCTTCTCTCTATTTGTTTGTCTGTCTTAGGGTGATATGTTGTACTAAAGTTCAGTTGCATTCCCAAGGCCTCTAGGAAATTGGTCCAAAATCGTCCTATAAATATTGATCCTCGATCAGATATGATCCTTCTTGGTACTCCATTTAATATCACAATCTCACTGAAAAATATTATATGTATGTCTAGTTCCCGATACATCGTACGCACTAGAATAAAGTTTGCACTTTTTGTCAAAGTTTCAAATACCACAAAAATCTAATCGTGCCTCCTTTCTATCAGTGGAAATCCAACAATAAAATACATCGAAATGACCTCCCATTTTGATTCGAGAATAGCGTGTGGTTGTAACAATCTTGTTGGGTGTCTATGCTTATTCTTGACATGTTGGCACTTCATACATATCACCATGTAATTAAATATGTCCGCTTTCATTCCCTTCTAGAAGAATAAAGGCTTGAAATCTTCCTTCATATTCATGACTCCCAAATGATCCATGAACATTGCTCGATGTGCTTCTCTCAAGATTAAACTTCTGAATTCGTTGTCAGGTGGTACGTAAATTCTTTCATTAAATATCAACAATTTATCGCTATCTAATGAATAACCTTAAAACTTTGGTACCATCATGGTACTTTGTCCAATATTATCCTTAACTTCTTTGTACCAGTCATCATCTATCAATAAATTTAGAATATTTTCTCGAATATTCTTCTTAAGAGGTATTATCAAGAATACGCATGGTCTTTGACTCAATGCATCTGCCACTTTGTTCAACAATCCTTTAATGTAAGTAATCTCAAAATCGTATTCGCTAAGTAATTCTGACCAACTCCTTTGTCACACGTTCAAGTCACTCTGTGTAAATGTATGTTGAAATCCACAATGATCTATTTTCAATTCAAATTTTCGTCCAATCAAATAATGTCTCCATACTCGTAAGGCATATACAATTGCTAACAACTCCAATTATTGTGTTGTGTAATTTTCCTCATGCCTTCTCAATTTCTTTGAAATGTAAGCGATCATTGGATCATCTTGCATCAAAACTCCACCTAAACGTTCCTCAGATGCGTTTGTGCATACCAAGAATTATTTTTCCATGTTGAGGAACTTTAGTATCGGTGTTGTTGTCAACAACTCTTTGAGCCTTTTAAATTCTTCTGTGCATTTCTCAATCCATACGAACTTCTTGTTTTTCTTCTGCAATTTCGTGATTGAATTTTCTATCTTCAAAAAAACTTAGACGAACCGTCGATAGTAACCTGCTAAACCCATAAATCTATGTACTTCTTGTACATTCTTCAGTGATTTCCATTCGATTATAGCCTCTAATTTCACTAGATCTACAACGATACCTTAACCAGATATGATATGTCCCAAGTAATAAATATTTGATTGGTAAAAAGAACATTTCGATATTTTCCCGTACAATCTGTTTTCTCTTAGACATCATAGAACCAATATCAGTTGTTCATCATGATCTTCTTTCATCCTGGAATAAATCAGTATGTCATCGATAAAAAATTGAACAAATGTTTCTAGGTATTCGGGAAACACCCCATTCATCAAGCTCATGAATACCACCAGGGCATTCATCAAATCAAACGATAAAACTGTAAATTCATAGTTTCTTAATCTCATATTAAATGTAGTATTAGGGATATATTATTCCTTGATCTGTAATTGATGATATATCGATCTCAATTCAATATTCAAAAACACTGTCACTCCCTTCATGTGGTAAAACAAATAATCTATTCTTGGCATCAGATATTGGTTCTTGATCATCGCTTTGTTCCATTGACGATAGTCAATACAAAGTCTCCACGATCCATCCTTATTTGTCACAAAAATAACTGGCACACATCACGACGATATGCTTGGATGTATAAGTCTCAAATACAATAACTCCTTCAATTTCATTTTCAACTAATGCAATTCTGGTGTCAACATCCAGTAGGGAGTTCTTTTAATAGGTTCAATTCCAAGTTTCAGATATATTGTAAACTCCAACTCTCTTTCGGGTGGTAAACCTATCAATTCTTCAAGAAAGACAATGAAAAACTCTTGTACTAAAAGAAGGTTTTCTAATCCTTCCACCTCGTCCTTTTTGTTTAGAGATAATATTTCATATAGTTTTCATCCCTTGTGCATACTCTTCTGTAGATGTAGGGAAGAAATAAACCTCAAGGATACTCCCTGGTTTCTTCCTACAATCACTCTACATTGTCCCAAATCATTCGTCAAACTTAACCATTCCATATTACAATTAAGTATCGCATCATAAGATTCCAACCAATCCATGCCTATCACTATGTCATAATATCATAATATCGTCACATATAGGTTGGATTTCATAACAAAATATCCCAAGTTAATTCTACAGTCTGTAACCTTTCCGCCAACTTTCTGTTTCACGCTAGATGCCATTTATAAATATTTGAACTTGTCTTTCTCCACTTCCTTTAACTTAATTTTCTTTAGCACTACACTAGAGATAAATCTTTTTGTAGCACTTGGATCTATCAAAATATTAAAAAAAAAATCAATGATTTTACCTGGCGTCTCGAAAATAGTGGACTAGTGCTTGGCCTGATGATTGTTCACCGCTGCATGTTTCCTATGGGCCTTGCCCAAATATCCAACTGTAGTGGGTCCTGATGTTTTGGATTCCTTAGCCTTCTCAATCGGATAATTTTATTGGTAATGTGGCTTCCCACATGTCCAACATCTAGTATTTGGTCTAGTGCTCCTGGTCCCCAAAGTAGAAATTGTTGGCCTAATAGTCTTTGATCCTAGTTTGTTCTGTTGAACATGCCTAAACTATTTTTGTTCCTATTGTGGTCCTCTACAAGGAGTCCTCTTCTAAGGAGTTTGTCATGGTGGTATCGAGAAGATAGGTCCTTTGGGCGTATCTCGATTCCCAGAAGTTTATCTGGTCAGTGTTTGATGTTGTTGCACTCTTGATGTTGTATGTCCAGTAGGAATAGAATGAGTCATACCTAGACCCCCACTGTTCATATCTTCCTCAACTATGAGAGCCTTCTAAACTACATCGTGCAATGTCTGAGGCATTAGGATCCTCACTTAAGAACGAATGTTGAAGTTAATTCCAAACAAAAACTTGTTGACCTTTAACTTCTCTATCTTTAGATGTGGAGCATACCTATGTAGCTCCATGAACCTAGCCTCATACTACGACATCGTACGACCACCTTGTTGTAAGGATTTGAACTCATTAAGATGATGCTCAATGAATTCTTCATACAAGTACCTCTCCCAGAACCATTCCTTGAACAACTCCCATGAGACATCTTCAATGACCATTTTTAATTGAGGTAGGAGTGTCTTCCACCAAAGTAGAGAACTCCCCTTCATTTGGAAGATCTCCATGCAAACCTTCATGTTGGAGGTGTAATCATGAAGTGCGAAGCACATCGCTATTTTCTCCAACCATGCCTCGGTGAATAATCCATCTGGGTCACCCCATAACTCAGGAAACTTCACCTTCTCGAGTTCTTTGTGTATACTACTACTACCAGTTGGAACACATTTTGAGCCCTCATTGGGAACAATTTATCTTTCCTCATCTTGATCTAGGAAAATGATCAACGCCTTTGACATTGATCTAGGATCTTTTCATCGAAGTGACTTATAAAGAATTGTATTAAATGATCATAAATTAAAGTGCACTGTAAAAAAGGAAAATCCCAATAATGAAGAGACATAAGCATCAAATATGAACACAAAAAATTGATAATGGATTTCGTCCCTAGTGGAATATGTCTTTGGGTCCTGCTCTCAAATGGGTAGGCCTTTTTATTAACTTATCAAAATAATTTGGAAAAATACATAAGTATACCTCATTCTGGAGTTAAGTTGCAGAATATTTTCTCAGATCATAAAACAAATAGCACCATTGAATTCATGGCATGAAATTACCCAAAAACGATTGTCTCCACACCTCGATCTGAGTCTGGCACTAATTTTCACTGAGTTTTGAGGACTTTGAATTTTTTCCCTTTCTTTGTTTGTTGAGGCCATTCTGAGCTTCTTGAGTTGCTTCTTTGAATTCATAGTTTTCCTTAGTCTTCTCAGGATCCTTTTTGGATCAAACCTTCCCACTAAGAGATTTTTGGACCACCAAAAGATTTCATCAATCAACAAGTAAGTGAGGGAAGAGTTCCATTACCTTTTTCTTCTTAATCCACTTTTCCTTGCTTGGATGTGTGCCCTTTAAGCCTACTCAAATATAATCAACATCACTCTTTTGTGAAGTCATCATCCTTATTTTTAGGATGATATCTTCCTTTAACCCATCCAAGGACTCAAGAGAAAACTCATCAAATGAAGGTATTGAAACTTCCTCACCCTGATCCATGATCATGAGAGGCTAAAAATGTTTCAACTTCTTCACATTCACAATTGAGTAGATCTGCATATAAGGTGGAATATCTAGACAAAAATCATTGGTACCACTCTTCTCCAAAATAGTGAAGGGTCCATAATGGATGGGCTTGAGTTTCTTGCCTTCACCCTTCAACCTTTCCTTGCTGATGTGAAGCCATACTTGGTATCCATCCTAGAACTAATGATCAACCCTGTGTTTGTCATACCAAGCTTTATATTGTGCTTTACTTTTCTCCAATTGTTCCCTGACTTCTTGATGTACCCATTGGATCCTATGGATGAACTTTCGGGCTTTGTATTCATTTATTTCTTTATTTGAATCAACATCTCTCCCATAGATCAAGTCCAAAGGAACCTTAGGTAAATACCCAAAACATGTCTCAAAAGGAGAACAGTGAGTGGAGGAATGTAAGACTCTATTGTAAGTGTTGTTCCAGACTTTGTACTTAAGGCTTAGAAGTACAGTGTCTAGGCATCCGAAAGTGGGTAAAGGGTAGGGAAGAGATAAACATCAACCTTCGGGAAGGGAAAATAGGGAAGATTTCTACGTTGGCATTGTCTAGCTTCCAACTGTTCCTGGATGGGTATATCCTGTTCAATCGCTTCCCATGAACATTCGAGTTCAACTCAGGTAGTAGCTCTTTTGAGAATAATATCGAAAAGGTTTAAGGCAATGTGTGTTTTATTTGATTATCCGGGTTTGATATTGGGTTGTGTTGGTACAGGGACAGTCATGGAGGAACAATAAAAATAAGAAAACTTCAGAAGGAAATTAAGTGTTGTCTCAATTCGGTCGTATAAAAGAGAGTTTATGGCTTTAGGAATAAAACGGGATGCAAATCAAAGGCTCTTTCCCATAACTGAGTTATATCTTAATAAAATGTATGAGGTGGGAGAAAAACATGTAGCTGTCTATCGAGTAAGGCTCCTATCAAGGGAGAATCTCACGTATAAACAGAAGAGGGAAAATGTAGGGAAATAACCCGATGAAGCATAAAATATATATAGAATCCTGAAAGTGTTGACTGGTCTTACAATTGCTGATAGCTGGTACAGAGGAAAAACAGTAAACAATAATAGAAAACCTAAATTCATTCTCTATAGTAGAGGTTGTACTAAATTATAACAAAGCATTCACCAAATAAGAATATGAAATGAAACGAAATATGAGATACAAGAAAACAAACTCATAACACAGTCATGACGGAATTGAGAATCTTCAGATTTGCTTTGTATTAACTCTAAAAGTGTAAAAACTCTGTTACAATCGACACAAAAAGGTCCAACCTTTTTTGTTTATTTCTATGATATATTTATATAGTTTTAAAATAAGATGGAATCTCAATCGTCACAAAATTTACGGTTATGATAGGGAGGAGAGAAATCGCTCCATTTCTTCTTCTCTGTCTTCACTTGGTGCCAGAAGTTTGTCCTCGCGCGTGCTTGGTATAGGTGACACATCTTTTAACTAGCTGAGATATCAGCCTTGATGGTTCTGCTTGATAGTTGGCTTCAAAAGAGTAAGAATCTCCTGCTAATTGCGACAACCTGTCTTCCATCTGTCTGTCTATGATGTCAATAGCACATAATTGTGTGCTTGGTTTAATCATACATTTGTCTATTTGGAATATGTCCGCCATAGTCACTTGGGAGATCTCGGCTGAAACTCTTTCCTCTTTTTCCTTTAAATCAATCGAGATTTTTTCCATATTCATTTGAATCAATGCCTCGGCATTACCCCCACTATCAATGCCTAGCAGATTTCCATATATAGAACTAAAGGCCTCTTCTAAGGAATTCGTTACCCTTTTGTTTGCAGCTTGCCTTCCACGATGTTGTGCTCCCATTCTTTTAATAGAATGTTTCCTCTGGTTTTCTCCGAAATGGTGAACCTAGGAGTACTTCCCGAATCCCTGTTGTTTGTGGCTATCAAAGTCTCCTGGAAGGTGACCCGTGATGCTCCAACTTCCCTTCCTCTAGCAGTTAAATTCTCTAAAAATTGATTAACCAACAAGCAGTTGTCTTGAATCTCCTCTACCTTGTCGAGTAAATTTTTTTGGGCCGCAGAGACTCTGCTCCGAATCTCCATCACCTGGGACTAAAACATCCCGATATTTATCACTTTGCTTTCGGCAATTTCCACCCTAGCCTGCAACTATTCGATCAAATATTTTTGTTGGCTCGCTTGCATCTGACCATCCCGGACCACCAGTTGTGCTTGTTCGAGCTTAGTCTTTAGCAACTCTATCTCGTTTTTATCGGCCAACCTTGCTTGCTCTATACTTACACTCGCCTAGTCTTTGGCAATCTTCGTTGCTATGGCTAGTCTAGCTTCAAGCGTCTTGATGAGGCAATTTTTTCTTTTAAGCTAGTTTTTCAAAACCCCAACTGAAAATTGGCTCGCTGTGGCATATGCACCTAATGTCCCAGCTATTTCTGTTGTGAACTATTCATTCTTCTTATCCTTCCCATTAGTCATAACTTTGTATTTCTTGATTGTTGATTCTCCTTCCTGGTAGAACTCTCTCTTTACTACTGCCTTTCTTTTATTATCGAAGAAGAACTCATTTGGAGGGAGCTCTTCCACCCTTACAGGCCTCAACTCTTCATTGAAGATCCACCCTGCATCAATATTTCCCTGAGTCGATTGCAAGGGAGTAACCGATGTGATAGGATCTCCAATTTGTTTCGCTGATGGTCCTGGAGTAGTAACCAGACTCTGCTTCTTCAGCGGTTTGGAAGTCTTTATCTCTTCTTTTGGACTCATAGTTTTCTCTTCCCCATCCTGGTGTTTTTCTTGACCGGGGGTTGCATCCTTGGAGCCTTTGGCATCTTTTTGTTTCACCTCTAATGTACTCATATTCTCACCCTGTAATACTGTGGGAAGGAAACTGCGTCGATGTTCTTGGAATTTCAGAAGATTAGCCCTCTCTTCAGGTGCCAATGTTTGGATCCGAGATAAGATCTCGGCATATGATCTTGTGCCTCAGAAAATGTCATCTGAGGGCGAATTTTCGTGCTCAAATCTTTAGAGCCCACAACTGGACAAATGATTACTCATGACCCTTTACAGAGCGTGCTTCTTGTATTCAATGAGGACTAAATTTAGGTCTTCCAGGGCTACTGCCTCAGCTTTGACATGCCTAAAATCTGATAAAGAATATGAATTCAAATGAATAGGAAAAGGTGGCCATACCTTCTTTGAGTATCCCTTAAGCTCCTTTCTTATACCACCGATTACTGTTTGTCTGGAAACCTCACGACAAGCTAGCTTGTCGGGAATGAACAATGGCAATGCATGCGGGGGAACAGAAGCCTCGAAAACTCTGAGATATGAAAATTCGGCTTCTACATACCAGTCATCTATGCTGCTCAGATTTGTCACTACACTGTCTGAGATCTTGGGTGGCAGGTGACCGAAAATAGTGACATTTAGAGGCACCATTACCCAATTGAATATTTCATATACGAAATCTGCTACTTTGTTTTCCCATAACTTCGAATGATATACGTGAATGGGCTCGGCCTCTGCTAGAGTCCAACTCTAGTTCATTAAGGGGAATGGTGTTAGGAAGCACATGGTGTCCATAATATACGCAGACATAAAAAACGAATAATTTTTTATGCTTTCTTTTTGCGCCCGATACTCTGTGACTCGACTGGTCAAGCTATCGGACAACATTTTCTCCCAGTCGAAGGAACATCCTTCGGTGACTCAAAATATTAGGGGAACCCATGGAAGAAATAAATGCGAGGTGTCCTCTCTCCCGTATAATCTGCATGTCATCATAGCTACATACTTGTACTGCGGTTCTAAGGAAGCTATTGAATATATACCATGATTGTTTGCCCTGAAATTCACAGCGTGCAAAACCCAATCTCTTATTAAGATGGAAACGGTTTTATCATACTATACACATTCCTTCTGTTTGAACTCATCCAAGAATTCGATGCCATATGTAAAGTCGGATGTTGTGGGAAACTTATACATGGCTTACAGATGTTCAGGCCTAAAAGTCCCGATGGTGACCTTCTGCTCATTCCTGATGGTTCTGGTTGGTATGTCCACATGGTCTAATTCCCATCGGACCATATCATAATATGGCAGTAGTTGTGGCCTGGCTGCTATTTTATGCATTCCCGATTGAATGACGATCTTATACTTGGTGGTTATATCATCTTTTTCATTGTCACTGGAATTATCAGAATAATCCACTAATTCGGCCTGGAGAGCATCTGAGACGAATGACCAGTTTGGGACAGAGTCGACACTTCTAGATGAAGTATCAGTGATATTGTCTGAAATTTGCCTCGAAACCTCAACGTTGGCTTTGGGTGCTTTTCACGGGGCCATGACGGGTGATCCTGCTTTGGCTCTTCTGCGATAAAAGTACTTATACATATAGAAGTTAGTTCGCTAATAAAATGTGCTATGCGCAATATAGAAGTGAACTTGTTATAACAAATAACAGCTTTATATATATTCGAAAACTCGGTACTTTTTATAAGAGATCTATCAAATCATGTTTAGAAATAAATTTAGCCATAAAACACAATCTTTATTCATCGATTCGCCTTATTTCATAATTAATGCCATAAATTTTGGCGGTTAGAAATGTCAGTTGGCGTATGGAAGAAATAAGACTACCTCATAAATCGTGCCAGCATCAAAACACGAGAGATATTGATTTAGCAGTAATTAATCCAGTTTTACCAATGTTAATTACTCTTTCGGTACTCGTTGTATTGGGAATTTTGCTTTAACTCTTTGAACCGTTAACCCTCGAATTTGCGATGATCGATTTTGGTTAATAAGACTGCAATCATGATTAGGCGCTTAATTGATTATGTAATTATTTATATTCTCCATATCGCGATTCAGAGCTTCGAAGATGAGTTTCTGGGAGGTTTGCATGTTGAGTTACGAAACCACGATATCGTGATAATATGACTTAATTAAAAGGGAAGATAAACTCATATTAAGTGATTAATTAATTATGTTCATATCCTTATCGTGATTTCGTGAGTCGGGGCTTAGACAGTGTAACTTTTAAAAAAGAAAATGCTGAGTGGAAAATTGCCGACAGAACGTTACCATGGTTTAGCTTTTACTTTTAACCTTGACACGGGTTACTAAATAAGGACTTCATGTTCTTGGCTATCGGGGCTATGAAAATAAACTTTTGGATTTGGTGAACGTCGAGGTGCAACCCCAATGAAGTTTAATCATGGTTTAGGAAAACTTTACTCCCGTTACTACCTTGGGTGAAAAGTTAAAATGATTTCGCCGTTTCATTGCTCAGGATGTGTGAACTACGTGATTTATAGCATTCAACCTATGGGATCCCGAGGTAGAACAAAAAGGGGAATTTTTTTTATGAAAGGTAGGAATCGCCTCGAGAGTACAATAATCATCGTTGCTTGCGTGATAAAGCTTCATAGATTCTGAAACCACAGATAGAAAAGACGAAAACCATCTTTCGATTTCGAGCACTAAGAATGAAATTTGTGACGGGCTAGAAAAACAAAGGCGGCTCCAACATAGGCTCCAACTAGGGATCCAGTTTTCTTGTAAAACGGGAAGAACAATAGACCACGTGCCAATATTGGGTAAATGGAGTCAATAGCTTCAATCAGGTGAAAATATTCTTGAGAATAGGGTACCGGAGGGGAAAGGGACTTCATTTTTTACCTTGAAAAGATTTTCAAACTCAGATACTCTTTTTAAATTTAGTTGTAGTCCCTTTCGCGACTTTGTCTTTCCCGTCACTAAAATTTAGGTCTGCCTTAAGACAATCAAAACAATTATAGGAGACCCAACAGATCTTGCGGCTATCATCTTGCATCAAAAGAAGAAGTTTATATGTTTTTAAATCGGGAAGCCCCGTCTGAACTTGGGATGTGGATCAGGTTTTAAAAAGAATCAGTTACCAGAGTAGAGTGATATTCATTTATAACATCCTTACAGATATCTCAGATATTGCTTCACTTCCAGCGAGCCTGTTCAGTACCCTGGTGAAGTTATCTGGCCCCCTTTTATTGAATTTCCTTTCACCACTTCGGAATATATTTATGCATTTAAATGTTGAGACGAGGGCAATCATTTTTGAATTTCCTTTCATCGTCTCTTGGACTAGATGGGGGCAATCATTTCTGAATTTCCTTTCACCACCTGTCTTATAATTTTCTTTTTAGAGCACGAAGACGGGGGCAATCAGTTTGTATCAGGGCTGATATCTGTGTAATATTTTGCATTATAGGTCTATCAACTTACTTTGATTACTTGGTACTGAACTTCCCATGACCTTCACAACACCTTCGTTCTCAAGGGAAAAAGGGAAAATAACCTTCTTAGGGCATTCTATTTGAGCAAGCCTCAATCCTCCGATGTTGTTGAAAAACCTAGGAAGGTTAGGATTTCTTTAGGCATCTCTTCATTTAGCAGGGGATCAAGGAGTTGTGAAGACCCGCCTTCGTTCCACAATCTTCTTTGAAGCTTACAAGGTTGAAATGAAAACTCTTATCCCTTCTTATGTGAAATGGAAAGATGCTGACTTTTCAAAAGGAAAACCTGGAGATAGACAAGGGTGATAGGCGGTGACTTACGGACTGAAAATACAGAGGTCAAAAAAATTCAAAACTGACTCTTGTAGATCTTTTTCAAGGATACTTTACTTTGACCGACTGCTTTTAATTTGGGTGAATCATTTAATTTGTTTTAACTTCTGATTAAACAAAGAAACAATTATGTTATTTATCAGTTCAGACGATATTGCTATTTTAATGAGGTTACCTTGGATTTATTTAATAGTCCTTTAGAACATGTCCTTTAGGAAATCTCATCTATACCTTTTCGTTTCAATTTCTTTGCACAATATCAAATTTCTTGGGTATCACCTGTTTAAGCCGATTTTTTTCTAACACCTTCTTTTGGTTTACTTATCCTGCTTATTTTGTGTGCAGCTAGGACCTTGCAAGAGGCAAATATGAAGGTTATCAAGGGTATTTGAAAGGTGTCGAAAGTTCATGAAAGAAAAAGAAAATCAAAAAACGATGCGTAAATGAAAAATATGTACATGTGTACAAAGTATATATATAAGTATACAATTTTTTT